>JAOTQQ010000008.1:4643468-4664736 GCA_026546715.1 Gallinago undulata
CCCCAGCTCTCTCAGCCTGTCCTCATAGGGGAGGTGCTCCATCCCTCTGATCATCCTCATGGCCCTCCGCTGGACCCGTTCCAACAAATCCATGTCCTTTCTGTGCTGAGGACTCCAGAGCTGGACACAGTGCTCCAGGTGGGGTCTCACGAGCAGAGAGCAGAGGGTCAGAATCACCTCCCTAGGTTAGGTTAGATGAACCACCTGGCATTCCCAAGGCCTATGGACAGAGACTGTCAATGCAGTGGCTGAAGCATACTCAGAACTCTACAGGCAAATTCAGCTGTTGGAACTTTGATTAGGATAAAGGAACAGAACATTGGCAAGAGGAGAGGCAGAGATTTCCTGAGAGCTGTGCAGTACATGTGAGAACACTGCCTAGGAAGCGAGAACCAAACCAAAGCAGACTGCAGGAGCATTGGTGCAGCTGCTCTGAAGCACAAAATGCTCAAGAGAATAGAATGCAATTCTGTACTGTTCATTAGCAAAATAATGCCTTGTTCATGATGACTTTTTGCCTTTTGCCAAAGTAAGCTGCATCATACTCCTCTCAAGGCTGCTGCAGCAGAAAGGGAATTATCACAGTGAAAGACAACAGGGACTTGTGAAGCACATGGGACAGGACACTGTCCCACTGCCTGCTCCAAAGAGCCTTTCCTGAACACAGGCACCCCTCATTGCTTGCATTAGTTAATAGGAAAAGACTCATAACAGTAGATGAAGCACAATGGCCAGAATAAAGAAGGGAAAGGAGGAAAGAGGAAAAAAAAAGATTGGAACGGAGGTGTCAATTAGCATAAAAGCAGGTCAGATACTGAACACCATACAGCAAGATTTAAGTACAACATGGCTCCTTATTAGGGCAAGGCAGAAATTCCTGCTCTGAGCAGGCTCTGCTGTTCCTGGCGCTAGCCTGCTCTAGAACTGCAGAGTGGCACCTTGCCCTGCAGTCATGAAGCACAATTATGCCATTTTTTAAAAAGGAGAAGTTTCTTCATGCACAAGACAATACAGGCACACTCCCTCAGCAGGAAGATACAGAAAAGCTTACTCTCAAATTAATGGATTAATGCCCAGGGCAGCTTGATGGGAGACACAGCCAGCCATGAATGAAAAGATATCCCAGGGAATTAGCTACTTCCAAACCTTTGAACTGTTACAGGTTTAAGTACAAGTGTAAGCACTGAAAGTGCTTTTGTCTTATCGTATCAACAGCTCAGGCTTGCTGCAATTCTGCTCTGCTTTATAAACAAACTCATCCCCATGATGCTCTGTTCTGCTCCCATGCTATTTTCAATTTTATTATTAACTTTCTAGGCTTAAAGCTTTGGAACGAAACCGTAAATGTCTCAGAGAAAAGTGTTCAGTGCTATTTTCAGGGAGGATTCAATCTCCCTTCAGTTTAGCTGTTCAGAACAAGTAGGCAACTTGCCACACTAGAAAGATACATCAGGTTTTGAAAGAACTGCTTGCTGCAAATAGACAGGAGACAAAGGGAGTTCAATGGAAGGATTCGAAGTCCCTGCTCCCTCATAGGAAGAGCACAGGTCTGCAAAGAAAAGAACGTGTATGGCTGAGCAGAGTTGGTGTTCAGCATCTCCTGTTGAGGCATTCACATGAAACAGGAAAAATAACTGCCTTGCTTACAGCTTTGGAAAGCTGAACTAAAAGCTCCCAGACAGTACTAATACTTGAGACTAAAAAAGCCACTGTAGCCACTGTAGTTTTACTTGGGTTTCCATGATTTTACTAGAAAAAACATTAAGTAAACTTGGTCCATTTTCATGGGCTGAATGTTCATCCCACAATCCAACAGTCAAAGGAGCAAACCTACTCCTAGTTTGCCAACTAACCTGCTGGCAGCAGCTTACCTGGGGTCACCTTTCACATCCTTCAGTACGTGCACAATTAGTATGTCAGGAACTCACCACAAAACCCCTTCACAGTGCTAACCCTTCTTTAATGTGACCTCTAGAAGCTGCTTCAACACCAGAGGTTCCCCCCTTCCTCCCTTGGTGGTGCTGAGAAGAACGCATCCCTTGATCACGTAGACCTTCTGCAAAGCCAAGCTAAAAGCTGAAATGGATCAGCAATGCTATCAAACAACCTAGCTGGGGTGGAGAGAAAACTCACATGCCTCAAATAGCGTTCAAACTTTAGCCCCAAAGAACCAGGATATTCCATTTTCTCTGCTGTTAATTCTTAGTATCAAAAATATACTACCTTACTTGCACTGTGTATAGAAAATGGTCCAGGAAGGCTGTGACACCCCATCCAGCACTGATGCAATCACTTCACCAGCATTTTCACTTCAGCACCCTTCCCACCTTATTAAATATTGACCAAACCTTGGGGAAAAAAAAAAAAGCTCACCTATGCTGTTCAAGAAGTTTTCCAGTGCTGTGTTAGCAGGGAACAAGCAGCCACAGCACAGATGACGGGAACAACTGCACTAACAACAACGTTAGAGCTAGTTTCAGAGTGTTGCAATTTTGCTTAGATCAGGGCTGGGCAGGCAACCCTCATTGCATAGCGTTGGTTTTTGGCAGCGCTGTCAGCCTCGCCACTGTCTTGTTCTACACCGAGAAGGTTGCCACAGGGGCAACTTCCTCAGCCCCACCTCCCGAAGAGGAGCAGCAGCAGTTTGGCTCAGCAGGTTTAGCTCTTGGCAGGGCTGCATGGCCTTCACAGAAAGTGAAACTGCAGTCACTCTGAGATCACAAGAGGTTGGGCAAGCGAGAATTGAGCAAGATGGCACGTGGCCCAGCAAACAGCAAAAAGGAAAGTCTTCCAGCAGAATAAGAGGCCCCTGACAAGTAACTGTGCTCAAGATATGCCAGAGATAGGGAGAACAAGACACTTAGTATTTAGCAATGCTTGATTTACCTAGACTACAAAGTTAATAAGCCTCATTCATCTACTAAGCAGACACCAAGAGCTCTGCTTTTCTGTAGATGAGGCCACTAGCAGAAGCATGCCCACCCCAAGACATACCAGAAAAGGCTTCTGTCCAAGGAAACTAATAGCATGTCATCATACAATGCTGCTAGGACTTGTAACTACTAAGAATCAGCTTGTCTAGATGAACACAACACTCCAACATTCCTCTCTTTGGGATGATTCAGACAGTTTCTGCAGAAGTTTGAGCTATTTTTGCAATGTTGAGAGGCAGCGTGATGAAGGCAGCATGCCCTCTTGCACCATGTATGGAGTGTCTGGTCTTCCAAAGCAAAGCACTGAAGTTACTCAGAGCAGCACATCTGAGTAAACTAAAGCCTAAAGTAACAACAACCACCACCCATCCTCAACTAGACACCAACTTAAGCAAGTTTCCACTCTCCACCTACCCAGCCAGTTCCTGTTAACTACAGCACTGCATGATCTAGCAGAAAATACTACTAAGCAACAGAAGAGAGGTTACTTTCTGCAAACTATTTATAAAGATGCAAGCAACCGAGACAAAAGGAGTTCCACAAGTATCTGCCAGAGATGATCTCTCCTATTAAAGGCTAGTTACAAACGGCAATTTTGGTTGCCGAGAAACTAAGGTATTTCTTTAAAAGAAGAAAGGGAACACAGGCTGGTTTTCCTTACAGCGGAATGTTAGTGGATGTTTCAGAAGGGTCATTAGACTCTTTACAACTCTGTGTAATGAAGCTCCCACGTACCTTATAAAGGCCAACTGTGCATTAAAGACCAGGGACAACATTTCCTCAAAGCTCTTTAAAATTTGACTCTTCTCCGAGGCAAAATTCAGCCATTCACCTGCTCTATCGATGCCATCTTTGATGGGCACCAGGTCTTAAAATGGTCAAATATTGGAGCTAAGCTCTCCTTTTTGCTCAAACCCTGTACTTAGTGACAGATTCTCTTCCCTAATAAGCCCTCAGAATCCCAGCAGAACATGTACCTTTCCACAGCCTCTCCCACTTATGACTAACGTGTTCTCACAGGCGCAGCACATGCCATGCTGACACAAGGGCTCTGTCCACCAGCATAGTCCATGACCTCTCATCCATCTCACATGCCTAAGCACATCTTGTAGTGTTCTGCAGAGAGGATAGTTTCATAACATGAAACAGATGGTGGGCTGGAGACCTTCCTTCCTTAAAGGACAGAGGGTATCTCATCAGCACCTCTGCTTCCTTGTCCCCCTCGAGAAGCAAAGGAAGCCAGCTTGACTACTAGTAGTCTGCATCCATAAACAAGCTGGCATCAGATTTTTAGAAGACTCGGTCACTGCAAGCCATTATGTTCTTGGCATGTTCTTTCCATCTCCCTAGTAGTCTAGTTTGATCAGTAGTCTAAAGCAACTCTTTTTGTACCTTTTCCAAAACTACCCTGAGGACGCTGTGTCCTCGGTATTCTGAGGACAGCAGCATTAGAAGGTTATGTAGGTTCAACAAGGACCACGCTGCTGGCTTCAGAGCTCTGCATTACCAACAGCAGGGTTTCTCCTTATCTGTGTGTCTGATGTGTCCATTTCCTTTCCACTCTTACTCATGGTCTGTGGCCTTTACAGAGCAAAAAATGTGTTCAAATCAGGACAGTGAGACTCTGGCTCAAAATAGTTTGTTTACTGGTAGTATAACATACAGATGTTAAAAGCAGTTAAGCAATTTGGTCTGGTTTCCCAGAATGCCAGTTGTAAACCAGAAATTTACTCCCAACACATACCCTTAAGATTGCAGAACACTGCCACACAGGTGTACCAAGTGCCTGTACTACACAGGCAGGAGAATTGAGAGAGTCCAGTGTAGGGCAACGAAGATGATTACGGGATTGGAGGAGCACCTCCCTTACAAGGAAAGGCTCAAGGAGCTGGGACTCTTTAGCCTGGACAAGCAAAGGCTGAGGGGAGACCTTATTTATGTTTAAAAGTATCTAAAGGGTGGGTTGAAGGATGGAGCCAGACTCTCTTTTCAGTGGTTTCCAGCAGTAGGACAAGGGACAATGGGCTCAAGCTGGAACATGCAAAGTTCCACTCAAATATGAGGAAGAGCTTCTTTAGGGTGAGGGTGACAGAGCACCAGAACAGGCTGCCGAGGAAGGTCGTGGAGTCCCCTTCTCTGGAGATCTTCAAGACCCACCTGGATGCTGTCCTGAGTGATGTGCTCTAGGTGTTCCTGCTTTCGCAGGGGAGTTGAACTAGATGATCTCTAGAAGGTCCCTTCCAACTCTGACAATTCCATGATTCCATTAATTATATGGCATAAGAACGGTTACTAAGTTGACCATGGGGCCTGACAGAAGCTTTGGTGAAGGGTGCATAGCGAGCAGGAGTGGACTGGACAGGTCAGAAAGCCAGCAACTAAATCTCTTCCCCCATAAGGCAGGGCCGAGCCCTGAGTTTACCATCCCATGTTGAACTGACAGCTCTGCATCTTAGCTAAGCACTGAGAAATTTAGCCAGAGTCCTTCCTTATGTCCCACATCTGCAGCTGCAGCACTGACCTTCCTCACACCTCTCCCCTTTGCTCCTCCCTAACTTCCTGCTGGTCTAGAACATTTGTTTGTAGCCAACTGGTGAAGTGCTATTTTCCAGAAGCAACTTTAAAGTCTGGATTCTAGCAAGTATTTACAGGCAGTGTTACAAACCTAGAAGACTGACTTGATGAACTTGGGTTCCAGGTGGAATTCAGCATCTGAATCATGCTTGGTGCCACAAAACAGATTGTCACATGCCCCAATGACAGCTCAGCCAGCGGCCTCATCATCTGCTTGTGGTTCTCAAGTTAGCAATACATACAAATGAACTGCAGACACCATTTGTTTTTAAATGCAGAAGTTGTAGACAGGCTATAGCCGGGACATCCTGCTGATGAAGATCAGATGTGTCAAGTTCAGCTTTGAGGCACAGATCTGCACTCCAGATAGATTCTTTTGGAGGAAATAGCAGAACGGCTGTGGTTTGGCACTCGGGTCTGCGCTGAGACAGCACCTGTACACGGTGTTACGGGAGCAGGAAGATCCACACAGTTCCCTTCCTCCTTTGAGAAAGTACAGGGAGATGTGCCAGCAAGGACACAAAGCAATACTTCAGATGGAGAGCCTGGAGACAGATGTAGCAAGCTGTTGCAATGACTATGCCCCTATGTACAGCCCTGTTCCCATTCAGAGTGCTTTGCCCACAGTCATCACCACAGACATTCTGGAGCACAAGCTGTTCACAGCTGATGCACTGGTTTGAGGACCTTACAGGATGCTCCAGCACTCCAGCTACAACATGTTCCACCCGCATAGCAAGTCCTCTGCGTGCTTCAGCATGTGGATACTCACTTAGAGAACACAGCAGCACCAGATCAAATGTCATCCAGACCCGGCAAGACGTACTTCCCACGCACAAGGTTCTCATCTCAGTAGTCACATTTGGCAAAGTCATAGTTTTTTAGCCCTGGTACCATTTCCAGGCTGGATCCATCAGGCAAGTGATGCTTTTCCTCATGGCTTGTGTCAAGAATGCATTTTCTGGGGATGGAGTTTGCTTGTGCTGAAATTAAGACTGTTTGATACAACTATGGAAGACTGCTCCTAGGTTGCTTCAGTGCTGTCTTTGCCTTAAGGCAGTAGTCTCAGGAGAGCTTATTCCAGGGAGAAAAAACTAGGCTAGAAGTCAGTCTTTTCACAGTTCTGATTTCTTCACATACACTTAAGAGGTGGCTCTATGATCTACTTGCAGACTAAGCTCTACAGGAAATAAGTCACATAGGTAGTAGGAAGAAAGGTCACATGAAGCCTTTTTTCCACCTTGTCCAGAGGTTCACGTTTCTTACACCTTTGAACCTGTCCAACTACCTTCAATTGATTTTTCTTTATGTTATTAAGGCTTGCATGTAAACAAGCACTGGTTCCAGAGGACGCCTCACATCCCTGTAAGGTTGAAATCTATGCTTGGCACATTGCAAACACAAAACCCCATGGTTTTATAAACAAGCTGCACTTGAAAGACTAGTTTACCCAATTGAACCGCCAAGCACACTGTCTAAGAGTACTTGTCTTACAACTTCTCTGCTGCACCAGCGCAAGCATTAGTGCCATCACACTGAAGACTGAGGAACCAACCCAGGATGATATTGTTCCCCAAGCTGTTTCACTACCCTGTGCTACAGATGTTTGCCCCACCTCACAAAAGGAGCAGAAGAAAGCAGCAATTATTTTGACAGTCACAACCCTCCAGAACCCATTCAATGAGAGTAGTAAACTGTTCAGCGTTAGTGTTTGAAAAATAAAGCCAGCACCTGACCAAGTTGCCATGCCTGCCTAGTGTTTTTCCCTCCTTCCCTCTAGCACTGGAGCTGTAACATCCCAAGACAGGCTGCATTTAGAAAGGCATTTCCTCCACAATTAACCCACTATAAATTTTCAATAGTAGATGTTTATGTTCAGAGCTATGTGCATTAAGGAAGCCCACATAATCCATAATAAGCCCCTCTTGCACAAGGACTCCCTGCTTTTAGTTACTTCCCCACTTACTAATTTGCAGCCTACACAGCCCACTGTCCCTCCCTCATGTCCATTTAACCATCTCGATTCATTAGTTTTGTCTGATAATCAGTAGATAGGGAGGGGAGCAGTGGGTGGAAAGAATGAAGCTTGATATTTCTACCTATGTCCAGAATTTCCATCCCTGCATCAAAAGTGCTTTTTTGCTATGACTTGCAAGATTGGCTAACAGAACAGCCATTGGTAACAAAGCGCTGCTTTCCCCTTGAAACAGTTAACAGTTAATCACTGCAGTTTAATGCCAGCAGCAGCTGTATTAAAAGAAATCCATGTTAAAGTTCTCAGCGGTCATCTACCAAAATTCCCTTTCTGTCTCCTTCCTAGGAGGCAGCAAAGACACTTGTGCAGCTGCATCTTGTGCTATCCTCTCTCAGTTCATGGGAGGTCAGCCTCCTATTGTACCTATTTTTACCTAGAAGCAAGTTTTTGGAAAGCCTCTCTCATATCCTATGTGTCTGAAGGAAGGGGGGAAGCAACACAGTTGGGCTCGTCATAGGCTTGAGTAACACTATAGCATCCCAATTGCTGGAAGCACTGGTTTAGAAGTCCTACTTTTTTCCAGGACAGCTGCTGTGCTCCTTTCAGTGGGCAGAATAAGGCAATGCCAAACACCTCCATAACCACAGAGAGCGCATCAAGAGTTGAACGAAGTCACCTCACACACCAAATACTAATACCAGCATGAGAACAGGGACAGAGCCCTTACTGTATTAGAGTCACATAGATTTGGGTACCATAGACTTGAAAAGCAGCATTTTCTCAAATAGACAGCTTGAAAAATATAAGGTACACAGCAGATGGTGAGTATTTAAATCCTTGCTCCTAAAAGTAATACACATAGAATCCAGGAGGATTCCTTCACTCAGGAAAATCATTTGCAGTTTGAAATTCTTTTAATATTAACGTTGCCCAGCTACTGCCTTCCTCCTTCCTCTTTTCATTTAAAGATGTCACAAGCACTGCTAACAATAAGGCAAAAATCCCCACAACAGAGCAGCTGCCAAACACCAGATTACTCAGCCTGTTGCCCTCAAATAGGTTTATTGTGTCTGAAGCTTCAGTATGTGTATCTACATCAAATACATCTATGCCAGAGGGGAAGTTGTGCAAGTGTCTGGTACTGCTCATCAGCACTATGGAAAAAAGCACTGTTGAAATCTGGGCCATGTACTAGGAACAAATAAATCTTGGTCCCTTACAACAGTGTTTCTCTGCTCCCTCCAAGCAGAGCATTAGATTCTTACAGCACCACAAAGAGAATACCGTGAGAGGGCAAAGCAGCACATTTGGCCACAGGAAAATCAGGGCTTTAAGGTGCAGAGCTGAAGTTATGTTCCATCCCTGCTTCATGGCCATTCAGCTTGAGAAGCTTCCACGCATCACTTCCTTGGATCTGCATTTCTCCCATTTGGATGAGCAGCAATATCCCTACCAACCTACCGTGTATGGCAGGAGAAAACACTGTGCGAGTAGAAAGTCAATGAAAGTGTTGCACACTTCTCATCATTGCATCACAGGGAGACAACTGGGGTAAAAGGTAAAGGTGAACAACAGCACCAAAGAAGATTCTCCACAAACTGCCTGCTACTGAGGAGGAAATTCCAAGGCCAAGCACACTTGGTACCCAGCAGGACAGTATTCAGTTCCTCCTCACAAAAAGCTGCTTTGTCCCTAACATTTAAGGAAGCTAAAGTTAACTTTTATTTCTTGCCCAGTCTTACCATTTATTTACATTTGCATCCTCAGCAACTCAGTTGGCATCCTTTTCCTCACTTTCAACAATCACGCTCCGCTTCCAAGTTCATCTCTTTCATCCTCCCTTTTACAGTCTGCATTTAGTCACTTCCACTGTCACCGCAATCCCACCACAGTCAGAAGGATGGATGTAGAAAGACTCATCCAACTATGCACGCTTTCTGCTATTTTTCAGGGAGACAGAATCCACAGCTAAGTATTCAGTAATACTGCAGGATAGGGGGTAGTTTTGAAGTTAAATCAGAATCAAGTTTTGTTTGGTAGCTCACCTCTGACATTGAGGCAAGACTGGAAGAAAGCTTTTTGTGTACAAGTGTTTAGCTGAAAATGTTTTAGTAGTGATGCTGAGACTCAAAAGAAGTAATTAACCTCCTCTGTGTTTCAGGGTGATTTGTAGGGCAGAAATTGGTTATGGAAGTTTTTTAAACAAGCTGTGAAACAACCAAAACCCCCAGATTCTATCCTGGCTATGCAGCAGATAAGGATTATTGCCTATCAACTACTAAAAATCCTGCTTCCAGAATTTAACTCTTCCGATAATATCACAGCAAGATGCCTATACAAGCTCATTTCATAGAATGAAGGAGTCTCTAGTCCAACCTCCTCCTCAAAGCAGGCTCAGACTAGAGTACTCAGCTTTATCTAGTTTACTCTTGTAAACCTTCAAAAATAGGAGTGCAGTGTAGTCCAGTGCTTGACAAGCCTCATGGTGACAAAAATTCTTATACTTCAGTTTATGCATCTTCCTCCCTATTCCAGTTGTTCCAGTTTTTGCATCAGCCAGTTTCAGGTTGACTTTAGTGTTAATCCTCAGGTCAAATAAATCCTAAACAAGTGACTGTAGTTCAACATCTTGTATTAGCTGAGAGTCCCTTCTTACCGGCCAGTGAGTTACTCTAAGCAATATAAACACAGAAGTAGTTCACAGATCTTTTTGGCTTACCTTGCCACATGGAAAAAGTCTCAGCATTCCTCCACAATGTTTACCCAGATCCCTTCATCTGGGACTTGTTAAGTGTTGAAAGAGAGAACTGAAGTTATAAGGACCCAGTAGATCTTTCACAGCTTTAACTATACGTTCAGGTCTTTCCTGTCCTGAGGTTTGTGGAGACTGACAGTGTCACCACCAAGACAAAAACCTCGCCAGAGGAGACAGTTGAGTCACTAAGGAAGTGATTTTTTTTCATACTGTTTAGGAAACCATTCTGTTCACTTCGCAAAAGGATGTTTTCAGAAGTCAACACCCCTGCTCATGCATCCAAAGTAGGAGCTCATCACACAATCATGACAGGATCTTTAAATCAAGTTTAGGCTTCCTAACTGGAAAGCCTGTCACGTTCCTTCAATGCATGTAACACCTGTCTATAGGTAAAAGTCTTTTGTAGCCTCTCAGAAAATCTGGTAGTCTCAGTAGGACCAGGGAGGAAAAAAAATAACATTTCCACTTCCAAAAAAACACCGTTTGCAATTCATCTCCAAAAGCATCTGGCTTCTACTGTTTTCCAGAAGGTACTTCACCTAGCCCCTACTCTCAAATGAGATCTTAGACACATAAACCACACATCGGATGTGCCCCTGCTGCATCAGATAGCTCTTGTAACATGTGAGATTATGACAGCAACATCTTTTCTTCCACGGCCTGACCACCAGCCAAGCCAGCCTTGGCCTAAATTTAGGAATTCTTCATTCCCCGAAGTCACCTGCTATATGAGCAATGCTATGGCTCATCCTTAACCACTACCTGCCCTCCCTGTGAGGGAATTGTGCTTCAGCATCCCCCTTGGAAACAGCCCTCCCAACACACACAGCTCAGTCACATACTTCATGAAGTATTGCACCTTACAGAAACAGGGCTCATCTTTTTTAAGTGGGAAGGATGAAAGCCAGAAGCTGGATGTTCACACAAATCTCACGCTCAGCACAAGCCTTTGAAGGCAGGAAGGCTGGGGAGGGCAGGGTGGACTGGGAAAAACAACACTGTCTGGCTGGAGGATACAGATTGCTTGACTACCACAATGGAGTGTCTGAAGACTTGTGTTCTCCTCAGCCCCTTCCCCCTGCTGTGCTCCACCTTGGGCTACGTGGTTGGCAACTCCTGTGATAGCATTAGCCACTCACTGCAGCTTATAATCAGCTGGAAGGAAAACAATCTGCAGGAGGAACACTGCGCATCAGCATCAATGCCTGCCACCCTCCTTCAGCTTCACCTTGAGAAGTTCAGCTCCATCTATACCTCCCACTCAAAAGAACAGTCACTGATGTTCCCAGGCAAGAAGGGATCTGGATGTTGACTTAGAGCCAGCAAAGGTTCAGGAGCTTCCAACCTGCAGATTTGTTTCAAAGGAACACAGAATTACCTTCAAGATAAAAACAACAGTTTTATTATCGAAGTTAACTAGGTAGTTTGCTTTGAAATACAATTTCTTCCACAGCATCAAAGGGCTGTTAATTTTAGTCTTGTAGCAAAAAAAAAAAAAATAGAAGAAATGAAAGCGGCATCTGCTTGGAAGAAATGAATGCAAGATAAAAGGTGTCTGTGACAGAAAGCTGGCAGCAGCCTTATGTTTTCTATTCAAGTTTGATCTGGGAACAACAACAACCCTTAAAACATAACAAAAGCTGTGGAAAAACCCTTTCCAAATCCAACAACATAGCCGGAAGATGCAATTTCTCTTCTCTAATTGCTGCAACAGGCAGTTGAGGTGAAGAGTCTAGACAAATCCAAACTTGCTATCCCAGTGTAATCAAGCACCTTGGCTTGCTCAAGTCCACGATATCCCCCCTTCAGCTTCCAATGCCCTCTTCCCCTCCAAGTCTCCAGAGGGAAAGCAGTTTCCCAGGGATCTCCCTTAGCAAAAAGGAAGCAGAGTCACACCACGACAGAACACTTCCAGAATGTTTGGGCATAAATGGCTTGCAATCCAGCCAGCAGAGAAAGGAAAAAAAGCATTGGCATTTTTTGTCTGCCTAGTACGGTCTGTTCTTTGCAGAGAAAAGTCAGGATCATCATGAGTTTGTTATAACACAGATTTTTTGACATGCTTAAGTCCAGTTGTGTAACAACAACAGAGGCACTGAAGTTTGTCACAGAAGCGTATCAAGGGTAGGTCACTTGTGCTCTGTTCATGTGGATTTACTAGCACTTCACACATCAGGGCCAGAGATGGTAGCTTTTACAGCACTGAAAGCGTTAGGAAGAGCAGCCACACTGTGATGGGCTTCTGCTGGAAACACACCAATGTTCTGCAATGCCACTTGCACCATCCAACCAGGGAGAAAATATTTAAGGACCTTGTTCTCGTCCACCCCAGTACCTCTGCGACAAGCCCTAATAAATGTCTTTACTATGTAGACTCATTAGCTTTACTGAGGGTCACCTTGATCTGCCATCCTGAGGTTTTGGGTTGGGACAGACTGTTTTTTGCCCTTTCCCCATGCTTTTTAGTAGCATCAAGCTTCATCTGCTAGAGCTTGGGGCGAGCATCCAGAGAGAACCAGATAGCTAGCACAAAATTACAAGCTAAAAAACAGCTCACATGAAAACTAGCAATGAAACATGGAACCAACACGAGGCTTGCAGAATCTAAATGCTGTGTTGATTATCTTACACACATTTATTGTTTTACTTCAGCCTGGGATTTCTGCAGAGGAAGCATGGATCCCCATCCTTCCAGAGCGCAGCAGTTAATATGGAAAGTTACTTCTCTCTAACCTTTAAACTGTTTGAAACAACTAAAGAGAAGCCAACAGAGTGCACTCTGCCTGACCCAGCCCATTGCCAGTCTCTAGAAAGATGGGCTCACCTCATTTCTGAGGCAGCTGCCAGAAGCTACGTAAATCAAACATTGGTTATATGAGCAAAAACCCAAAGAAAGCACCAGAAAAAACAGGCAGCAGACTACTGCCCAGACATTTGTCAACATTCAGCAAACCACTCCATCAGTACACTCGCTAAGGTAAGGCCTCCACATCCAGGAATACACACAAGCTACAAACCATCTCACAGCAGCTCTCAATAAAGTGCTGAACTAGGAGGATATTCCTGGCAGACAGATTACACAAGAGACAACTCATGCTGCCAGCTTTACTGGAACACACACAGCAACTCCCCAAAGCAGAGCATTCTGGGATGATGCCTCACCAGATTTCTGACTTGTCATTAGCCAAAAAAGTTTAATGACATGGTTGGACTCTGTGTTTAACTATAATTGACCTGGGACATACCATAATTAGGAAGAGAGACACTGTACATCTCAATGAAGCCTACATCTGGGCACAGTCTCAGCATGACACAATGTTTTGTTTTCACCATTACCTGAAATGGTCCTTGGAAATTGCTATGGTTGTTGGAGATAGGCAGGGTGACCAAAACCTTCAGCTGAGTTCTTACATCATCCAGCAAAAGGCTTCACATAACACAGCACAATTTTAGAAACCCTTTCCAGCCTGACTGCAACTAGACAACTCAGATTTGGAAGCACAGAGCACACCAAAATGAAATGGATTAAAGCACATCATACAAACGGTGGCTGCAGGAATACTGCCTTCAGAGGACACCTGCACTGCAAAGCAGCCAGATCTCCAAGAGCAACTTTTTCCTGGAAATAACAGTTGTGGTAATACAGAACAAATGCTTTTGCCAAACAGCTCAACCAGGACAAGCACCTACAGCAGTATTCACTGTTGCTTCACTACTGCTGAGTGTCCAGAGTGGCGGGTTCAAGTGGCAAGTAGTGGGATTTGTCCCTTAGTCCTACTGGGACACACTCAGATATTCATTCCTAAGCAACGGTTTCACCAGCATAAGCTCTGTAAATAAGGTGATACTTAAAGCGTCTTCCTCATCACCTCCTGTGTGCCAACATGAAGCTGCACCATAATCATTTAGTTTCAGCAACAAAGCAAATCTGTATGATTAGCCCCAACATTGCTAATTTACATAGTGATAGCATCTCTCCATTCGAAAAAAGAGTGAAGTCACAGTTGCTTCAGCACGTTCAACTAGAACTGCTCAGGAGATAGTCACGCTCTGAGCCATGCAGCAGGGATATACTACTGAAGAGACAGGCTGTATCAGCTGAGGAGACAGATTTGTACAGGCTTTTTGATCGTAAATGGATTTAGTGTCACCTTTTCAGATAGCACCTGAAAGCACAAAAATTTTTCACTTTGGGCCACTTCAACATAATCATCCAGATTCACAAGATTAAGTCTCATATGGAGCAGTCCATCTTTACATCCAGCCACAAGAACATTTCTCCCAAATCATTCACTTCCAAAAAGCCCCCAGGGTCAGCATCATCAAATTACACCAAAAGGCACGACGCTGGCATGTGAAAAGACTGCAATTAGAAGTACTCATGACAACTTCAACATCAGATTGAGGAAGGATACTGGAAGGAAAGTTTGTGTAAAGGCAATGTAATCTCCTCATTAGTTATCAAGCTTGTAATACCAGAGAGCTTAAGTTTGCGTAGGGACACTTTTGGCTTTCTAGGCAGTTTAGTTGGACAGCAGTCCAATATTGTAACTTTGGGAAAGAGCAGTGAAAAAAAATCATTTAAAGAGTCTGCCTGGAAAGATTTTGCCCACCAATAACCTTAATTTCATATATCAAAGTAATACCTAAAGCCTGCTCTTCTTGTAATTTGGGTTCAAACATACATTTTCAAAGGTATTCTGCCCTCTCAAAAGTGCAGTAACCGAACCGTTTGCAGCTCTACACAAGACTTCTCTCTGCTCCCCATAACTATGAAACGGATTGGTCTTGCACACAGGGAGTACACAGCCACAGCTGATAATGAAGTGTAGTGCAGTACAGTAAGTGTTAAGACAGTCTGCTGCAAAGACAGCACCTACTAGCACATGAAGTTCATAAGGAAGATTCCATAACTCCCCAAGCAGCATTGAAATGATCCCTCCTTCTAATTAAAAATAAGCACAATATCTGCAAGGAAGGCAAAAGATGGTCACTGCTCAATGTCTGAGGTTTATCGGGGGATGAGAGGGATGCTAGGATGTTTAGGGTTTTTTTATCCCTTCTGTTTCCACTTTCCAAATGCCCTGACACCACCACAGAAGCCTGAGTAAGCAAAGTTTGAAGAACATGCACGTTCACCATCTCTTCCTTCCCTCCCTGAGGCTTCTCAGCAGACTAAACTGTGGGTTTCCTCTTCAAAACAGCAGAATTCCAATACCTGTAACTAAGCCAACAGCTTTCTGCTGTGACTATTCCAAGCATTGCCATCTGAGTCCTTTCCATTGAGGTTACCCATTCAAAAACCTCTCTTATGTCAGAGACAAGAACCAGCACAATAGTCAGCGATGGGACAAGTTGATTAGATGTAAGCAAACCTGAGATGTCTTATCTAGGCATTAAACAGCTGCCAGTACTTTCACAGTTCAAAGGCAAGACAAAAGCTGTACAGTCAACCTACCCTCCCAACATACCACAGTCATCACAGGTCCTCATAAGTCAACATGCCTTCTAAATAAGTGTTTAATATAAACATTTGTACAGTCCCTTAATTCCTGGTGAACCAAGCTATTTGATGTGGGCCATAGAAAGCTCCCATGACATCAATGGAAAGTTTCCAATTAGGAAACCAACTTTGAAGCACATTAATAGAACTTAAATACAGAGGAAGAAACCTTGTCGAAACAGTCAAAAGGTCTGCTCTGAAGGAAGACCCACTCAAGATACTTAGAAACAAGCAGAAAAGATAAGCCGCCTTGCTTTTTCAGACTTTAGTGAGTAATAATTGTAGAGATAAGCACAGTTATGGTTAGCTGCTACCTTCACTATCTAAGCTTCTGACTTTTCCAAGGCTGGTCAGTCTCAGCCAAAGTACGTTCAACTGTTTTTCGGCTGCTACTGACTCCTTACTCCTCCTTTTGAGGAGGCTTTGCCAAGATTTGCTGTGTACACGCATCAGTTCAAGAGCAAGCAGGCCACTGCCACCCACCATTCAATGCACCACAACCTCCCAAATGTGGAATAGATGTAAACTGTCTAGAATATCTCATGTCTGGAACATCAAACAAAGCCACCACATCCAACAGTATTTTCCTTCCTTAAAAAACCTCACACCAGAAAAAAAACGCAACAACTTACCTTGCAGTTTTATTTCTACAGTCAATTTGCTACACTGCTAGTTCTAATACTCAATGAAAATATTAGCTGAAGTCACCCTACACACCCATCCCCTACAGATAATCCCAATGCTTTGGTGATACCCTACTAGGACTTGAAAAGTCTGGCTAGAGATACTCACTTGGGATAAATGCATCTAGGCATGTATTTATTGGACTGCCCAGCTCTTCTATCAGGATTGCAAGCAAAAATGGGTTGCATTCACCAACCAGCAAAGCCATCCTTTTCACTGCTGCCAGCCTGCCACCTGCTGGGCCATCTGCTTTGTCCCCTCAGGCCCAAGGACATGACTTCCATTTGATACCTATTCATCACCACAACCCTGTGTCAGACACAGTTTCCATGACAAGCTTGTTTTGTGGGTGCCTTGGACACACCAAAATGAGATTGAAGAGTATTAATGAACACTGCATTAGCACAGAAAACATCTCATCAGTAAAATTACTGATGAGCCTGCTGTTGTACTGTTTTGCACCTTGAAATGGAGAAACCCATGACGCCAAATGTTTTTGAAGAACAGTCCAGAGTGGGGACTGGCTGGCATTTTGTTTTGGAAGGTTTGAAGACAGCCTAATTCAAATAACATAACAGCACATGGGCCTCCAAAAAAGTACTGGCTATAATATCCCATCCTTCCTTTTCGCCTTAGTTACCACGAGCCTGGAAATCATTCTCCTATCTCAAATACACAAGGTGATATGTCAGCCTTAATATATGGTCTACAGGACACTGCTTCCCAGTGCCCACTAAGGTCTTAGCTGCATGAAGAAACTTCCTCCTGCTTAAACCTTAAATCTATACAATTCTTGTTTCATACCAGGAAGAGCCAAACCAGTAACAGCCTTCCTTCTCTATTTCCACACAGACCAGCTGAGGATAAGCCATGTATCTTACCTTGCTCTTGTATGTTCCTAGATGCTTATCAAAAGCCAAGCCATCCTTCCAGCCTAAACCCAAACCTGTTTCTGCCTACTAAGCTTAGTCAGGAGACACTGCTCGTGTCCCATCAGCAACCTGCAGTTGATGGAAATCCTGTTTTCCCCCCAGGGTTAATGTGGGCACACGGCTGTGGAGCTCTTCTACCTGGAGGGGTCTGGCTGGGCAGGGCACACCAGCACTTAGAGCCGTATCCCTTGTCCTGGTTTGAGCCACAAGGATTCATTTCTCTTTCAGTAATTTTACTTCCCAGTAAGGCCTCTTCTAATCCTTGGGAAAACTGCATTTTTAGAAGACTCTAGTGTCTGAATTTCTGAAAATATTTACTTTGCAGCCAGCCATGGTATGCGGGTTTCAAGGTCTCAGTGTTTTTGAGCTCGCCGGGTGCGGGGACACAGCTTCCTACTGATAGAATTGGCTGAGTATAATCCCTGTATATTTTGTATTGGTTATCTGGCATTAATGTTAATTATTTAGGCTTATTCTATTAAACCTGTTTATATTTCAACCCTCAGATTTCCTTGGTTTTCCCTGATTCCCCTTCCTGTGTAGAGAGGTGTCATCAGGTGATAGAATAATCATCTAAATGACAATAAATTATTGTGGGTTCTTCACACCATAACACCCTACAAAGGGCAAAGATTGAAAGCCCCTCGTGAGTCACAGCCAAATTACTTTTTGGAAAAAAGATGTACAGCAGAAAGTCCTTATAAAAAAATACCACCAAGTAAGTCTGCAAGTATACCTAGCAGCAAAGATCCTCCTCAACAAAACTGATAAGCTCTGTAAAGCAGCAGATTCTTTGGAATTCCTTGTAGGCAAACATCTGGACATATCTGCCATCCTGGAGCAAGCTTTCTCTCAAAGAACCGTGCTCTGGCTCCGGAGCAAGCAGGGGGTCATTGCACAATCACAGCCTCCCTGCAGATGTGGGCTATGGCTCCTTCCAGGCTCTCTACTCAGGTGTCCCCTCCCACTTGGAGTGTTGACACACAAAGCTGTGCCTCTTGCAAATCCAGTTCAGTGTCCACACACCGAGCTTTATCTGATTACTCAGATAAAGCCTCGGGATTTGATGTTATTCATGCCAGAAGTGCAGATTTGGGCCCGTGTGGGCACATACGACCTGCCCCTTCAACAAGCTCACTGGAAGGCAACATCTTACAGCCACTGGGCACATCTCAAACCCAGAGGATCAGAAGCACATGAGGAACACCAGTACCTCAATAAAACAGGAAAGATTCAGCTGGGGAACATATAGAGGGAGCCTTCCAAGAAAGCTTTGGGTTCCTTCAAAAGCTGCTTCTTGCAAACACTGAGTTCAGAAAGTTCCAGGATGAACCTCAGCCACTGAAATGGACCAATATTGATAAACATAAGATGCACACTTTGCCCTTTCTGCTTCTCCCCATTCCAACGTACAGCAAGTCAAATCCACAACTTGGAAAACCAGTAGCATACTTCCAGGCTGGTCTGCCTTCACTCCCTGGATTTTCACCGTTACCCAAGCTCACAGCCTACTTGACAGCGGATTAGCTGCCCCTTTTTCACTTCCACACAGCAGCTGTACGTTGGCAAGACAGTGTGCCACATAGCTAACCTTACAGCAATATCCTGCTGGAAACAGTGCCATGAGTGCAGCCCAAGATGAAAAGGGCAGGAGGGCTCCAAACTAAGCTTTGCTAGCAAGATCTAAGAGACGCACGAGCCTGAATCAATACCAGAGTCAAGTTTGAGGCTGAAACCACTTATAATTGCCTCTCTGATCCTTGTTGGAAGAGGGACACACAGCACTCCAAAAAAACTCCAGGGAAGCACTGCCCTGGCTCACAAAAAAGAAAAAGAAACATGTTCATTAGATTGATTCACTCCCACCCCCAGCTCCAGTTCCAGCTGGAAGCGCGCAACGTGCCACATGGAAAACCCCAGAACATCAGTAGTGAAACTGTGTGGGACATCAGGCATGGAAGCCAAGCGTTAAAGCCAGTAGTGCAGAACCTAGACGGCAAGCTGCAGGGTAACACCACAGCCCTGGCTGCAGCAGCTCAGGCCCATCATATCACCCCAGAATGGAAAGTTCAAGCAGCTTCATCTCCTGCCCACAGGAGTCAAGCCAGGTACTTTCTGGATTCACACAGGCGCCAAGCCTCTTTTCAGCAGAAGCGTCAACAGGCTTCTTCAGCAGCTGTTCAACAGTTCATAGGAACCAAGGCATAAACACTAATTCTCCCAGTTCAGCTTACCCCTTACCAGCTGGTCCACAAAGGTTCAGATATTTCTTTACATGGGCACCACTTGAAACAAAGTCCCAGGTGGATGAGTTCTGTGGGATTAGTATGGAACGAAGCAATCCCTCCCTCATTGTCCAAGTTCAAGACCATGACCAGTTCAGCCTTTAAATAGCAGGGGGTGACTGTTTATCAAAGAGGTGGGCCACACGAAGAACTGCTGACAACACAGCACCAACCCCATCCATTCCACACACCCAGTGTCCCAGTTCCTCCATAGTACAGACCAAAGACCAATTGTTTGAAAGCATTTCAAGGGCCATTATTCTCTTTTCACCGAGAAGAAATGCTTCTTTCCCTGCAGCACAACTGATTATGCTACACCGCTCCTGAAGCGCCGTATGACAAGGGGTGAGGGTATCCAAGTGAGAACTGCACTTCGGCAAACTCCAGGACTGCCTTCAAGCCTCCAAACGCTGTAGCTGGAATCCAAGCAGTTTTCACGTCTCTACTTAATGTAGAGTTCCGCTTCCAAAAGGCCATTCAAACCAGAAGTTATCCACAGTCAAGTCCTTAAAAGTTTAAACTAAGATTTTTCTAAACATCTGAGACCAATGTAGCCTTCTCATGTAGAGAACAGCTTGGCCTTACCCCTTGCTTGCTTTTCTTGGCTGTTTACCATCTGTGGCTCACGTTCTTTAGAAGCAAGTTGTTTCTGCAATTTTTGTGCAACCGAGTGCCTTTGTACATTTATGGTGTCAAGGCCCCATCTGGGATCTCCTCAGGACAGATTCCTGACTTGATAACATACCAGCTATCCAAAGAAAGCAGTTTGAAACTAACATCTACACAGCTGCTCCGACTTACAGGCTTCATCAAATTCCCCTCCCAGGCTCAAAGAAAAAGCCCATGTTTGGTAACTCCATTTAGACATTACCACCTTCTGCCCCAAAGCTCTCAAGTCAGAAGTTGTTGCTCTCACTTTGAAATCAGGCAGATGGATTTTTGGTTTAATTTTCTTTAAAAAAAAAAAAGTAAAAAGTTTTCTCCTCCCAGGGAAAGTTTTGTGGGTTAAAAGCCTTAGTGTTATACAGTAGCAGCGCTGCTCCAGCTTGAAGTCTGTCTCCTCATGTTCTACAACTAGCAGAACTGTAAGATGAGAAAAAGTCAGTGGAAAAGATTCTCCAGGGTTAAAGAAAAAAGATAAGGCAAGAGCAGTTGGCTGTTTCTCTATTAAGATGAGAAAAAGATGTTAATCCAGAAATCCTTGAAGTTCAATGCTGCTTAAGCACAACACAAAAAAAAAAAAAAAAAACACGGAAGGGAGGATGGCAAGACATCTACCACATCAAAAAAACCACTAGGAAGTAGATGGCATGCTAAGTCCCCCAGTCCTGGCTGTGGCACCTCCATAAGATGGACAGAAAAGCCATTTCCCACCTCTTTCAGAAACCCCTGCATCTTAAGTCTTTTCTAGTCTAACTGCTTTGATGAGCTACAGGGTAAAGCCCATTAAATAAAACCTGATATTGCTATCCATCCCTGCCAAAGGTGATCAGACATGAAAAGCATTAGCTTTATTTTCTCCCTTCTTTTTAAAAGCCCTAAAGCAAAACGTTGAGTGACTGAAGCAAGGCCACACATTGAGTCAGATGTACAGAAAGGATTAGCCCACAGCTGTTCCTGGCTTGCA
>JAOTQQ010000008.1:4664836-4691007 GCA_026546715.1 Gallinago undulata
AAAAAAACCACTAGGAAGTAGATGGCATGCTAAGTCCCCCAGTCCTGGCTGTGGCACCTCCATAAGATGGACAGAAATGCCATTTCCCACTTCTTCCAGAAACCCCTGCATCTTAAGTCTTTTCTAGTCCAACTGCTTTGATGAGCTACACGGTAAAGCCCATTAAATAAAACCTGATATTGCTATCCGTCCCTGCCAAAGGTGATCAGACAAGAAAAGCATTAGCTTTATTTTCTCCCTTTTAAAAAGCCCTAAAGCAAAATGTTGAGTGACTGAAGCAAGGCCACACATTGAGTCAGATGTACAGAAAGGATTAGCCCACAGCTGTTCCTGGCTTGCAGCCTCACACTCATCCCTCTGAGCCACAGTCCCTGGGGCACAGAGGATACTGTCACATCGCCACAAGCACCAGCTGGCCTGGAAAACTCTGGACCTTAAGCCCAACCCCAACCATGACAATATGTGACAAAGAACTGTCCCCAGCAGTCATGAGACAGCACCGAGCACCCATCTTACTAATGAGCACTTGCATCTGCTCACCCCAGTGGTGGAGGTCCAGAGCTCAACGTATAGTTACCATGCTGAGAAATACTTCTTCCCTCTGTACTCTCCACAGCAGCACAGGTACAGCACCCAGGCAGTCAACTGGGATGGGCCAGCTTAAGTTTTACTCAATTTCAGCTCAAAAGCAGGATGTTATTCATGCTTCAGCTGACTGTTCTGCCAGTACCTTACTCACTGTGCCTTCACGTGCTGGGAGGGGACCTCAATATAGCATCCAGCTCACACTAAATCTATTTTACTGCGGAAAGTCTCCTATATTTCCTTCCCTTAAATGCTACACAGAGTCAATGCAACTTGTGCCACCCCACAGCAACAGAAGGAAGTAGCTCCTGTACCCAGTTAGCTGCCAGAATGAACACTGAATCACATTCGCTGTATAGAAAACACTCCATCACACAGTGTTTGGATATGGGCACCTCTGGACCATCACTAACTCCTGAGCCTCTTCAGGATCAAACCTGCACTAGCACAGCCCGATTCCACAGCTCAGACAGGTTTGTTTCAAGAGCACACTGCACCCCTGCTTCAGGCAGATGGAGACATGTTCTCTAGTGACTAGCTAAGAAGTCACTATCAGAAAGTTGCTGGCTTTTAAATCCCCCATAATAGGAGGGCATTTGCAACAAACCTTTTGGTTGACATGAAGAAATGTTCATATTTCAAGGAGAAGCATCCAGCTGGACTGAAAGCAAGGGAGACTTGGAAGTCAAGCCTTGCCTGGGAAGACACGGGGATTTGTTAGCACTTTGGGGCTTGGTCAGTTGTTCCAATCACTGAACAGGAGGAAGATTTCACTGCCATCCAGAGTGTCAATTTCTGCAGCTAAGTCAGGGAAGAATTGCCAAACAAATAGATATTTGACAACACTGTCAAGACATGTGTTTGTGTGTTTACTACAGAGTCACAAGTTTATCAGGGAAAGTAACTAGGACAAAAGTAAGTCAGTGAAAGAGCTAGACAGACAGACAGCCATTCTCTTGCTCTCAAGCTTCTTCTGTGTGACATTTAAGTGAAGCTGTTTGTGCAGAGGCACAGCAGAAGCCAAGCGTTCCACTCCGTCCTTTGGTGGAAGTAACAGGGTAGATAACATTGTTCTTGACCTCTCAGCTGTGAGAGAAGCAGAAGCAGATGTACAAGAACACCATAGGAGTTCTCCCAGTGATACACACCAAACCAGACACCCTGGTTTCCAGTAGCACACTCATATCCTTCAGACAACTTGCTTTGCCCTTCTCCTCTCTCATGTGTAAGACGAGGCTGCATCTCAGTCACACTCAGCACTACGTTTACAAATTATATTTAATTTCTACAACTCGCTGTAATTCCCCCAGAAAGCATCCTGCCATGTACAAGAGTGAGTTTCCTTCAGTCTCCTGTCGTACTCAGTTGCCCAGTAAGACTGCTGGACTTTTCTAAGACAGATCCATTACATATTCTTTTTCGGCTTGATGCTACTTCACCTAAAGGGTGATCGCCTGAAAGAGAACTTCCTGATCAGCGCAAACTAATTCTCTTTAGTCCAGGATCTTCCAAAGCATTACCTATGAGGGCAGAGATGTACGAAGTTGAAAGGAAAGCTATGAACAATCCCTTCCCTGCTTCTTTTAAAGAGGTGACATTGCTTTAGTAGTCCCTGGGGAAGGACAGGGGACAGGGACAGTGGCACTTTTTCCCCACCATATGCTTGGAAACTGGTACTTTTAAGCTAGGTTCTCACTCAGTACACTGTTTTCGGCCATCTCCTCTAGCACATATCCCATCTTTACTGAAGACAACTGCACTCATCCCACCCCACTTCTCCAGAAGTTATTTACTGAAGCAGTGGCAGCTGTAGCAGTTACTCACATGGAAGATTTTTTTTGTTGCTCAGAGCTGTGTATTAACTGTGATTAACTGGAAGTGAGTCAACACCTTGACATCAACCCACTCTGCAATGACCACCAGCAAAACAGTCCAGTGCCTGCAGTTTGGTAACCGTGGTTCTCAGAAATTTACTCACTTTTATTCTGCAGGCATTACACAGCTTTATCTGGAAGCAACTAATGTTTAACTTCCATCTTGTACCAGCAACTTGACTTGCTCCCTCACATCACACTCCTGCAGGCACAAAGGAGCAGGGCAGCAGTTTCACAGCCAGCCACATACACCAGCCTTTGGTAGAGTCAGAGTTAGGGAAATTCATACCGAAACGGAGCTTGTGAGTATAATCCATGCAGGTCTGGTAAGCTGTTTCTCCACCGCTATAATGCTATATCATCCCACTAATAAATACACATGCAAGCCTCCTTCCACAAGGCATGAAGGTAAGCACATCCCAGCTGAGGTCATCTCATTGATGCCCCCCATTGATGCCAACACCAGTCACCCCTCACTCCCCTTGTCAACACAAGCCCTCAGTGACTCCGGACTCAGTACACGTGTACTACAGCCTAAAACTATAAGCACAGCTTGCACTGCTCTATCAGGCCAGCCTACCAGCTGCCAATTCCAGTGTACACAGTGGCACAAGCCACAGAATTTGACTGAGATGCAAACCTCAGCCAGCCACAGAGCACACTCCCTTCCAGATCTTCTAGCCTTCAAAAACTACATTGTGACTTGGAAGATAAACTGTCAGCAGGGGCTGCACTCGTTCACAAAGCCTGGCACACACTGGCTCACTAGATATGGATTTTTAATTCCAGTAACTTCATGAATTCTTCATTAGCCCTCATAAGACAGACTTGACAAGACAAGCCTCCCTTGCAGACTGCTGTCACTTGTTCTGAGGAAAGGAGATGTAGGGGACCAGGGAAGAAAAAAAAAAAAAAAGAAAAAAAGAAAAAGGGCAGAGGAGAGCAACAAGCAGGCAGCCTTTTTCCACATGGAGCATCAGGCGAAGTGACTCCACGCAAATCAGCACATTTCAGCCAGCCAGTTCCTGGAAAACAAACCCACATTTCAGAAGTATCTAATGTAAGGTTACAAACAAACTCCAGCCACTTCAGTAACCTCTGAAGCAGAGGAGGAGGCTGCAGAAGCCTGCTGCTGATGTACCGTACCTTCCAGAGGAACACACTGCTGAGGTCCACCCCTTGTCTTCAAGGGGGAAGAAGAATAAATTGCTCATTATACATCCATCATCACAACTACTGAGCACGCTGCCAGGGCCAGTGGCCAGGGACACCGACAGAGCAGGGAGGAGACAGGAACAGTAGCCACTGGTTGGCCAGGGAGGACGCTCCCCCACAGGCCCCTTAAGTGCTTCTCAGCATCACTGTTCACATTATAAAAAGTAGCAGGGCTCCATCACAACCCCAGTAGGTCCCTCATCAACTTACCACAGAAACATCCTTCCTTCTAGGCCAGGGTAGCCACTTTGACCCTCTCCATCCTATAGCCAGATCTCTTTCACTGCAAGCCACTGGAAACTCCACATAGTTTGGTCCTGGTAATTTAGCAGTCAACTCAGCAACTCTAAGCTGCTTACCCTGCTGTGCTTTGCAATGCAGGGTCTGGTGTGGAAATCAGACATTAGGGAGGTGGGAAAAGCAAAGATTGCTTCCAGAACAAAAGATTCATAAATTCATCCTACATCACTATCAGACTAAAAAAAAAAAAAAGAAAAAAAAAGCTGATCTTTCTCCAAGGTAGCAACCCCATTTTTGCAATCGTTTTGTAAACTTCCTTATCTTAAGCAACAGCCCTGACAATTCACAAGTATCTAACCAGGCATGGCCACCACCAGCCATCAGCTGCCCTGACCACCCACCGCTCAGTCAATACACAAATGGTGTATTTCAGCAGAAGGCTACAAATAGATTCCTCTCTTCTCGTGACAACAGTCTGGGTGCCTCAGATAGAGGATTAGATAAGTTCCCATTGTAACAGCATAAGTTTATGTCATAAAAACCAAGACATATTAATTAGACCCAGTGAGGTGCGCCCCAGAGACCACCACCGTAACCACAGACACTGAACAAACAACCCGGCTTCCTCCGTGAGCTGCGGCTCTCCCGACTGACATTATCACTGTTTGCTTTTCAAATCTCCCCAGGCAGCCACGCCAGCCGGCCCCTGGCACCCGCCCAGCCCACCGCATCCCCGCCGCACCTCCCGGAGCCTTCCAAGCACCGGGAACCCTCCGGGCCCCGGGGTTGCCCCGTTAGCCCCAGCCACCGGGGAACCTGCCCCAGCGGCACCCGCGCTCCCCAGGGACGGGGCCTTCCCTGCCACGGTGCCCGAGCCACCCGGGGCTTTGCGAGCGCCTCCGAGCTTGGCCTCGCCCGGGCCTGGCGTTCGTGCCTGTTTTTGAAGCTGGCACCGATTGCGGGCAGCTTGCGGGGCCGGGAGGGGAGACCCGCCGGAGGAAGGGAAGGGGAGGGAGGCGGAGGCCGCGGCACCCAGCGCCCGGAGCGGGGAGCCCCGCGGGGCCGGTCGCTGCTGCTGCTGCTGCCGCCGCCGCCCCGGGGCCTCCCGGGCACCCGCCTCGCACCGCGCCCGCCCCCGGCTCCTACCGTTCGCGGACCATGGCAGCGGCCGGGCCGGGCCCCGCCGGAGGCTGCTCCCGGGGCCGCCGAGCGCAGCGCCCGCCCTCTCCTCCGCCGCGGCGGGGAGGCCGGAGCCGCAGCGCCCCAGCTCCTCCCGGCGCCAGGCGCGGCAAGCGGGGCCCGGCCCGTCACATGGCCCAAATAGCGCCCGGCGGCGGCCCCGCTCCGCCCCCGGCCTGGCCCGGGGCGCGGCCCGCTCCGCCCGGGCCCCGCTCCCGCCCCGCCCCGCCCCGCCCCGCTGCGGGCAGCCCCGGGGCGGGGAGCGGCCGGGGGGCGGCCTCGCACCGCCGGGCCTGGAGGCGCAGCCGGCGGCGGGGAGGGAGGGGAGGGAGGAACGGCGGCGCCGGTCCCCGGTCCCCGTCCCCGGCAGAGCCGCCTCCCGCTGCGGCCGGAGAGAAACCCCTAAGGGCCGGCGGTGTTTCTGGGTGAAATCGGGCTTGTTTTAAGTCTTGACCGCCCTGCTTGCTCGAAGAGTGCCTGAAAACGGCAGCGAGCTCCAGGCGTCTTCGTGGACCGTCCTCTTAATGAACTGCATCCTCAGGGTCCTTGTGCCTTGGCACGGTGTTGCAATATTTGCATTGCGAACACTCCAGGGAACATCTGTTTATTTTTTTAAAAACTTGTTTACTGAAATAAATCAGGGTAATACAATTCTGTTCATTTCAGTCTTTTTTTCTTTTTTTCCCCCCAAATAACAACTTTCTGGACAAATTTGACCCAGTACTGTCTCATTGAGATGATTCATTTTTCAGTATTCCCAGACAAAAAAAAAAGGGTCTGTCTGTAGCAATACTGCTTGGAGCTATAAGCCAGTGGATTGTCATAAATTAGGCAAGCCATATTGCATGGGATACCTCCAAGGACCACCTAAGAGCTGCAGGAAGTGGTAGGAGTGATTCAGGGGGTGGCCAGCTGCCATCTGAGTCAGTACGGAACGAATGCCCCTGCGTGCTGCCGCAGTTATTGTTCTGTGGGGCTGGACATTAACACTGGGCCTTGACCAGTTCTCAGCCCTAATGGTCTTGGGGCACACGTGAAAAAAAAAAAGAGGAGGTTTAATTTGTGTGTCCTCATTTTTGCATCCCTAATTCCAGAGGACTTTGCTTTCAGCTTGACTGAACTTCATTTCCAGCACAGGGCCTTAATTCAAACTAGGTTCGACCATAACTGTGCAAGTGTATTTTCCTTACCTTTTAATTAGGCGGGATACTCAGCTGTTTTTCTCCTGGCTGTGCTTCTCTTAGGGAGGTGAGCGGTGAGGAAGGTGATTCCTGGGTGCATACTTGTGCTGGATCTCCAGGGAGGCTGGTGGAGGGAGGTATACTCTGCTGAGAGCCAAACAGGCTTTTTGTCACGTTTCATGGGCCATGCATTAATGTACAAGTTAGTTATAGTAGTGCTTACAAGGAAAAAAAAAAAATCCTGCAGCTGCAGAAGGGCTGAAATGAAATTGCTTGGTCCCCAGGGGCTGTAAGCTCCCCACTGCAAGGTTATTCCTTCTGTGGGGTGGTCACAGCAGGACATTCAGTGGCTTATAATGTGGACCCACTGAACTGTCAGAAGAAGTCAGAAAAAATGAGTGTCATGTGAAGACCACAGTGGAGTAGCCAACCTGCTGAATGCTCCCCTGCTCCTTACCCCTTTCAGGCCATGCAGTCAAAAAAAATCCTGAAAGAGGACTTTAGCCCAGTGCAGGGGAAGAAATTCTGTTGAACTGCATGGGACATGGTGTGAAGTTGTTCATACGTGCACTCGTATCTTCGCAGGACTGAGGCACTAATTTGTGAAGCGTATTTTGAAGCCCTTGGGGAAGAGTTGCTCTGTGCCAGCCATTGTGGTTCGTTAAGGGACATATTCACATTAGATGAAATTTATACTCCAGATGACCAGAGACACCAGGGATACAGCACAAATATGTTCTTTCACACCTTGAAAGATAGAAATAGGGGAAGTTTTATGTTAAAGATACATATATTTGGGTTGCTTTTTCAAAGCTACTTTGCTTTGACCTACTCCTGCTCCAACCCATTCCTGCTCCTGTTTAATTCTATTTTCCCCACTATTTCCAGCAGAAGATCTTCAGTCCCCCAAGCGTGTTGTGAAAATCTCCCCCTTTAAGCTTTTCCTGTAGATTACTGTTCAGCTCTTGGACAGTTAGCCAGACCTTGGGGGCCCATAGTTGCCCAGAGAGCCTGTAGATGTTGCCCTGAGGGAGCTGAGGAAGGATTGTGACACTGCAAACCGCCTCCTGTGTTTTCTGTCGGCGCACTTGCAGCTTATATGTGAATCCAGCTTTGTGGAGAGTTCTTCCAGCTGATCTGCACTGTTCAGAAGATCCACTCCTGTCTCTCCTGCCAATGCCAAAGGTGTCAGAGGAACGTGCCAGGCATACGTTAGCTGGAGAGCAAGAGAAACTGAAGTGTTGTCTAGAGAAACTCCAAAACCGCTTAGGATTGGAGGTCTGTGGACCAAATTCTTCTTTACAGTAAATCAGTCTACTGCACCTACTAAAGTACTCCTCCTTTAAATGCTTTGTTTCCTTACTGCCAAGGTGGGAAATCACTGTAATGTGAGAAACTGACTGGTGGGAGTGGGGCAAAGGCTAGGATGGATTTGTTATCTGGGAAGGCGGATGGGGAAGCAATGGTTAATTAGCTGGCTGACAGTAGCTCTTGGTGCCCAGAGATGTGGAATTTTCTTCACCCTTTCTAAAGGGTGAGACCCTTTCCTGCCCACCTGCCGTGACCCGGGGGGTAACAGCAATGGCCAGGGCCAGGGTCCTGAGGGAAGCCCAAGATCTCACTCGTGGAGACTCAAAAGTGGGTTCTCCTTGGCCTGCCTAGCCTTGGCTGCCCAGGGTCTATAAATGGCAGCACAGCATGAGCACCTTCTGCAGCAGCAGAGACATGGCATCACCGAGTCCCAGAACGCTGTGAAAGATGTCCGAGAACTGTACAGGAAACTCAGCAGGCTTTAGTGAATTCAGCCACTCTGCTAACTCCACCACAGCCTGTTACCTGCCTCCCGGCACTGGTCAGCACTGGGACCCGTTATCTCTCCTGAGCACCTTGCAGCCCATTCCCATTGCCAGATAGGAGCTGCTCTGTCTGAGGGCTTCTCGCAGGCTTGCGCTTTCTTGTGCACTGGTTCCAGGTGTGCAAGGGTTTCCTGACCTGAAAGAGATCCCTGTTCTTCACAGTGAGAGGGAGAGATGGGGTGGAGGAGGTAGAAGAGCAGTGGGGAACTTGGAGGAAACCAGACGTGACAAGTGCTGAAGCAGAACTTTTCAGCTTTGTGGTGGCTTCTCGCCAGATGAGATCACAGCTCCTACGGAATCTTGTCTCCTTTTATTTCCTTAATATTTGACTTTCTTGCTTCCCTGAGAAGCAGGAACTGCTGATCTTCAATCACTTGCTTTGAATACTGTCTACATCTCCAACAGCAGTGCATGCAGGGGTGGAGGGGGGTGGCTGACATACGCCAGTGTTTATGGCCTGCAGCAGAATCCCTCTAAGCCTGTTTGGAAAACTAACTGGGGATGGAGCCTGGATTAGAAGAGAGATTTTTCCAGCTCTCATCCTTGTGAATTTATGCTAAGATTATTAAAAGGGAGGTGGGAGGGGAGATGACTTGGCATACCTCCTTTTTCTGTTCAGTGTTCAGTATTGTAGATTATATGGGGTCTGGAAGTGGATGAGCGCCCACCTTCTGAAAAATGGGTCCCTTTTGAATTAAGCATCTAAATCCTTCTTAAGAGCACAGACTCTCAGGCTGGTACAGACTTTATGGATGGCTGGTACAGACTTTCTGGATGACTGGCAGCAGCAGCAAAAACAGGCATCCTTTTGCTTTTGTATTTGAGCGGGGGGTGTCTGTGTGTATAAAGACAGGCAGGCAGAAAACATGCAGCTTTCTGTGCCCTGGGGAGAGGGGGGAGAGAGAGAGAGAATAAACATTCTGCCCGGAAACATGTACGTGCTGCATGCAGGCTCTGCCTGTGGGAATTAAGGGAGACAATGCAACAGATAGTGAACAATGAGTGTCTGTAATGTACAGCAACAGAGCCAGAGTAACCCAGCGAGCTGCAGGACAGAGAAAGAGACTGTTAAAACAGCAGCCTCACGAGGTAGAAATCCTGCCAAGCCTGCTTAGAGAACAATCAACAAGCCCTCCTGAGCTGGAAGATGGCTCAATGTGGTGGAAAAGGGAGTCAAAGAGAGTGGGATGGAGGAAAAAAACAATGAGGTGTCCCCAAGGGGAGCTATGCAGGGAAAAGAAAATCTAGCCTTCTTCCTTTTAGTTAGTCTCTTCTTGTGAATTCAGATCTCAGCACAGTCAACACAACACTTCGCGCAACACAAATAAACAAGGCTTTTGAATGAAATGAAACTCTATCAGAAACAAAGTGGAATCCAGTTATTTTGCTTTACCTTCAGCTGGAAAGCAGGGGCTTGCTGCAATGTCTGCTGTCACTGCTCCTTTGCCTTTCCACTTCAGCACAGGGCACTGGATGTGAACTGGCCTGCCGTAAAGGACAGGATACATGTAACTCTGGAGCACTCAGATGTGGAAAATACTCTACAAACTCCCAATTCTATTTGCAGCAACCCTTACCAGCTGGTTGCCCAGTTACCCCCGAGGTACATGCACTACAGATGCGGCTACTTCTAAACGAGAGCACATGCCAGGAGCACCCCCTTAAAATAACAGGGACTTTACTGGCTCACACGAATGTCTGCAGTAAAAAAGGATATGTTATAACACTCCTCTTGCTTATTGCACTGTGTGTCGCAAGTCGGTGTGAAGGGGACTAAGGACATGGTTGCAGTCTGTGCACGAGAAGCCACTGGGAGTGGAGAAGCAGAAAAATGAGTTCCTCACCGTTTTGATGGGGGGCCATGAATGGAAAATGGTAGCAAAAGGGATAACACAGGAGCAGCAGCTGTGGAGTAGCTCTTGGGAGAGCAGGCTGCCCAGAGAGCTCACAGAAGATCCCTGCTCATCTCTGCTCTGTGTGTGGCTCAAGGGACAGCAGCAAAAGCCTTGGTGGCAGAGGCCTGGCTGTGTTGGTCTGTGCCTCTAAGAAAAGCTGCCTTTGCAGGACGGGGCTGGGAAAAGTGGTTGATGCAGCTCCTGCAGCATGAGGAAGCAGCACCCTCTGCTGCTGGCATGCCTGCCTCCAAAACACCTTTACGGTTAGGGACACCTCAGTACTTCCAGAGAGAAGCTCAGGAGAAGCATCCGCAGCAATGTCCCTCTGCAAGTCAAAGCACTGCAGCATGTGGGTGGTTTGTTTGTCAGTTTGGTCGTGTCGGAATATGGGTGTTGGGAAAGGAGATGCCAGGCAGCATCTGCTTGCAGCAGATAATAGCTGTAAGAACAAGCCCTGGCCCTGTGCTGAAAAGATTCTGATTGCTGCCGTTCCCAGCAAGTACTTTGGCTGATACTGTTTGATGAACATGACTCGATACACACAACGCTGTAGGACAGAGCTCTCCCTTCCACCAGCAGCCTTCCCCCGGCCTCTTCCAAACATTTTATATCCCCATGAGGCAGCTGATTTATTATTGCTGCATAGCAAGAGGGAAGGGGAGCTCAGGCAAGCAACGTGGGTTGCCCGTAGTGAGTCAGTGGCAGAGTCCTGCCCCTCCAGCTCTCTCCTGCTAACCATGTGATTCCCACGGGGCTGGGAACACGAGGAAGGAGTCCTGACTTCTCCTGCCCCGAAGCAATCCTACCGTGACGCTCTATTGCTACCAAACTGGCTCTCTAGAGAGCTGTGGGATGATGCAGGATCCACGCAGTCAGAGGAATCTTAGTCACCCGTGTTTTTTCCCTCCCTTTTGTTGAGGACTTCTTGTTTTTCCCAAATTAAGCTGTTTAACCTCAGTCAGGTTTATTCTACAAGCACATTTCCGAATGGGATATGTGCACCTCAGACTGGCACAGAGTACTTGCTCTTTTCCTCCTGTTTCCTCCCTTTCCCTGAATGCAGGCTGCCCTCTTCCCTAGCATCTGACCCCAGACTTCCCTTCTTTGTGTTGGAAAAAAAGCTAAACGTGGTACCAGCTGCAGCTCCAACCCACCCCCCAGCTCAGCCGGAGACATTCTGCCCCCCCATCTCATCTGCTGATAGCAGGGAGGACCCTTCCCAAAACTTCAGACACACAGAGTACTATGCCAGCCCATGAAACATGCCCACCTAAGAAAAGCAAAGCGTAAAAAAAAAAAAAAAGAAAATCAAACCCCTGAATCCTGTTAAAAATAGGCTGGGATCTACAGAAAAGAACCTGCTTAACAGTTTCTATCTGCGCGTGGGTCTCGTTTTGGCAGCAGCAACGCTGCTCAGAGCCAAACATCACTCGCACAAGACCCAGCTTGTTTTGTGGATAAGGAGATGCCTACAAAAAGGGAGCCCTGTTTAAGGAAAAAATGAGGCGATGTCTGGTCAGAGTGCCACCAGGACATAGTTTCTGTGGGAAATTCCTCTCCGTGGAGCAGCCTGTCAAAGGAGAGCCAACACGTCCCGCCGCGGGGAGCGGCTGGAGGGCACCGGCCTGGCACGGTCCGCAGCGGTCCTTGCAGGAGAACCTGGTGCTGCATTGCTACAGGACCTCACGCCAGCTCTCTGCAGGGGGAGCAGCTGGGATGAACTGGATCGATGCACATTACCCACAGACGTCTCACAAGGCAGCTTGTTTCGGCATCGCTCTGGCCCCTAAAACGCACCGTTTCTCACTCTCTCCCCTCCATGTCTGTTTTTGCCCCTTTTTAGGCAACGGCCACATTTTCAGTCACTTGTTTGGGGAAAGGAAGGCAATAAACCAACCAGAGGAACACATCCTACTACGGATTGCCCTCAGCTGGGACCAAAGGAGAAGTTGAGCACAGCACCAAAAAAAATTTGATTTGAAAAGCATGAACTCCCCAAAAATTCTGCTGCTTTTACTGCCACTGCCTCTTCTGCCTGTGTTTGGGGAAGATTCCCTAATCCTATAACTGCTTGGAGCATCTCTCTTCGGTGATGTGCAATGGCCTCTAAACTAGAACAAAATCCTCTCAAAACTAGAACAAACCACTCTCTGAACTAAAATTAAAACACTTCTGACCTGGATGGGAAAATGACATGGCTGTCAAATCTCCTCCCTTGCACACCCATCTGTCTGGGTTGCTTAGGTAATTCAGCATCACCAACAGCATCAGAAAGTATCACACCCAGACCAGGGCAACGTGCCTGGACACCCAAGGGAGCACTGGAGAGGGATTTGGACTTGAACCTACAGAAATGCTCCATTACATTAGCAGCCCAGGGAATCCTCTGAAAACCCAGCCGAGTCTGTGAATGACAGCGCCCTTTCAACTGCCTTCAGAGGAACCAGTATTCGTGAATCAGCAAGATTGCAGCAAGAAAACATCTGACTTCAGTCCTCCTCTTGCCAGGAAAATGAAGCCTTACCCTGGGGCAATGGGATGAAATTGCTGTGCTTCTCCTCCTCCCCTCTCCTGGGCACACTGCGCCTTTACTTTCTGTGTGATGGAGATGCCAGGCGAGACTGTCCTGACACCAAGGAGGAGATGGCTGGTTCAGGAACAGAACACTTGGGGATCAGCTAAACCAGAGGCTGGGTCTCCACTCTAGGTCTCCACACTAGGCCTCCACACTGCCTTCCACAGCACAGCATGTTCCCGAAGCTCAACTGCATAATCCCAGCTCACAGATCTTGAGCAGATTACAGTTTAAAATGCAGCTCCATAAAGTCTATGTTATTAAGCAACACCGTACTATGGTGATAGTATCTATGGAAATGCAACTCAGGGAGTGAATGTGGAGACTTTCCTAAAGCCTGGCGGTTGCAGGACCCTGCGTAGTATTGGGTGATTCCATCTTCTCACCTTAAAAGGGCTTTGGCTGTTCCTCTGTTTTGAAAAGTCCTGGCCTTGTTTGGCTGACACACACAAAAAGAGTCAGAGGGAACATTTAAGACTGTTTTCACACGACAGAAAATTCAACATTGTCCTCTTTGTACAACTACAATGTTAAAACTTCACTCACCAAGACGACAGGAAAAAATAATAATAATAGAATGACCACCATCTTTGAAAGGAATTAAAGACATTTTTGTCAAAAACTATTTATTTTTATAAATATAATTCTCTATTCATTACACAACTTGAATCACAAAACTTTACTCATGGGAAAAATAAGATTTTTACAACTTATTTTATAAAAGCTGAAGTGAAAAATGAATTCCAGTATTAGTAATATGAATCATCACACCATTGAATTCTAGGAATGCACCTGACATGTAAAAAAAAAAAATCATTAAATTGGTATCAATAATCACTTATGTGAGACACAGACTGCAAGAAGTTATTCCATGGACTTGCTTTTGCAAAGAAAGGTTAATACAAGCTCTCGAGAAGGTGCACACCTCCTATTAATAGCTTTCACAAAATAAAAATAGCACTGCTTCCCTGGCTTATAGCCCAGTGGATTTCTATCGTTCTTCCTCATCAGATGTGCTGCTCATTTAACCCTTCTTCCCATCCGCAGTCCCTCTCTTGCCAATCACAAATTTTATACATTTAAAAATACCTGTTTTTCATTTGGCAAAGGCTGAGTATTAAAGTGTTTAACAGGAGTTGTGTAAAAAGAAAATACAGTTTAAAAAAACAACCAAGCAACTCAGCTCTGTTCATCAAGGAAAACTTGTGCCTTTTACTGCGTTTTACTAAAATCTAGGATGAATTTTGGGGTGACCCATTAGGCTTCACAAATGAACCCTGTTTTCAGCTGCAAAGAGTGGCAGCTCTCTGGGAAAAAACCACATGCTTCTTTCAAAGTGCAAATAAACCTCTCTTAACCAGTGTTTATTTCAAAAGGTGCCAGCCAGATATTATCAAGGAATAAGAAATAAGAAAACACCAGTGCCACAGTCAGCTGTAAAGCAGTAATAAATTCTGTCATTTATAACAATATATTTACTCTCACATAGATCAATTTTTCATTAAAGCTTGTTCCCTCACACCAAATACAAAAGAAGTGGAATGGAGGTAAGGTGGCTATTTTTATTTAAAAATGAAAACTGTTTGAATTTACGGACATAGCAGACCTAAAACATCTTCCTCTGCCCCGCTGTTTCAGCCACGGTGGGATATTTTGGAGCCAGTGTTTGCTAGCACTCATCTACGAACAGAGTCATTCCAGAAGAGTTATTCCAGTCAAATCCTAGGTGTATGCTCTTATTCCAGACCCCGCTGTCAGCATTTCCTCTCGACAAGCAGGTCCTTCAGCAAGGAACCCTCAGAGCTCACCTTCCCCTGGGTTTTCTGTGCTGCTCTCCTCCCCTGTGATTTATTTGCACCCTTTGCTGTTTGTGCTGGTAGTTCAGCCTGTAGCCATGAAATGGATGGGAGCAAGCCCCCAAAAGACGGATAACCAGGCTGTGAAACAGGACTGGGGTTAAGGCACTTGTGTCTCTCCTGAGTTTGAGCTTTTGAGAAAGCTGCAGCACCGCGACCCCCCTCCCTCCCCACACCAGAGCCAAGCGATGCGCGTCCGAGCGACTCGGGCAAACAGTGTGTAAAATCCAGCCTCTTCTGGACCATCTGCAAGGTGGGGGAGGGCGTCTGCCAGAAATCACAGCCAGGCCCTGAGATTTTGGGCTTTTCCCTGCTGCACACAGCTCCTGCTGAGTTATATTCCCCCCCCCCAGCTCTGCTTGCCTGGGGACTGCTGGTGAGTGACAGGCTCTCTGGAGCTTGCACAGTGTGCTTTTCTATGTGCAATTAGCAGGGGACAACATTTCTGATTGCTGCATTACACTGCAAGGTAACAACTCGGGAACCTGGGAGCACAGGCTGTGTAGATCTGCCCATCTTCCTTCATGTGCCATCAGACCACAGCCCCTATTTGCACCCAGATTTGCATCTTCCTCACTAGGATTCAGCAGATCCCCGAAGCCAATGCCTTCAGCTCAGCTTTCTAAAGCAAAGTCTCCTTCCTTCCCCTTACTGCAGAACTTCAGGTACTTAAGGGGTCACCACACTCCCAGCTCCAACTCCTGAGGGTCCCATTTTCCCTTGTGAGGCTCCAGGGATGTGACAAGTGCCCAAGCCTGGACCAGCCCTGCTGAAGGAACATCACACAACCCACTGCTGCTGCTTGGGGTTGGGGTGCCACCTCCTGTCAGCATCAGGGCCCCCACCAACCCCTCAGGTCCCACGTCAACTCAGAGCCCAGCACCTCCACAGGCAGCTACTTCTCTACAGAAACAGGACCAGCATCCACAGGAAGGAAAGAGAAATCCCCTTGAAAGTGGCCTCTGCTCCTGTGCAGAGTCCTCCCTGCTGGCAGCCACTACCACATCCATGTCCCATCTAGATGCCACCCCAGGATGGGGTGAGTGAGGTTTGTCTCCACATGGACAATCAGCCCAAATTCTCCCATCCTGTGCCATCTTGATTTCCTTACCAAAAGCTGCACGCTGGCATGCTGCGGTAGAGAAGATCACGGAGCATTTGGGGATATCATGAAAACAGAGTGACACCCATTGTGCGTGGCAGCATTTTGGGAAGGTAAAACTTAGGAAGAAGAGAGTGGGGCGTCTAGGTAGGGCTAGATGCCTCCAGCCCTTCTTGTGAGCTTCAGCACTACACATTTCTATAACCACTTAACGTTGCCCTGCCAACACAGAGATGCAATTTGCCAGTTCCGTGTGCCCAGGAGATACATGCAGAGAAAATTTCCTCCTCTTATAACTCAGTGTCCTCAAGTTCAAACCCCATCACCACCATCCACAAACACTGTAACTACCGTAACGCGTGCTGTAATGATGGACAAGTTGATAGTTTATAAAGCTGCCTCCTGCATAAATTTTATAAGCCACTGAATGATACTGCAAGCTTCAATCCTGAGGACAGGGAAAAGTCCATTTCGGAGAATGAGACAAGAGAAAGACAGTTAAAGAAAACATGTCTTTGCTAGCTAAACACAAACAACTCCTCTGAAGACCAAGCTTTTCCCTCAATAATTATTGCACTGCAGGCAAATAACAGCTCTGTGAACTACCACATTCCTCACCCTGTCCCCATTATTCTAACGGCCTAAAAAGCCATGTCTCTTCCTTCTCCATCCCCCGCGGTATCAGCTAGCCACTTAATGAAAGCAGCAAATTGCTGCTTATAAACTCAGCCTCTGCTGCTGGGCCATTTGCAAAGGCTGGGGACCGCAGTGCGCTCACAAATCAGTGTCAGCGTTTAGGGGCCACTTGCCACGAAAGCAAATGGGGGTGTGTGTGTGGTCCCAGGAGAGCATGGCCATAGTCAGTGGCTGGCTGGCACCACGATGGGCTACGGGGACTACAGACCCGTGTGCCCAGACCATCATTTTACAGAGACGACGGCTCTGTCCCAGCCAGACTGAGCAGGGCAGAGGATTAACAGGTTGTTACTGTCTTCCAGCCTGAGAATTAAAAACACATTTTTAAAAACTGGCAGGTACTTAATTTAACAAGTGTCCCGTAGTGCCTGTGAGGTAGTTAAATGCTAGGAGCTACAAAGGCGTGACAGGGAATACCGAGGCACTTCAAGGTGAGGTAATTTGTCCAAAGTCACAGTCAGAATCCCTCGCAGAGCCAGAAGTGCAGAAATGCTGGGCTCTTGGCTCCTACTTAGCTCTGGACACCGAGCCGAGCTCTTTTCTGGGCTCAAATGTCAGAGGCAATGCAGGCCACGGGCTTCCCAGGAGGTTAGAGAATTTTGTCAGAGATGAAGCTGCCTCTGGCAACAGAAAAATCCATGGACGTCGTGTAGAAAAATCCAGGCAGTCAGGGCCGTGCAGAGAGGGGAGGAGGGACGCTGGGGAGACGTCACCCAAGCAGAGCTTCATAATCCACATACCACACCAGCTGGCCAGAGCTGGGGCTGACACCCGAGATAGGCCATTTCCTTGGCTGGTGGCCCACTCTGCTGAGCAGGGTGGTGATGTCATGCTTGCCCTTCCCCAGAACCAGGACAAACACCTGCCTGGCCTTGTTGATGAGGGGCAGGCTAAGGGTCATCCTTTGGTGAGGTTTGACAGGGCTTTCAGTCAGCACCACCATCTGAGACCCTTCCAAGCCATTTTCAGACTGGGGGAAGAGGGAAGCAGTGTGACCATCAGTGCCCACCCCCAGCAGCACCAGGTCAAAGCTGGCATTGGCCACCAGGGCCACGATCTCCTTGGCATACAGCTCCGTGCCCCTGTCCTCCTCCACACAGAGCCGCCGGTTCAGGTGGACGGGCATGGGGTGGACATTGAAGTAAGGCACCCTGACATTCTGGAGGAGGTGGTTGTGCAAGCTGAAGAAGTTAGACTCAACGTCAGTGAGAGGGACACAGCGTTCATCTACCAGCCAGATGTGGGTGTGCTTCCACGGGAAGGAATAGTGGTGTCTTGCTAGCCGCTGGAATAGGACCACTGGGCTGGAGCCACCTGAGAGGGCCAGGTGGAACTGCCCAGATTGTGCCACAGCCTTATGTGCTGTCTTCTCAACATCGGAAGCCAACTGGGAAATCAGCTCCTCAGACCATGCTGAGACCAGGGGACTTTGCCGAAATTTGGTCTGGATCATCTTGTAATCACTTGGCATCAGCCTGTTGGGGTTCAGCAGCTCCACTGGCTCCACCAATGTGAAAGCCACTTCCCCACTCACCATCTCAAAGTCTAAGAGGTGCTGGTTCTCCACACCCCCAGGGTAGAGGCGCAGGGGCTGCCGAGAAATACTGTCCAGCAGAGGTGTCCAGAATCCCCAGGAGGCCAAGAGGTTCTCAGTGGTAATGAAGAAGTCCTTCCTGGCATGGTAGATGTTGGAGATGAGGACTGAATACGCATCCCTCTCTTTCACAGGGGTGTACACGTAATAATCAGACAAGGGTTGTCCAAAAATGTGCAGGTCTGGCTGACCCACTGCTTCTCTCCAGCTGCCTTCTGGCATGATGGGCCTGAAAAGGTTCCTGCTCACAAGGACCGCAGGGGTATTGAGCACACCGTGCCCAATGTAGAAGATGATCTGCTTGGTTTTACACTGGCTGTGCTCTGCATCCCTCAGAGTCTCGCTCTGGGTACAGTAGGCCCGGTTCTTGAAGAGGACACGGACATAACCTACCCGTTCATCCAGAGCTTTCCCAGAGGTGAGGAGGAAAGGGACCCCTTCCCAACGCAGGCTGTCACTCTGAATCAGCACACCTGAAATGAGAGTGAACTCAGCTACCAAATTAAACCTGATTTGAGGGGATCTCGACCACCTACCCACCATTCTCCTTCCTTAGCTCCCAGAAATCTTGGCATCCACTATGTCTCTTGCTCCACATTCAGCCCTTCACTGGGCAAACTGCTCTCCAGCCACCCTCCCGTGCTTCCTCCCCGGTATCCTACTCAATTAGCCTCCTTTTATCTCGCAGGAAACCAGTTTCTGAGCACAAATATCATCCAAGCAAAATCTTTAATGTTCAGAAGACACAGTATGGCCAGAGATGGCCTTGTGGTCTGCTCATCACAGAGAACTGCCATTGCTTTACCCCTCGTTTGCAGAGAGCAACTTGACTTTATGGAAAGGCAAAGGAGTTTACAGTCTACTTCTAAAAATAACGCCGAGATCTTATCAAGAATAATGGGACTTAGCTCTTATGCAATGCTTCCCATTCAGTGGATCATCAGTTAACTAACACAACAACACTATTATCTTGTTACAGCTCCCAGCAGACTTGCTGGTGGATGCCTGGAGACATCCCTGTGTCAACAGTGAGACCCAGAGTCATGGAGCTGGTACCAGCATGCGAGGACTCAAATCTCCTGCTCTCCTCACCTCTAGACTACTACTCCCCTCTCCAAGGCCCAGACCAAACTCTCACCTGCAAAGGTTGGTGTTGCGCTGATGTAGTCTCGTGCCTTCTGCAGTTCCTCCTGCACTTGGCTGGCATATGCCTGATACTGACCCAACACGGCACTCTTCTTCTCCAGGTCCCGCAAGGACTGGAAGGCCTGCAGCTTGTTCTGCAGAACCTCTTCAGTCCTGTTCACATTGGCTGGGAGCTCCATGATCAGGAACATCAGGGCCTCCGTGAGGTGGTTCTGCAGCACGTCCCGGATGACTCCATACTCCTCATAGAAGCTGGTGCGACCTAAGGACAAAGAGGAGGTAAGATGCTGGTGAACTGATGCCGTTTTCTTGCAGCCTTGCCCTCTGCACATATAACGTGTGCCAAGGAGCACAAAGAGCACAAGCCCTAACTGGTTTGCACAAAGCTCCTCTTCTCCTGGCCCAACAATTAAATTGAAGTCAAGCTCAGAGAAGTTGTGGACGTCCCATCACTGGGTATGTCTGGTTGGACGGGGCTTTGAGCAACCTGACCTAGTGAAAGATGTGTCTGCCCATGGCAGGGGTGTTGGACAAGATGATCTTCAAAGGTCATTTTCAACCCAAACCATTCTACAATTCTCTGATTTGAAGCCTTTCCTCTTCCTCCAGAGGGGCTTCCAAAGTGTCTCTGCTGTTAAAGATAAAAGGCTCCCATGGGACTGCTTGTCCTCCACCGAGCCAGATGTAATCCTTCTTTTGGGTGCTTACAGGCCCTGAACCCATCAGGAGAAATGCTCTTGCCTGATACTTCCCAAGTGCACAGAGCAGGTGGCAGCTTTGATTTCTTGGACTGCCTGTGTTTTCAGAAGCTGTGGTCAGTGACCAGCACCAACATCCAGCTCAGACCTCCCAGATACAGCATGATGCATGGCCCCAGCAAAACCCTCTTCCTGACACTCCTGCCCCACAGGTTGCACCACCTGGGCCCGGAACTCTACACAATGTGCAGTTTTACCCAAAAACTTTGACAGGGTAGTGGGTCATAGCAGGGACTGCAGCAGCTCTGCAGCAACACACCAGGTCCCCAGAACAACTGGGTCTGGGCCACAGCAATGAGCAGTGCCTTCTTCACTGCCTCTTTTCTCCTGGTTTGCATGTCCTCAGAAGGCTCTGGCTGCGCCATGCCCTTGAGAGACAAGATTTCATGCACAAAGCCCTGCTTCTCTTTCCCTGCCCGACTTCTCATGCAGGTGGGAGCAGGGGGAGAAGGACAGTGCACTTAGAAAGTGACTCAAACAGATGCCTTTCTGTGGTCCGTGGGCAGCAGGCTGCACACTGCAGGCTACATCACAGCCACAGGCTTCCCCTATTGATTGATGCATCTATCTCCCTCGCTCTAATCCAAAGGCACATTCATTAAGGTAATCAATGCTGCAGACTTGCTGGGAGCCAGGCTGCCAGCTGAAGCCGCACAGGGGGAAGAAAAAAAAAAAAAGAAAAAAAAAAGGCATCAAATGAAAAATTACAAAGCTGTTCAGAGGAGGGAGGCTGCAGGGTGCAGGCGGGGCTATGCACAGACAACTTCTCCCTAAATCTCCCTAAATCAGCACATCCCTCTCCCACAGACAGGCCCAAGTGAGGTCCGGGCTGCCAAACCAAAGATTCCCCCAAGTTTGATAAAGTTGCAATCATTGAGTTTGCAGTGGCTGAGGAAGGAAGGGAGGGAGGGAGACAGACAGAAGAGGAGGTAAAGCGAGTGGAGCAGCAATCCTGATGTTGCAGAACTGAGGGCACCTGACATCCCCAGAAGTGCTGCGGGTGGCAGTCCAGCCCCGCGTGCTTTATGCTGAGCACTGCAGAGCGGCCGCTGCAGCATTGCAGGGAGGGATTGCAGCCGTGTCCTTCAGCAGGAGACCCACGCTAGCAGCCCTGGGCTTGGATCTTCTCCCTGCAATGCTCTTCCCTTCTACAGAGAGGAAGGGAAAGAAACAGGTAGACAAACCCAGACTGACCTAGGTACCTCGACCGACACTGACTAGATGATATTAGCAACATCCAGGCAAAAGATGCAGAAGCATCTTCCAAAGAATAGTGCAAATGTGTACTCAGTGTGAGCTGGGAAGCTAACAGGACAGGGTTATTATTATTTGTTGTTATTACAACAACCAGGTTATTGCAGCACTGAACTGAAGTCACCTTAGACTGCTTCAATTCCAAATCCAGTACCTTTTACCAGGATTTGGGATAGAAAGCAAGGTGCAACGTCCCCAAGGCTCCGCAGCAGAAAAAGGCAGGGAATTCCACCCCTGCCCCCGGCTGAACTGCAATGGGAATCTTTTCCTGGAAGCAGTAACACTACCTGGAAGTGAGTCAGTTCCTCGCATAGGAAGTGTAAGACAGTCCCTCTTAGCTCTTTTTTGTTTCTGCACTACCTCAAGGGCCACTTTCACAGAATTAACCCAGCAGTTCTCCTTCTCACTCCTTCACCCCAGCTCTGCACACTCGTCTCACCAACCTTTAGCATCCACAGTCTCTTTCAAGACAATCTCCACTCTTTCCACATGATGATGGTTCCAAATGGGATCCAGAAACTTTCGGTTCTGATCTCGAAAAGGCAGGATATGGGCTACAGCCTGTGAAGGAAAAAAAAATATAAATCAAAGGCCCAATAAAAACCTCACCAGATTTCCACAGCATCTCTGTCTCACCCAGCTCAGGGATGTGGCAGCTTTGGAGTGCCAGGAGACACACCACACAACAGAGAGCAGAGAAGAGAAAATCAGCAAGAAAGCCTGCAGTGATGCACAACGGAGTCTCCAATGACTGTACGGAGCAGACATCAAAAGTCTTTCTGAGGCATTCTTAGGTTTCATGTGAAAAAGGCTGAACTACAAACTGCAAGGCACTCTGTTCATATCTGTCAAAGGACAAAGGGCTGAGTCAGACCATTCTGGGACTTACGTACAGTTCCAAACTGCTGAAATACATTAGATCAGATGCTTACACCACTAAAGCCATCTCCTTTTTTTGGGAGCGGGGGGGGAGGGGGGAAAGAAAGAAAAAAAATCTCCCCTTGAACTAGGGATGCTCTCCCTGCAGCTGGACATGCAACCTTCTGAGTAAAATCTGGCCACAGTGCCATGGCTGGAACAGGCTTCTTTCAAAATGTGACATCATGCTTCTCTAAAACAAGGATGGAGTGTCCTTGAACACATTCCCTCTGGGACAATGCAGTTACATGTCCTGCAGCAGCCAGTCCTCCGTGCCCCGAAGTGGAGCACAGCGCAGGAAGACACCTTCTCCTAAGCATCCCGCAAAACTAACATCCCATCAGCTCCGTATCATATCAAATTAAAAAAACCTGCTTCTAGAAGCCATGGCTAAGCAGAGAGGCCTCTGTGTAACGAGATGGGAGAGCTCTGAGAGGGAAAAGGCACTGTTTATTCAGCGAAATCAAAGCTCTGACCTTGGTGAAAGATCAGATGGATTTTGCTTCTCTCCTTCATGCACACACAGAGCTCACCCCTACAGCCTGGCTTCCCTCTGGAGAGGGGACCCTCATCACTAAGGGGAGAAAGCCCTGCTCTGCTCTGAGCATCTCTGCTCTGGGAGAGGATGGACAGCAGCATGGGGCAGGACAAGGACAGGACAAGAAGAACAGGACAGGCCTCCATAAGCAAATGGAGGTTTGGGAGCACACTCAGCAGCTCTGCCTGAGTTTGAGAGGGGAACAACCCTCTCGTTAGATGTAGAGCTGACACCCAACGCTCTCCCAGCCACGAAGTCCCTCAGCCTGGCATGGGGCTGCACATTGCAAGCTGCTCACCTGTTTGCCAAGGTAGTGGTCCACCCGGTACATCTCCTCTTCCTTGAAGAAGCTTGTCAGCTCTCCAGCCAGCTGCTGGGCTGACTCCAGGTCATGGCCAAAAGGCTTCTCCAGCACCACACGCAGCCAGGCTCCTGGAGGTGGTCTGCAGCTGCTGTTGATGTGGCGGGCAATCTCTGTGTAGGCAAATGGTGGTACTGAGAAGTAGAAAATTCTTCCAGCCTCCTTCAGCCCCTCCTGGCGAAGCAACGTCTTGATCTCTGTGTTCAGCACAGTGTAGTTTTCGGCAGTCTTCAGCTGGTGGTACTGGCTCAGCTTCAGGAATTGGTCCTTGAGCACAGCACATCTGTCGGGGGATTCATCCGGGGGACAGGACAGCTTCTTCAGCACATCAAACATCAGCCTCTGCCCTGGCTCCAGGGCTGTCAGAGCAGCCCCATGGAAAGTGAAGCTGTGGCCACTGCTCACTTGGTCGATGTAGAGTTGGAATAGACCCTGCCACAAATACTTCTTGGCCAAATCACCTGTGGCTCCCAGTAAGATCACTGAGATGTGGCCTTGGGACGCCTCAGCCAGTGATGGCAAGGCTCCCATGAACAACACTGTACATAGAACTCTCTCCAGCATCTTGGGAGCGAAGAGGTAGACTCAGGAACACTAGAGAACAGGATTAAAAAAGAAAAGTCTGTCAGTCAAAGTTACAACTGCAAAACACAGTGCAAGGTACCTGAAAAGCCAGGGTCCTGCCTGGATCCTCCACCCAACAGCCTCCTCTCCTCCCCTCCATGACATGGAATCATGGAATTGTCAGAGTTGTAAGGGACCTCTAGAGATCATCCAGTCCAACCCCCCTGCCAAAGCAGAAACACCTAAAGCACATCACTCAGGATGGCATCCAAGTGGGTCTTGAAGATCTCCAGGGAAGGGGACTCCACGACCTCCCTGGGCAGACTCTTCCAGGGCTCTGGCACCCTCACCCCAAAGAAGTTCTTCCTCATATTTGAATGGAACTTCCCATGTTCCAGCTTGAGCCTGTTGCCCCTTGTCCTATCGCTGGAAACCACTGAAAAGAGTCCAGCTCCAACATCCTTCAACCCACCCATGAATCATGGTAGTGACTGGGGCTCTCAGAAAGACAGCAGCCTCCTTATGCAAACCAAGAAGTAGAAGACAGCGTATGCCTAAGTTCTCTCAGTAGCACAAACACTGCTCTCAGAGCTGAGTTAATGAGTGGGTGTCAATGCCTTCGGACTGTGAAACTGTAATCCATTTTAATACAACTTTCAGGGCTGGCTACAAACACATGCGCCTGCAAATTAAATACTGCTTTCAACAACCTCCTGTTTGGGACTTTGCTCCAATGGTATTATGCTGCCTTGGCATTGCTTCATGTCAATATTGTCACAGCAGCTCAGAGACAAGCACGACCACTGGCAGTTCCAGGACAGGGGCTCTTCTTTAACACTGTGCTTTAATTAGTCATGTGCACCACCACACTCATGAACAGAACTGAACTAGGTTCTAACGAGCTACTGGGAGACAAATGGTCTGATACAACAACTCAGGGCAAGAAGTTTAGTCCTTAAAGCTGAGTCTAGACATGAGCCAGTCTAGAGGCTGCCTCCCGATGGTTGTGTATGTGGCCAGGAGACAATGTGGGGTTTGTGTTCCGCCTCCTGAAACTTTCCATCACGTCAGCACCCGTCCTGGCCTTCTCCGCTCAGTACCCATTCAAACCACTGCAGCCAGTAGCAGCTGGTCTCCCTGACCAAAAAGGCCCTTGGTTCTTATTTATTCTTGTTTCTCAAATTCAAAACAAATTTATTTTTAAGAGAAATGACACATTAAGTTCTTATACCTAGAAACACAGCAATGACTTTACACCTCAAGGGAAATAATCGGGAACAAGTAAATAAACCATTGTGCTTTTCTCATTACATCAAGTATTATTTCAGAAGCTCTTACACTGGTGATTTCATTCTCTTAATTTCATTTTCTGAAGTTGTATTTACTTGGAGCACAGCTTTCACAGCAGACAAGATAATTAACTTCTTTTAAAACTTTTGGTTCTGGTCAATAAATTTATACCTTTTAATTTCACCTGTGTAGGAAAACCAGCCATTTTTTGACAGTAAGAGGAAAAAGCACATGGCTTATTTATTCTGGTGCAGTTGCAGTCTCACTAGGCTTCGCACTAGCATGATTGCACAATTTTAAAATGGCAGTTTTATGACCATACAACTTCTGAATATCTCTCCCTCTTTGCAGTTTGAACTGCTCTTTACAATAATCTCAGGTTTCTCTCCCCAGCAGATGCACCTGGGTAATACGGACGCTTTGCAGAGACTGCAGTGGCAAAAGCAGCTGGAAATTTGTCGTCTTCACAGCCCCTCCTGAGGGCAGATCCCTCTTCTCCTGCGCCCGAGCACACGGCAGATTCTCTGATCAACGGTCAGGTGAGCAAGCAAGATAAGGCAGATCGTCCCCTTTCTGGTAAATGAGGGAAAAGACCCAATTACAGCAGAGAAAAAGTTGAACATGCCTGTGCCAGCAACATCCCAGCACATCCCAGTGCTCAGCCCGTACACGTTGGCTGTGCTAAACCTTTTGGGTGCTGCTTGCCAACAGGCAAAATGCAGGTACACGTGGCAAGCCCTGCTCCCAGAGTGTCTTCCTGACTCGCTAACTCCTCTGCCTTGCACGTGAGCTCACATGGATGCTGCAGGTCTCCAACCCCTAAGAAAGGGCTTTCCCAGACCACAACCTTGATGCGGTGAGAAGGGGGCAGTTTTAGTGAGCCCCCCTAGGAGGGCAGGATGGCACATGTCCAGTCTGATGCTGCTGTGCCTTCTGGGCACCGAGCTTTCCCTCTATCAGTTTGCACAGAGACTCCTTGGCTTTTCCTTCCCTGTTTCCTGCACAAAAATCACACAGCAGCTGAGCATCAGTCAGCCAGCCACAGCTGCAGCCCGCTCTGCTTGTCCATCGGGCAAGGAGACAGACTCAATGTTCCCCACAGGGCACATCACTTCCTCAAGAGATGGTCCAGTACCCACTGCTCTTCTCCAGAGAGCTTCAACTAGGTACACTGTAGTTCATAAATCTAACTCCTATCATCTCTCCCCTCCCTCCCTTCTCGTGGTCCTGTATAAGCTCCAGCAAATAGCACTGGCAATTGCAGAGGGGCAGAAGTGTGGCTCCTAAGATCTTACCTGTAGTCATAGAATCACATGGGGTTGGAAGGGACCTCTGGAGATCATCTAGTCCAACCCCGCCACCAGAGCGGGTCTACCTAGAGCACATTACACAGGAACTTGTCCATGTGGGTTTGGATTGTCTCCAGAGAAGGAGACTCCACCACCTCTCTGGGCAGCCTCTTCCAGGGCTCTGCCACCCTCAAAGTAAAGAAGT
>JAOTQQ010000008.1:4693166-4708145 GCA_026546715.1 Gallinago undulata
AGCCTGGAGAAAAGGAGGCTGAGGGGAGACCTTCTTGCTCTCTCCAACTCCCTGAAAGGAGGGGGTAGCCAGGGGGGTCGGTCTCGTCTCCCAAGGAACAGGTGACAGGACTAGAGGAAACGGCCTCAAGTTGCACCAGGGGAGGTTCAGGTTGGATATTAGGAAAAAATTTTACACTGAAAGGGTTATCAAGTCTTGGAATGGGCTGCCCAGGGAAGTGGTTGAGGCACCATCCCTGGAGGTGTTTAAAAGCCGGGTTGACATGGTGCTGGGGGACATGTTTTAGTGATGGTTTTTTTTCTGTCAGAGTTGGGTTCATGGTTGGACTAGGTAATCTTGAAGGTCCCTTCCAAGCTAGATGATTCTATGATTGGAAAGCCACCCTTGCCCAGCCCCAGCTCAGCATCAGCGCGGTGACTGCGCCCTGGGCACCATCATCTTGCACCCTCTGGGCAGCCGGGGGTTGCACCAGCCATGGCTGCACGGATGGGCACGTGGTGCCCTCACTTGTAGTGCATTTGGGCTGGAGAGATGCCAAACGCGCCATCAGACCAAAGCCTTTACTGTGGTCAGGAGTTTCAGGAACCAGAAGAAAAAGTCTCTGTTTTCCCCAGTTGCATTGGCCAGTCTAATTTTATATATCTATATATATCTACATATAGATATATATCTATATCTGGAGTTCAGCTGCTGTCTTGAAATTCACTGGGGTGGACACTGCCATGGTTATTATTTCCATAGATGGCTCCACTAAGTACATTAATATATGGAAATCTTTACAGTTGGTGGCTCTAAGATCTAGGCAGGCTCTACTCAGACTCAGGCTCTCTGCTAGCATTGGGCTCACTGCTACTTCAGGGCTCTAATTATGGATTCCACCAGCTCCCCATAAAGCAACACATAAAATTAAAAAAAATATTTAAAACTCTATTGTTAAGAGTCCTGGCCAGCCAGACTTCACAGAGACCATCTTAGACTTTGGAAAATGATGTGGTTTTTGCAAATCATGTCTTGCATGGCAAGAGCAAGGACTTGTAAACACAGTTAAGTAGCTATAACTGTATCCTGTAATAAATGACATTACATTATATGGTACCAGTAAACACTATTCCTATTGTGTTTTTCACTCAAAGGTCTCAAATTATTTTACACAAATAGACACATTTTACCACAACTGCTTTACAGATGGAGAAATGGAGTCACATTGGCAGAACTGAGAACAGAATTGGGGTACTTGCTGCTCAGGATGTAATCTAGCAATGACATGATAAATAAGGCAAGCCTTGCATCACATTTGTGATACAGCTTTATATTTACAGTATAATTTTTTGATGCCATAACCTTCTTCACCAGTTCATTCTGGAGGTTCTTCTGGGCCTCAGAAAGGGTCTCCAAAAGACCCCGTATGGCATTGCAAGGTGTCAGAGCGACACAGATTGTGAGCACCTGGGTTTGGCTGCAAGATACAGACCCAAATTAGGGAGGAGGGAGGCTGCAGTCTGCCCTGCCTCACCTTACACATCACTTTATGATTCCGCCCATGTTACTAATGCAGCTTTGGGTTGGGGAAAGACGGAATGCCTCCAGCAGCCGCCCTGTTTCTGAAACCCAGCAGAGGGGAGATCACAAGCATAACTCAAGTGATGAAATTCAACAAATTAACCTTGGTGAGGGGGTGAATAACTCATCTGAAAGAGCCAGCTGGACAAATAATCGAGCTCCAGAGATCTCCCCTTACCACTCTGTGTGACATTACTACACAGTACGTTTAGCAAGAAGCTTAGGGGAATCAGTGCCATATCCCATAGCTATGTATTTAACCCATTAATGGCCTGATGACAATGTCTTTTTAGCTCTCAAAGCTAATCTGGGTGTGTTTGGGTTTAGCAGACTGTGAGAAGAGGTAAAGGGGAGTCCCCTTTTACAGTCTGTTTTCTGTTCTGGAAGAAAAAGAGGGTTTGCTGTCTACTTTAGCAGAAATCATTAAAGTGCAGATCTCCCTGCTGCATATTTCTGGCGCACTGAATGAGATGAACAGCTGAGGCCCTGGTCACTTGAGCCTGTTATTATTATAGATAGAGCTGGAAGTTGGGAGTAACAGCAGTTGTTTAACATCCTCTGTTGAGAGACCATGTTTTCAGCTAGTTATATGATGCCAAACTAAATATTGAGGCTGAGATGGGGGGGGGAGGGAGGGAGGGAGGGGTATTCACCCTGTGCAGTGATTTTTTTGAAGTCTCTGAAAAAAATGGTGCAGCTATTTCTGAGCTGAAGGTCAGAAGATAAAATAGGTTTTTTGACTATGTTAAAAATATCTCCGTTGTTTCATTAAGGAGCTCTAACATCTCATAATTTGGGGCAAGTAAGATTTTATCAGGATGATGGCTTGGATCAGAATGTGCTTTTCTCAGAAGAAGTGTGTGCTTGTCAGTGCCTTTTCAGACTTACTCAGTTGCATGCTTCTTTAAGGGAAATAGGTCCAGTGTGACAGATGAGACATGTGATGCCAATAAAGGAATAAAAGGTAGTTAGCAAGGGAAGGGGCATTAAGGAGCCAGATGTTCTATGAGCAAATAAAAAGCTCTGTAGGAAAAAGAGCTGTTCTAGTTGGTATTTAAAAATGGTGTTTCAGAGGAGGAGGAGGTATTGAGCTGGAGAGAGTAACTTATCAGCTGTGAGACTCTAACCTATAAATCCTGGGTAAAGGCTGCGGTTGGGTATGGCAACTGAAAGCTGTTCCATAGTAAGTGGTTCTCTAGCTAGGTATGGAGAAAAACAACATAAAAAGTAAGCTTGGTGTAGTTAGAGTTTGTTGCCTTTTGGTGTTGTGTTCACAGAGTATTCTCAAGACGAGGAGAGGTAAAACTGAGCCAGGATGTGGTTTGTGCTGCTTTGAAGAGGTAAGATGTGCTTCAGTATAGCAAGCTCGTGATGAAGTCATCTAGAGGAACCTTGTCTGCTCTCTGCCAAATTTATTAGTCTCTGCAAAGGCATCTCTTGCCAATGATGTGGCTGTAAAGAACTGAGTAATTTCTGGGGATGCTTTATTGTTCCTTAGCTTTTGTGTGTTTTTTCATGAGCTGAGAGCCCTGCTTGGTCATGGTGCTGCAGAGCCTGCCGGAGCTCGGTCTGTCTCTGTGCTGACAAGCTTCCAGGAAAGCTCTGAAGTTCTAGACTATCAAGCTCACATGATCTTGAGTAAGGCTGTTAAGTTCTGCTGTGAAGCAATAAAGAACAGCTGTACAGCAGCTGGGGTTCTTAAAAAATAAAATTACTGTCTTGTGTCTTCGGGAAAAACCAGACTGCAAAAATTATAACAGCACTTTATAAACTGGTGTGAGAGAGAGTAAGAAAGAGGGGCTTTGTTATGGCTATTGGGGCAAGTCACTGACTCTGCTACTTCATGAATTCTGGAGCTGTAGTTTTGCTTGAAGCTGGTTTGTGGTTAAGTATGCTCACTTCAACAGGCCTGATAGAGGAAGCTCTCCAATAGATGTATATGCCTGTTCAGTATGAAACAATATAATCTCTGTTCATCCCAAAGAACTGTGTTTAGAGGCTGGAAAGCTGATCTACACAGGAGCCCTTGTAGGGATGGCAGGTGATGCTCCTGAGAGACTCAACTGCTCTGATGTTCTCTCTGGACAGATTGGCTTTTAAAGAGCTTAGCATCGAAGTAAAGCTGAGACCTTCCAAGGTGAGAGAGTATTAGAGTAATGCTACCTCTGAAAAGCTTCTGTTTCTATTGTTTGTTGACTTTCCTTTTCAAGCTGTAGCTTTTAAGCTGTAGAAATCATGTCCAGGGAATGCCTTGCAGGTGAGCAACTTGAGTGGGGCAGCAAAGTGTCTTAATGCAGCAGACTTGCTGTGAAGCTGGAGTGAATGGCATTACTAGCTAATTCAATTATCTCTCTGCTGCTCTCCCCCACCAGCCCTGGGACTGAAACATGGCTTAATGCCTTGCTGTAAAGCTCTGTCACCAAGACTGGATGAGTTCTTCAGCAGCACTGCTGCAGTAATGATGCAGTCTGCCATCCCCCAGCAACCAGGATGCAGCTGCAACGCAAATTCCCTATGAAACAAGGGGATGGGGGAACCAGTGACAGGGGGAAAGGAGGTGGGGGGATGGGGAGGAGCAGGAGAGCTGATCGAGTACTCTACCTAAATCAAAACAGAAGTGATCAATCAAGTAAGCTGTGCTTACTTTCTGCCTTCTGTTCTAACAAAGTGATGCTCTCATCAGCTTGATCAGCAGATTAAAGATAAAGTGCTGGCATCTTCCCCAGGAATTCTTGCACTGGGACAAGCTGCTTTCAGTCCCCTGTTCAGTCTTGGGGTAAATGAGGAAGGAAATGGAAGTTATACTGTTTCTTCATTGTAATGTACAGAAATATTAACTTCCTCTTGTGCCTGAGGACAAAGGCAGCCAGGCAGCTTAGCTTAGCTTTCAGTAGCCAGACACTACTTGTGGCTCTTGAAGACCTCTTTGTACATTAACTAAGAGTAAGTTGTACCTGTCTGAGAAAAATAAAATGGCAAAGCAACTCCTGATTCCCTTTGTTGTAGATATGTGGAGATGGACTAAAGCCTGTCTGCTCTGACAGCTTCTGGGGTGTTCAGGAATTGAAACTGCAGGCCCTTGAGGGCTTGGCTGTGCCATGGCAGTGCTTTGTCCACCAGACAGTCCTGGCTTTCTCCAAACTGTTTGGGGCTGGGTAAGACAGAAATGACTTTCCTTAGCTTGCAAGGTAAAAGGTGGACAGAAGACAAGCATGTAGGGAGTACTGTAATCACTGAGCTACCTGAAGTTCCCCAAAATGTACTTGATTAGACTTTAATAGTTACCGTATCTTAGGAAAATAATGATTGAAGATTGACACATTGAACTGAAATTAATAATGGATACTGTTGTGCTGGTAATAATTTTACTGACTAATCAGTATTTGATACATTGTTTTAATACAAATTTTTTGTTGTTTTTATTTAAAGTATATGAATAGCATACCTGCAAGAAGAGACCTTCAAATACACAGAGGCTTCCTAGGAATATCTTAGCTCCTGATTTGACTTTCACATGGTCAGGCCTAGGTTTTTATCATTCTAAGTGGAGAGTGTCCACCTTCATATTGAATTTTTTATCGAGTGGTGCAGGTTTAACTATTGCAGTAGGGTTATTTCTTCTATCCAAGGCGTTTTGGAAACTGTAATAAAAGAAAAACCACCATCCACTAACCAGCTTTATGTTCTAATATAAACAGTAGCCTATTCAGTATCTGCTGGCATAATACTGCAGCAGAGCTGCGTTGCACTGCATGTCAGAAAGCTGATCAGCCCAGGACTGCTGCACTCCAGAACAGCTGAACTGCATGGATACAGCTGAGGGAAGTCCAAGATTTTTCTCTGACAGCTGAATGGGAAGGCAAAGTTGAAAAGATATTCCTCTGCCCTTATTATCTTAGTGCCACATTAAGATTAGACTGCTTGATGAAGGGGAAAACCAAAACCCTTCATCATAGCAAAGTGAGATGCACCAAAATGCATAACCACGTTACTATTAATGGACTGTGGTGCAGCAGAAAATTGGTGCAGAGTTTGGGATGGTACGTGGTGTGCTGTGCATTCCTTGGCATATTGCACCCAGGCTGCACGGTGGAGCTTTGCTTCATTAAAGTAGTGCTTTTCCTCATCTTACCTACTACAGATTAACTGCCTGTTTCTGGATTGTAGAGCATGTGGGCCTGGAACATTGTGAAAGGCTTCAGTAAATCAATGTTTTCAAAGCCTTGGCGAAGGTGTGTAAAATGTCAGTAAAATGTTTTGACGTTGGGGGGAGTCTTTTGCTGCTGGTTTTAGCCCAGTGCCAGGTGCCACTGCAGGCCTGCAGAGGTGGTTGGGATTTCTGATGCTGAGAATATCCTGCCTTTTAGCCCCAAATCTGCCACGCAGTAGCTGCAGCAGTACAGTGCTGCTAGCAAGGCACAAGTAACTAGAAATACAAAGCTGAACACCCAGCTTTGCCTCTCTGTGGTGGTGTAAATCCAGAGGAACTGAGTACGCTGCTCTATGCAACAGGTATAAAGAAGTAAAAACTGACCCAGTCCCCCAAATCCCAGGGCAGACCTCTGCTGAGCGGGTGGCCGTGCCTGGGACTGGGATGCACATCTCAATCTGCACATACTGCATCTCACCTGGCACAGAACAGGTACCCCGTGTCTTTGGGTTACACAACTGCCAGACAGGTATAAGTGGTCCAGTCAAAAAAAAAACCCCAAAACTAATCTCCAAATGGAAAAGCAATGAAGGTGAAAAGGAAGGAAAAAGCTTTCCAGTCAGTGCCAGGATTCTTTTGGATGCAGATAATCAGCATATCTGAAAACTTGATCTAAAAGCTTTCAAGGGTGGTACCAAAAGGCAATAATAAATTTAGATTGACCCTGATGTACACTTGGCATTTTGCGATGGTGCATTGGAGCATGTGGATGAAAAATTAACATGTTTCAAAACTATCACTCTGCAACTGTTGGTTCCAGAGCCAGCTTGCTATAGAGCTCTTGCCCACATACTTTAAATGCTGCCTGGTTCAGTTGTCCCCTGGCAATATCCCTCAATAACCTTGAGCTTAAACTGGTTTCCCCTTCCCTGAGTGTCACCGCTGGAGACTGGAATAACAGAACCAGAAACCATTAGTAACTGGTAATTCTAGGATGTAAAGTGAAGCTTCTTCTCTGGACAAGAGTTCTTTTGTTTCTCACCCTCACCTCCATGGAATGGAAGGAGAATGGTCTGGTGTGCATTGCCTCTGTGCTCTTTGCATCCCTGTGCCATGAGAACGGGGGCTGAATCCACCCTGAAATACAGGGCTCTACCCAGCTTCATTAGCCATAGCCTTCCAATGGCTTAATCAATGGAGTAGCTGAGGGATAAATTGTGTCCTGTCAAACCAGCAAGAGGCAGGAATTAAAAGCATGCAGGGCAAAAAGCCTTTTTAGGACTGAACTGGTTTAAAACAACGTAGTGATAGGTCTTTGGGTCAGGCTTTACACTGCCCTGGGTATCAGGAAATGATTGTGGAAGGTGTGAGCTTTTTGTTCTTATTAAGATGTAATATTGATACTTGCAGCTTCTGTCTGAATGCTTGATATGGTTAAAGCTGGTGCTAGCGATACCACGGAGAAGGAGACTTCTCCCTGTTCGTTTGTCACTTTTTGGTCCTTGCTGCCCAAAGTTAAAGAGCACTTTCCCTGCATCTTTCCGGCTGCTGTTTGCCTGGGAAGCCGCTGCTGACTCCTGAGTGAGCTCCATCCTGCCCCCCAAATTTCCACTGGCTCAGGTGGGAGCAGGGTGTGTTTGAGAGGCTTCTGCAGATGTCTGATTTGCTTCTCGTTTTAGCTCTTGCCAGAGCCACATCACCAGGTGAGAAAAACCCAGCAGGCAATCAAACAGCTCAGTCTCCACCTTGTCAGAAACAGTGCTGTACAGCGAGCGGGCGCTTGCTTTTTAGATACAATCCTATAGGATCAGGGTTCTTGCAGTGTCAGGGATTTAAGACTTTTTAACTCCCCCTTCCCCCCCTCCTTTTTTTTTTTTTTTTTTTCTCCCCATGCTTGTCTGAACAGCTCTGGGCTCTCCCGGCATCACTTTAGTGCAAGGACCCGTCTGACACTACTTATGCCAGGTCCTGCCTCCCTCTCAGGAGAAGCAGTCTGCAACTTTTGCTGCTCCATCTCCAGCACTCCATCTCGGGAGAAAGCAGAGCTCTACAGAGTGGATTTGGGGTAAGAAGAGAGAACTTGGGAGGGAGGGAGGGTTTCCTAACCCGGTTTAATGGAAGGTCTTTTCCTTTGCATGCTCTTTTAGGAGGGGAGGCATTTTAAAGAGGCTGTGGTCCTCCCTCCTGCGGGGTTGTCTTTTTTATAATTGATAAAAGATTAAAAAGTCCAACTTCTGTCGTGTGCTTGCTAATTAAACTTCATTCAGTTTGTTGCCTTTCTGCCTTTTTAATTCTCCTTGGGACCAACACGACGGAGGCTGAATCAGTGAAGTCTTTTTTTTTTTTTTTCTGCTTTTTTGAAACAAATTTAAAAAAAAAACCAAACCAGGATTAACCCTCTAAAATGACTTGAGCTCCGGGTTTTTTTGCATCCTCTCTGCCGCTGGTTTCCCGAGGAGGTCGGTGGGTTTTGCTGCTGGTGCAGTTGTGCTGCAGTCCGAGCCCCGCTGCGGAGCCTTTGCAGGAGAGCATCAGGGCGCTGCTGGTGCAGTCCTCCTGCATCCCGCTCCTGCCCCCAGCCCTGGACACTCGTCTCCTGCCTTGTCTCCCCACTCTCACTCCTTGTCACACACCCCCCCACACCCCCCCCAACGAAGGACCCGGGGGTGTTGTGGCGGGGTGCAGGAGGACGTGGGAGGGGGGGGGGGGGGGGGGGGTGAGAAATGGGGCGCTGCAGCTTTAAGAGTGCAGTAGTGCCAGAGCTTTTCTCCTTCAAGTGATCTGCAAAGCAGCAGCCTCAGCCAGGGATTCCCCTTCTCCTGCTCGTCCTGAGCTCTCCGGAGCTGCCAGCTGGAATCAAGAGCTTTGCAGCCCCAACTGACTTGCCTTTACCTCTGATTTTTTATTTATTTTTTTTTTTTTAAGCAATCAGTTAAACCCCTGGAACATCCAGACTCTGCTTCAGCACCTTTCTCCCAACAGACCATGTCCTTGTGTCCTCGTGCTTGCTGAGCTGAGCTTTAAAAAGTGTGTTTTACCAATCTAAGAAAAGTGGTCTCGTGACTTCCGTGCATTAATACCTTTTGACAGCCTTCGAAAGTTGAATTTGCATTGGAAATGTGTTGGCATAGCCTTTTCCTGCAGAATTTTAACTCGGGTTTCCCGGAGAAATGTGCTGTCTGAACACAATTTGTTAAGGGCATGAGGACTGAATTTTTAACTTTAGAAGAAAAAAAATTATCACTTGGACAGAAATGTCTGCTAGCAACTTGCATTTTCCTAGAATAAAAATATGGATATTAATTGAAATGCAGCTTCTTACCAATTTCAGAGTCTTGGCAACTGCATGAATGAATGGGGCAAGGGGAAAAAATGCAGTTTGAGCAATTATCAATTCTGTTGAAATAACAGTGAAGTCAGCTGTGCTGAAATCCCTGTAGATATGAATTTCATATTATGTGTCTGGGGGCGAGGGGGTGGAAGCTGCTCAGCAGTCAGTTGTTACAGCACATACCAAGGTAGAGCCCTGCTGCTGCTGTGGAGTTGATGCTGGATGACATTAGCAGTGTCTGAAATGACTAAATATTTGACTTTCCTTTTTTTAGTGATGTCTCTTGACACCAGGAAGCGTTCTTGTCCCCACTGAGGCTGAGGCAATTACTGGTGTCTGCAACTTTATTTGAGAGTAGTAGCGTATGTTTACATTGATTAGATCTGTAATTGGGGTGGCTTTTTTATCGTGTGCTTGCACAAGGTCTAAGAAAAGGCAGTTGGATCCATGGGAAGGGTAGGTGTTATCCTCATCACTGAGGAGGGGAGCTGGGACCACAGCTTGATCTCTCAAGGTCACGCAGCGCATGCTGATGGTAGAGGCAAGCCCCTAGGCACCCTCAAGTGCAAAGGCATTTTTTTTAAATTGAATTAAACTTTCAGATCTTCCATCAGATCTCTGGCCCCAAGTCTTGAAGGCACAAGGAGCGTTGTAGATGTAAAGATGAAACTTTGAATTTTGCATGACACAGAGAACAAGTTAACGTAACTGAAACTCAAAGGGTTGTGATGCGGGCTTTACGCAGCCCACGGATGCTATGGTCCTTCTGTTTTCCTGACGTCATCATATTAATGAGCAAAGAGAATTTAATTTGTGAAGTACTTACGCAAACGTTTGTGGTGTTTATGCAGAACCACTCTAATTGGTAGAATGGGAACAAAATAAAAGTAACTGAACCAACACCAGGCTTGATGTAAATCACCAAAGGATAATGAATATGATGGGGTGTTCCAACATATGGGAATTACAGAAGGGTAATCAGCATAAAAGCATATCGGTCTCTGCTTAAAGAAAAAAAACTCCTGCTCTAAAATTGAACAGAAGAACAGGCTTCACCAAAGGTGATACAAGCGGTGAAAGCCTGGGAACTGCAGGGAAGCAGCTACATTTGCTGGGTTCCCCTCTTGAAAGGGTTTTCTTCATGTCTCCTTGAAAAGCTGGAAAGATACACAAAATAGGAATGATTATAGAGGACAAAAATGAGCCAAATCCAAGACTTGTTCATTCCAAATAGTAGTCCCTGTATTAAAGTGTCACTGGTAATCTCCCGTTCAGGTGAAGCATAACTGAATACATGGAATTAGCAGGAAATTAGGGGCAAAGAACCCTTCAGTGCTGAGCAACGGGAAGAAAAGTTGCAAAAGACAAAATAAAGCCAGAGTGCAAGGGTTGGGGAGGGAGGGTGTAATTTATTATCTGTCCTCTTGCGTTACATCCTGTGCTGCCCTAGCAGTTCTTGCTTTGTGCACCTGGGAAGGCACCCTCAGTGCACCTGAAATCTTAGCTGGAGTTTGTAGCACTTCTGGTACCACCTTAAACCTCTGTGCTATGCCTGCAGCCATCCCAGTGAGAGATCTCCGGACAGTTTGACTATAACATAAGCCAGGGCGCTGAAAAGCCCGAGTGCATAGATTTGATGCCTCTGTAACCTAGACTTTGCTGTGTCTGAAAGACCATATTTCAGCTGATTTCTTCTTTTGGTGCTGGTCTCTGATCTGGAAAGCGGTGATCTTTTCCTGGCTGTCATGTTGATTTTAGAGTGAGTTTTAGCATTTTGGGCTGCCGGGGATATTTGCTCCTGCTAGAGTCTTTTCTTATAAGAATAAGGTGTCTTGAGAAAGTATTAGCTTTATAAAATGTCAGGTTTATTCCTAGTGCCTGCTCTCGGAACTCGTGGGCTCACACAGAGATGTGCTGGACCAATTTCTGTGTGGTCACAGCCAGCGCTACCACCGGAGCCTCAGATGATGCTGCTTTACCACGTTCAGTGAGTGGGACTTAAGTGACAGCCTTGATTTTTGGAGAAAGTGATGGATTCTTTGCCTGGTGCCCCCCTGCAAAAGGCACGTGTCCTTTAAGTATTTGGATATTTCTATAGTTTGTTTTAACTCTTGACTTTCGTGCTGCCGTGGCACAAGTAGTGTACTGCAACAGCAGGTTGTGTGCCAGGCTGTAGGGATGTGGCTTATTTCCAAACTAATATGTGCTTGGAAATAAGCTGCTCCCCTTATGAATGACATACTCCATGGGTATTACCTACCACTGCAGCAAACTCAAGAGTTGCAAGTTTATTTCTTCCAAGAGCTCCGGTTTTATGAGTGAAAAAAATGCAGAAGTGATGTGAGGAAGGATCCCTTAAAGGGGAATTTAAAAATTGCTACTGGACCCCAGCTGAAGGGTCATTGGCAATGCCTGTTCCAGTGAGAAATTGGGGAAGGTATGCTTTCCATTCCTGAATGATGTCAAACATTTAAGAGTTTTGCTCACTTTCACGCAGACCTGACACGTTTGGACTGGGGCAAGGGAGAGAGGCTGCTTCTTGCAGAACCTCTGCAGATTCTTCTACTCAACTCTTTCACTGCAGAATCCGGAGTGATGAGGAGTGTGAGGGGTGGGGGAAGTTGTTGGCTGTCTCGCTTGTGCGATGTGATGCACCAGGGTATTAAAGAGCCTTACCAGCTGCTGTAAATTGCTTTCTGCCTATCCCTGTCTGACACGTGAACGCAAGAATTCCCATGTGCCAGGAATCTTAATGGTTTTTTTCACTACCTCTATGCCTGGGCATAAATGTCCTTAAGATGTAATTTTTCCAGCTCAGCCTTTAGAATTTCTAATTATGCTGGGAGAGCTGGGCTGCAGCAGGGTTGCCATTCGGCTACCCTTCTTGTGCCTTTCCCCTGCTTTTCAGACAACTGACCTTTTGAGAAGGGAAAGTCCCTACTGCTGAGTGAGGAAGAACTAAAATTTGGCAAATCTAAATGGGTTTTAATTTGCATCAATATTCTGCAGCAAATAACTGTATATTTATAAAGAGAGGGTAAATCCTACCTCACTTTAAAAGCTTCCTTGTGATGAATAGAAAGTACTCTGCATTGTCTTATAGAACAAAATTAAGTGAGGATGTGCTTATCGAAGATGCTTTTCACTTGATTAAGCAGCAGCAGTTGTGTTGAATCCTGTGAAAAGAAAATAAGGTCCCTGCCCCAGAAAGCTCACAGACAAGAGTCTATTATATTCAAGCAAAGCATGGAAATGGCCTTGAACTAGCTGTTGACCTTGAATTGTGGGTGAAATTTTTAGGTTTAAAATATCAGTGGATTGTAATTTAGCATCAGTCGTGAGCCCGTTGCCAGTCCTTTCATTCAGAAACAGTGGAGAGTTGACCAATTAAGTATCATTTAATTAAACAAAGGGGGAACGACGTGGAGAGCCTTTTCCAGCTTTGAAGGTCACTGCAAGCCTGGGGATAGTGGGGAAGTAGTCGAGGTCATCCCTAAGGTGCTGTGTTTTGGCTCCTGTGGAGTTCCCAGGCTCTGAAATGCTTCCCCACACATATATTTCCCAGGGGATACCCGAGTGTACCTTTGCATAGAGTAAAGAACATACTTTTTTTTTTGATCAGAAGTCGCTGTTGTGCCAATGCAGCAGCACTGTCAGAGGCAGAACATGTGACAATAACCTGGCTCCCTCGCACCACTTGCAGAACTGCTCAAGAGCTCCTGCCGTGCTTCAGAGAGCAGCATCTGAACTCTCTGGGCAAAGAGGGGCCTGAAGGCACATACCCTTGAACCCAAGGACAGGAGGAAACTGGTGGCTGAAGCCTCTCTGGCAATTAACCTGGGCTGTGGAAAAGTGGGCAAGTTAGAAGCCTGGGTGGCAGTCCTGGGGTCACAGACCTTGGGCTGAATACACCAGGGAACGTTCCGAGCTCCGAGGCTGCCTTGCCTACAGAGCTGGGAAAGTGAGCACACCTCAGGGCAGAGGCGAAAGCGCTCTGCAGAGAAGCTGTAAAAATGTGGTTATGGCCCAGGGTAACACCACGCAGGGTCCTTGTGTGCACCTGGAGGAGTTTTACAGGAGGGATGGTGCAAATAGGACCTGCTCCTCCTTGAAGGCTCAGTCCTAGGGACAGGCTGGGCAGTTGCTCAGCGCCCGATCGCCGGGTATCAGCTGGTGAGATGGGGGAGAAGGGATGAGGAGAGAACAATTTGTGGTTTGCTGGCAAGTCACCCGCTCTTTGATGCACTGCAGCAAAAGCCCTGTCTGAAAACTCTTCAGCAAAGAAGGACATTGCAGGGGAAGGGGAAGGGGGGGGTGAGACGACGACGGGCTGCACACGACTGAAAGATGCTGCTGCAAGCGCTGTGACAGCCAACCCCCGGACTCTGCTCCCCCTCTCCCCCCCCCTACTCATTTAGCGACTGAGTTGGCCAAGTCCATTGCCTTACGTCTGTGAGTAGAATGCAGTGTCCTTTCCCTGGATGTCCTTCAGTTGCAGCGGGGTTTGGTGCTGCATGTAGGCATGTCCCTGGGGGCTGGTTGTCACCATTCAGGATGAGGAAGCAGCAAGGCTCCGGTAGGCGAATTGAACTTGGGTGATGAGCCACCACTGCAGCATCCTCTCTGCAGGTGCCTCCCCAAGGATGTTATAACATTCTGGGGACTCAAAGGATGGGTGCAGCGCATGATATAGCAGCAAAGCTGGTGGAAAGGAGGTATAGACCAAAGAAATGGCTGGCAATCTGCTGATGCAGTGCAGGTCATCCTTGGATTATTGGTGTTGCAGCCTGCGCAAGGTTCCTGCACCCTACCCTGAGGCAAGCAGTAAGATAAAGGACACTTCATGTGTCTTGCCTACTAGGGATTAAGTTGGCAATAGTCTTTTTTGGGCCCCCAACAAATACACTGCAGAGAAGACTACAACCTGCAGGCTACCCCATCAGATGATCTCTTCTGTCCCCCCTTAGGAAAATTACACCCAAAGTGGCCACCGAGGAGTGGAAGGAGACCCCCCTGATGTGTGGGCTGGGTGCAGGGCCGCTGTCCACGGGCTGCCAGGGACTCGGAGGACCACTCATAAAGCGGGCGTCCTGCTGTGCTGCTTCCAAGCTGGACCTCTTGGCCGTGCAACCCGCTAGTCGAGCAGAATGTGGCCACCTTGCTCTGGAAGGCGTTTCGAGAGGCTGTGGTAAGGCTTTTTAACTTCCTGGTTCAAAATTAACTCTTTATGTTGAAGTCATAATATTGAGGTAGAGGAGAGGGGACGCTTGCTTAGATGACCTTATATGCTATTTTTTCTGGTGCTAGTGAGCATTGGAGAAGCCAGGTTTGCAGGAGACCTCAGATGCGGAAAAACCTCGCGGTGGTAAATTGTTTTTATTCTGACCGTTCCCATATAACACATGAGTTGAATACATCATGTGATGAATCTATTTCTGTTGGTAGGTAGCATTCATAATATTAATGTTTAGCCAATGTTTATTTTCAGATGCTCTATTTTAAGAAACTGACTCAGATTTACATGTGATGAGTGTTTCTGGTAACAAAGCTCTTAGCTCAGAGCCGTGTTACTGGCAATGCTGGAGTGTTTAGTTGTATAAACAACTTGAGCGACACAACATCCCAAACCAGACATTGGAACTGGGCACACGGAACTGGCGTTTGTGTGCCTGTGATTTAAAGCTGGCCTTTTTTGCCATGTTCATAGAATCGTAGAATGGTTTGGGTTAGAAGGGACCTTAAAGATCATCGAGTTCCAACCCCCCTGCCCTGGGCAGGGACACCTCCCACCAGTCCAGGTTGCTCAAAGCCCCATCCAGCCTGGCCTTGAACCCTTCCAGGGATGGGGCAGCCACAGCTTCCTTGGGCAACCTGTTCCAGTGCCTCACCACCCTCACAGCAAAGAATTTCTTTCTGGTGTCTAATCTAAATCTCCCCT
>JAOTQQ010000008.1:4708245-4720691 GCA_026546715.1 Gallinago undulata
CTTGTCCTGTCACTACACTCCCTGACAAAGAGTCCCTCCCCAGCTCTCCTGGAGCTCCCTTCAAATATTGGAAGGCCATTATAAGGTCTCCCCGGAGCCTTCTCTTCTCCAGGCTGAACAACTCCAGCTCTCTCAGCCTGTCCTCATAGGAGAGGTGCTCCATCCCTCTGATCATCCTCGTGGCTCTCCTCAAATGTCCTGAAGAGCTGCAGTCGCAGCCAGGAGGCCTGCGGGGACCTGTAAATGTGTGTTCTCCAAAGCTTTGAATTGCTGTTCTTCATGACTGCTGTGCAGTGCCATCTCAATGGGGTCAAAGCTGCTTTTTGCTAGGCAAGAGCCTGCAGGGAATTTGGAGGAGGATGGATGAGGAAAAGCATTTCTTTCCATGGCAGTCATTTCAAGGGGAACCAAGGGGTTGCAGCAGTGGTAGAGGATTTGTGGCCAGGCTAACATTACTGCTGGTTTCTGCTGGCCTTGTGCTGTTCTGTGGGTGTGAAGGTGGGTTCTTGCTGCAGTGTAGGCTTCTCTCCCTAAGCAGCTCTGCATGCGAGACAACTGAACATTGACCTCTTTTCTTGCTGAAAAGTCCATTGGTTCCACAGATGTGAAGCACACAACAAAATAAAAATTCCTGCAGTCCGTTGGGAAGCTGACGGCAAAAAGCAGAGTTTTCTTAAACTGACCAAAGTGACCTTTTGTCTCCATCTGTGAAGCAGTAGGGAAAACGGGATGAACTCCTCCCAGACGTCCCTGAAGGAGACTCTTCCCCCTGCACCCCTCCTCACTGCTGCAGCCCCTGCGACCTGCATAAGGGGAGGATGTCTCCGCACAAGCCCTTCAGGTTAGAGGAGGACAGGATAGCTTGTTCCCAGGCACTCTGCAGGGTCTGCTGGCCACCAGCCTCCCAGCAGAGGGAGGCAGAAGCTCACCAAGTTGCAGTCCTGCAGCCTTCAGCCGCTCCACGCTCCTTTCAGCCTTGGTGTCACTAAAACCAGCGAAACACAAACACCCCACACCACCTCACCAGGAAAAGAAGCGTTTCTCTCGCTGCTTAAGGATAAAAGCCTTTGAGCAGCAGGGATTTGCTACCTGTAATTGCACCAGCTAATCCTGCTAGCAAGCTCTGTCCTTCACCTTAGCTGCTATTCTTAGTTCAGTCCCTGCTGGGTTCTTGACAGAGCAAATGCTAAGGCTTGGTCTGTGCCTCTGGAGAGATTAGTTGAAGGAGTGAATTTGGAAGCATCTTCCCTCTCTTTAAGGAGCAAAACCATGCAGGAAACGGATGGAGACCCTGCTTTTTTGAGAGAGGTAAGTCACATATTGGTGGAAATACGAAGAAAGCAGTGGAAATGCTGATGGATGAACTCGGTGAACTGTATCTAGCCCAAGGGAGTGGACTGAATGACTTAAGTTTCTTGTGACTCTTTGCTCTTATGACCTCAGTACAAAAGTCTGTCTTTTGTCTTCTCGCCTGTTTTATCTGAAGCTGTGTCTCCAGCTTGCTGCTCTTTACGTGTTCCACCAACTAATTCACAGAGTCCTTGTGCCATCCAGGCCCTGCTCTTGTGGGTGGGTGGGACACTGGGGAGGAGCGCAGTCCAGGGGGAGATTAATGGCTGTTTAAAGAGGTGTCTGCTTCTTAGAGGAGTGATGTGACTGCCATGTCCTCTGTGGCACTCTTCCCTGAGCCTACAGGGGCAGGTTTTTGCATTGCAGGAGTAGAATATGTCCAAGTGCCTCAACTTTGGGCTTTTGCAGCCTAGTGGGACTGCAGTGTGTCTCAGTCCATCAGTGGTGCAAGCCCTTTCTACCAGTTGCAAACCACATCGATGTGTCGAGGTGTAGCTGCACTTGGCAGTTCTTGGTGGATGCCATCTCCTGTGCAGCGTGGAGATCTGGGGGCTGTGTGTCCTTGCTTCAGTTTCTGTCTCATCAGGAGAGAGAAAGAATGCTACTAAGAGAGAGAAAAATCCTGTTCTTGGAACCAGTACATGTCTGAGCAAGGCCAGAGAGACTATCAGAGTGAATAAGGCACTTCAGTTTGAGCAGTCAGATGTTTCAGTCATCCCTGGAATCATACTCAATTGCCCGGAACATCATCCCTTGCTCTGCGCTTGAATTAGTGAATTAGGTTCCTTATGCTAATTGCTCTGCCTCTCTTCCCTCTTTCTGCAAAAAGGGGGAATGTTCATAGGCTGTTGAACCCACAAAATGGTTTGGGAGGGAATACACCAGTGTCCTTGGAGACCAGGAGCTTCTGGGCAATGGTGCTATTGGTGATGTCTAAATGGGTTTTTGGCTGTTTAGATAGAGGCAGCACAGGAAATGGAACCAAACCTGAGTTGCTGTGCACTGATGGGGGAGGCTAATTAGTACATGGTATGTAGGGGTAGCTTGTAGATTAGACCATTACCGGTAAGGTGGTCTTTCCTTATATCTTAATCCTTACATCTTTCTTCCCTCTTGGACAAAATGTCTTCAAAAATCCTCAGAAGTGCTTATTGATACATTTATTTTATTCCCTTCACCATCTTCACTGATTACTTTTATCTTCAAACACAGCACCTCTGTTTGGCAACTGCGATGTGATATAAACATAGCCAGACTGCTGCCAGCAGCCTGGGCCACATGGGACTCCTGGCAACCTGCAAGGATTTGGAAAGGCCCGCTGAACTCTGCAGAGACTTGTCTCACCAGGGCTTTTCTGTTCTTGTTGCCAAATCTTCAGCAGTCTTTCCAGTTACTCTCTCCTGAAGTGTGAAGCAAAAGGAAATTCCAGCATCACAGGCATACTTGCAGAATACGACTGCTAAACACCAATCCAAACTCTGCAGAAACTAGATTAAGGATTAGAAAAACCTGGGTCCTTCGTGTGGCTGAGAAAGTGGTCGCTCAAATTTGCAAAGTACATGGGAGCACTGACAATCTAGCAACCTGAGCATCTGCTGAGTAGCAGCATGCTCGCTGATGCTAATCACTCTGCTCTGTGTTTACATGTATGCAACTGAAGAGACTTTGTCCCCATCTCATTAGGTCTAATTAGCATCTACTAAGTATGCATGTATGTCTGTAGCAGTCTTGTCAGAAGACAGTGTGAGGGAGAAGGTATCTGCAGAGGAGCTTGGGACAGTGTCTGTTGAGTTCACGACAGCTTGTGCTCCTCTAGCAGCCTGAGAACTTCTCTTGATGCTTATGTTCGCGTTCCAGGTGGTTGATGTGTCGCAGTCCCTTGTCCATCCAGTTGCTGCAAGTGAAAACCTGAGCAGAGCGCCAGCTGCTAGAGTGAAGTAATGACATGCTTTGACCCTGATCACGTTATCTCGAGTTGAGTTCATGGATGAATTGTGCCTTCCTACTCGTAGACTATAGTTTTTAAGAGGGAGCTGGTTCGGGCTAACGCTCCCTCATTGTGAGCTGCTATTTGTTGTGTGAACTCCTGGACAGGTAATCCAGCTCTGCTGAAGCATGGCATTCCCTCAGCTAAGCTAAGGGGGCTTGCCCAAACACATGACACTGCAGTTGGATGCCTTCCACGTTCACTTGCTGCTAAAGTTTCCCAACTTCGATGCTAACCAAGGTATTTCCGCAACAGAAGATGTAAAACAGGTTAATGAGGTTTGTCGGGTTGGAATGAAGACCTGGGGCTATGTTTCAGTCCTGTTGTACTGAGTCTCTGGGAAATGACCATGCTACAAGGTAAAAGGGCCTGTTGGGTAGGCACTAACTGTTTATGTCACAAATACAACCATGAACACAGTAACTGGTGGTGGACCTGCAGTATTTCTGTTCACTGTGAACAGGCCACTTTGCTGCAATTAAAGTAACTGGATCCTCTGCTCATTACAAGTGGATGACTACAAAATCTGCCCTTGTAAGGGAGATCTGAAAATGTGTACTTTGTGGAAAGTCTGAATTTTTTTCCTGTTTAGCAAGAACTTTGCCATCTATATGTTAAAGTGATGATTTTTGAGGGGAGAGGAGTCGCATAGTAGTGACTTGTGACTGACAGTTTGCATAACTGCTCATGAATCTGCCCCCATAGTGATACCACTGAGAGGAAAGGGTTGGAATGGATGGGGAGGGGTTGGGACCTTAAAGGAAGCATTGAGACTGCTGTTTTCCTTCACATTATTTGAGAATACTCTTTTACCCTTTGTAGGAGAAGTGGTAACTTGGTGTCATGATGTCTTGGTTGCCAAGTGGAGATGAACAAGCTGACAGTGAAAGGGTGGGTAATTTTTCTATGCATGTGTACTTCTTTCTCATCTGGCATTAAAATCTACTGCTAATATCTGTGCACAATACAAGTTTTTAACTAGCTCATGATACTGTGGCAGATAACTGTGAAGGTAAAATGTGAATCAAAGTAAATTCACATTCAGATCATAGTTCATTAGAGTTTGAGGCCAGCAAGGATCTACTAAGGTAGTCTGACCACTAGGCAGTGATAATTCATTCATGAAGTCTACTAAATTGCTGGGCTGAAGCAGAATGTTGGAGAGGTTGATTTAAAGATAATATAATCCACCATTTACCTTGCTACTGCATTTCAGTCCCTGATGCAGTTTCTCTGCTTATTTTGACTTCTGCCTCCCTCTGCTGCTGTAAAGAACAAGCAGCAGCATCCAGCATTTCTCTCTGGGAAGAGCTCTTGCCCTGTAATCTGGTTATGTCTGAAGATGGCTTCGTTTACCAGTGAGGGCACTACCAGTGAGACCAGTTCAAGTGCCCCTCAAGTGTTGGCAGAGCCCTAAATGCTCCTCAAGAGAATGAGCTGGGCTGGAATTACAGCAGGAGTAGCTCAGCTGCAACTTGTTCCTTCTGTGCTCTGGGGAGCTTTCACCAGCGAAGACCCATCCTTAATGAACTTTGATGGATGGGATCATCCCAGGTTTTGAAGTGGTGACAGCTCACGCAGGTTAAAGGCAGGAGTTGCCCCATGTGTGGCAGGATGCCAGCCCTTCTTCAGAAAAGCTGTTCGGTCATGGTGCCAGTGTGCCTGTAGGAAGCCTTGGATTGCTGGCTTCCAAATGTGTGCACTTAACCAGGTCACTCAGCTTAGTCTTTCTGTAAAACTGTTAAGTGTCTTCAATTGTCTGGGAAATGACAAAAAGCCACTTGTTCCTATGGTGGTGGTGCCCAGCAGTGAATAGGAGTGTATTTCCAGCCATTACATCTGCTCAGGCTCTGTCAGATTAATACCCAGTCATGCTTGGCAAATCTCAAGCATTTGGCTTCAAACCCTGTTTTTAAAGGGAGCTTCCAGGCATGCCCTAACCTGTGGTGGTACCACAGGGGCAACCCCAAGGAACCCACCTGCAGTGTAAATATAAGCGTGGAGGCTGGCACGGCCACCAGGGCACGTTTAGGGAGCCTGTGTGCTAGAGAGCATCCCTCCTCGGGCACGTTTCAAGGGTGTACAGCTGCTCTGGAGGAGGGTGAGGGGATCACAAAGCCCAGAATGAATGGGGAAAAGAAGTTATTTCATGCACACAAGCGTAGTAATTTATCCAAGCTGTCCCTACACAACCTGCTTCCTTCAGGCCACCTTTCATCTTTCTGGTTATTGTTCCCTCTTATGCCATGGTGGTGGGACACGTTAATTTTACTCTGGCTTTTTCTGCTTTTCAGGGCCAGAGCATGGTCTAAGGGGAGCCCTGCAATATATAGGGAGAAAAACAAGGCAGTGATGAATAAATCCAGCATCAGTAGAAACACGCACTTTAAAGGGCCCTCTCTGATCCAGGTCTGTGTGGGCAGAGCACAGCTGAGTCACCGACTCCATTTCTCCCCCTCCTCCTCTCTCACAGACTTTCTGAGTTTGGTGCCAGAGGACCACTTTGGCACATCTCTTCATTTTGCTGGCCCAAATGCAGGTTGTCAAAATGGCTGTAGTCACTTCCTCTTGTGTGCTGCTGGTCATTGTTGGGATGTGCTAGGGTAAGTGTGTGTATAGCCATGCAAGTTCTACCATGAAAACGTAGGTGTTTGTAGCACTTCTTAAGTTAGGGATACGATTAGTTGCCATTTGTGGGTTCCCCATCCCTTATTTCTTTTAAAAAAACAAACTATAGAAACTATTAGCTTCAAGGCACAGATGATGAAATATTTGCCATCTGGATTGAACACGTTTTGCAGACTTGCTTTTGTATTTTAATGTAGTAGCTTTTACATTTGCTTCCTGTGTAAACTGATGTGCAGAGAAATCTGGAATCTGGCCCTGCAGCTTTCTTAAGAAAAGTAAATGTGAACACTCACTGATCCAAATGAGAGGCAAAATATCCGCACTGAGCGAGTGGTGAGGAGGCTGCTGCAGGTCTGTCTCTGAAGGGCTCCTTATTAATTAGCTGTGTGCACAATTAATGCTTCTCTGGGGAATGAATGAGGTGCCGTAGTGTCCCTCCACAACCCTCCCATTTCTAACAAAGTTAGTGTTGTGGGGAGGGGGGGCATATTTGGGATGGGTGGGCTTCAGCTGGATGGCCTGGCAGGAAAAAAGGGCTCAGAGCCTGATGGATGGGTCTGGCTGTGTGTGCTTAGACCTGGGATCCTGCACTGATGGGTTTCTGGTCTCTTTGCTGCAGTACCTCTCTCTTGCCAATTTTTTTCCAATTTCTGTTTTTTTCCAATTACTGGAGCCTCTGCTGTGATTGCAAACTTGTGGGTTACATTCTTTTGCCAGGAAGAAATCTGGAGAAATCTTGCATTCTTCCTAATGTGGGCTTCTTTCAGTGAAATAGATTAAATTCAGCCCTGGCACAAGTGTGCTGAAGTCAAAGTGCTCCCATTCGGTGTATTTCAGCTTCACCGAAATCAATGATGCGGCACCGAAGAAATTCAGTCCCGTAGTGTCCCAAATGGATGTGTGTTGACTCTCTCCCACCAGCCTGCAGGCCAGGGGGCCAGTCCCTGGTCTCGAGCTGCGACATCCACAGAGGGCTGGCTTCTCTTGTAACCGGGCAGGCTTCAGGAAGAGCCTTTATTTGGGCTTGTCTGGGCTTGTTCAGGCCTGAGCCTGCCTTTGTCTTTGCAATCACAGGGATCCCAGAGGATGTGAGAGGATCTGCCTCTGCGATTTGCAGCTGCTTTGCTGACCAGACCTCCTTGAGAGACCCCAGCGATCTCCTAAATGAGCCTTTCTGACCTTCTCTGTCTCTTCAGGTGAGTGCAGCTGGTGTTTGTGCCTGTCCCTGCAGATGTACTCTCTGTGTCTGCCCCTTAACCTCACTGCCAGCTTTTCTGCAGAGCCTGTTTGTGTCTGAGTGGGGCTGTGGGAGGTGGAGGTGGTCTGTGCAAAGATGTTCAGCGAGGTAAGCTTTCAGAGCTCGGGGAAGTCAGTAGGAGAATGTTAGAGTAACTGCCCTTGTTAATCCGAGCCGTTGGGGAAAAGGGTGTTTCCTTTCCTTTCTTTTCTTTGTTTTTCCTCTTCTATAGCCCCCTTCCTTCAAACCCTTCATACACAAATGCACATTGGAGTTGGGGATGCTGGTGAGTGTCTAGTTTTTTGAGGGATCCTAGAAAGCAATAGCAACCAGAAAAGCAGCTTGTGTGCTCACGCTGTCTGAACGTGCTGCAGCTGCACCAGGAGAGCTGAGGATGCTGCTTAGCAGCTGGAGTCCAGTGAGCAGTATGTGATTTGATTCTGGTGAGTTAGTTGTTTGACTTCGGTGTTCAGGAGACAAGGTAAATTAATTAGTGTGGTATTAGCCACTCTGTGGTTCATTGTCATGCCTAGCATTTATATAGGGGAATGTGGAAGCTGAATGCTTAATTATTTGCAAGGAGCTGGCAGCTCCTGCTACACTTAGCACGAACTGTTCTCTCCATTCTGTTTCAGTGCTGTTACCTGGCTCAACACGGTGCCTCCACGTTCATTTTGTAATGCAAAGGATGAATAATATAGCTCGAATGCTGTGTCACGTGATGCTCACATGGGGGAAGAAGGCTCTGTTAGGCTGTGTTTGGCTTAGTTCCCCACTGCCCCTCTTCAGTCTTCCTGAGCACTGGCAAAGTGGAGCTCGGCTTTAGCCACATCTGGGTGCCTTGTGCATCACTCACCTGCTTATCATGAGGTGCAAACCACCAGTGGGATTATCTGTTATCTAGATAACAGTTACACTATGTAGGAGACGGCCTTTCCATTACTTTGTGGAAGGGCTGGCTCAGATAAGACGTAAAAAAAGACACGAGGAGTCATTTTGGATTAGAAGTACGTACCTACCAGTCCGTTGGCATTTACTGGCTACACCAGCACAAGTCTGGGCACAGGGTTTGGTGTCGTTTCCCCTGCTGCCCATCAGGGGCATCTCAGCAGAGAGGTGGGGTGAATGGCTATGAGGTTTTCTCCTGTATTTTGAAGACAGACCCACTAATTTTATCTCTGATTCATTTGTAAGCAACGTGTCTCTCATCCAGTCTGGTATTTTATTAGCTGTGTATGTGCCAGTGTGTTTTGGAGTTTCCACCTGCTGAGAGTGATTTTGGTTGGTTGTTACTGGCTTCATAATTTTTTAAGGTGCTTTTTTGTTCCATTTACTAGACTGGAAATGTTAAGGGTTGTTCTGCAGGACCTGATAGTAAACGGGTAGTATTTGGTTATGATGAATGCCATTCTCTTCTTGTGACTATTTTACTTCTACCATTGATGGTACTGGCAAGCAGCGATGTTAAAGGTGCACCATTCCAGCAAGGAGTTACATTTGCAGGGAGTTTCAGATTGGGCCTTAACCCTCTGACACTGACAGTTCCAGTGGGCACACTGGTCAGGCTACAGCTCTTCTATTCTTTGAAGAACTTGTGGCCCAACAGAGTAATGGATCTCGTGGGTGGTGTTGCATCTGGGACTCTGCTTCAGGCCTAATGAATGCCACAAAGCCATGTGCACCATGAAACTGTGGGCTCTATGAAATGACCTACTCAGTCTAGATTCCAAACAGAGTAAGAGGAACAAAGGATTCTTAAATAATGAGGCTCCTTTTTTCTTCCCTCCGCACCTGGCCCAAGGATGCTGAGTACAGGCAGCTCTGGTGACCATGTTTCTGTCTTGTCATCTCACACTGCGTTTTGTCCCCCAAGAGAAAGTTAACTGACCTATTTTAAGTAGCTTCAGAAAGCTGATGCACAAGAGAAATACTTGAGGGATGAGTGATGTTAAAGCAGCAACACGAGGCTACAGTCACGGCTTGAGCAACTCCGCTGATTTTGGTGGAGGAGTGCTAGGGGTGCTTGTTGCTTCATCCCTTTCACTCCAGATTGGGATTCTTGAAAACGGGACAAAAATATCTATCTAGACAGACTGAGCTATGGATAAGCTTTAGGGAGGGAGCTGGATCAGAGCGGGAAAGGAAAAACTCCACTGAAAGCTTATAAATGGTGTGTCTGCTGGCTGACAGTTGTATTTCTAATACTTTGCTCCGTTTTGATCTGTTATGTATCATGGAGGACAGACAGGCTTATAATGTGACACCGTAGCAGATTTCATACCAATAATGAGAAGAGAGCTTTTATATGTCCTGGCCTATTGACATCTCAGTGTATGTACCTTGTCTCAAAGAGTGGGGGAACTGGAGGATTTTTAGTGCAGATTTTGAGAAATCTTTTCCTTGCACTCAATTGTACTATGGTCTTGGAAGAAAGGTGGTTAAATGAGAAACAATACATTAGTGCTTTCCTGCTGAAAAGATGTCAGTCCTCCTTTTTGTAAAAAATACAGTTATTTCTGCTTGTTCCCTACAGCTGGATGGGGAGGACTTCTCCTCAGCAGGTCTCCTTGTACGACTGGGGTCTCATTTTGAGTATATGATGAAAGTTGCTAGTCCATTTTGTAGGCAAGTCTGTGTTTCCTTGTGTTTTGAAGGTAGAACACCAGTAATCTTCCAGTAACTGGTACAGACCATCTCTTAATGCAAATAGAGAGAAGTTAATAACACATGAGCCATTGTTTTGTTTCCAAAGAGAGACTCAGCTGAAGGGGCTTATAGAACTGCAGGATTCTAATTCAAGCATTCAGTTTTATGTACTTTTTTCCTACTTGCATTTGAATTTATTGCAGGAGCAGTGACCAGGCATCAAATCGATGCCCAGCCTGCCTGAAGCAACCTTCTCCCTGAAATAAGAATCCTTCATCCAGTGAACAAGAAAAGGCTTTGGCAAGAGGAATTAGAGTAAACAAATTGTATACTGCTGGAAATGGAGTTTGAATCTTTCTTTGCTCGAGCTTTCCTGTAGATGTCCTCCCCTGGTGATGTGGGTCTGCTGTTACACCTCGTTACAAGGGAAGCAGCTAAGGTGCAGGACTGTTGCCTCGGCTCAGACAAGGGGAGAAGCTGTGCAGGCAGCAGACCCTGTTTGACACTTGGCTTCTTGCTTTGAGGAGAAGATGTACGAATGGGTGGGTCTAACCTTCAAACAAAAGAGAGGCATGTCCAGAAGGAGACTCTATAAAGATCTCTCAAAGTCCTGGTAAAGGAGGAGCCCCAGCTTAACAAACCAGAAAGAACAGAACTGCTGAGACAGTAAAATCTCTGGTATGAATCAGCCTCTCGGTGTCTTCTCTGTCCAAGCAGACCGAATTGTGGGGACAGGTCAGGAACCTTCTGGCCTGGATGAACTTGTCTTTCCCAGGCCCATCTAGGCTATAAATCTACAAGGTTTTGTTTTTTTGGACTGATGTGCTAGAGCATACATGGGGCTACTGAGAGCTAGGACTCAGGGTTTATCATCTGTGGCTAATGCTTCTGCATTGCTCGGTTAATGAGTCATGGGTGCTTACGTGTGGCTTACACTCTGAAATCTGCAGTGCTCTGGATCTGCCCAGGCCTGTCCCAAGGTACTGAATCAGCAGAACCCCTAAATAACCTGGTGTTCTCAGCCTCAACTGACTGCTGCAGAGTGGGGCCAGGTGGGAAGAGGGGGGTCGCCTTGCTTCCAGCAGCACTGCAGCCTTGGGCTGTCCACCACGCTTTACTGGTTTGCACAACTTGCTGCTGGAAACTACTTTTGTCCATGGCATGTCTACCCAAAAACTGATGGCACGCACGTAGCTGTCGTAGCCAGCTCAGCTGCTGGTAGAACTGTGAGCTGCTTGTGCAAGCTCAGAAGTGACAACTTTAAGCTCAAAGACTTGCTCTGCGATGCTATGGGGAGAACCAATGTTTGTGGTATTTGACAAATGACCACGGAGCAGGTTTAACAGGACACGTTTGCTTCTGCTTAACCTTTTGGGTGATGAAGTTCACTCTGACTGTGTGTTTTATTTAAGTTAGATAAGATATGGGGAGGGAATTGTGTAAAGGGAAGAGAAAATATGCAGTAAGTTCAATGTGTGAATTATGACAGTGCATGTGCTTTCTTGGTAACACAAATGCTCGGTTTTCTTCCAGTCAGAGAGACTGAACTATTTTAAAGAGCTTGCAGTCAAAGTGAAGTTGTTGCTACTGGACATCTCTGATGTCGTTTGGGAGAGAAGAGGGGGAAAAAGGTAATGAAAGCTACGTTAAACGTTGGCATTACAAAGGAAAGAATGTAGAGAGCAGAGGGCTTTTTGCTTGTCTTCATGTAAAAAGAAAAAATCTGAAAGAAAGGAAGAAGTTGCACTGAATCTGGCAGGGAATGAACTGTTTAACTGCTGTGGAAGAAGGCACAAGTCTGGTGTGTACTGCGTGTGTGTTTCTCACTGCGCAGTACGTGGATAAATTCAGTATATACATATATATATATATGTGTATATTAATTCCATGGCTTTGTCATGGTTTGATGTGGGAATTTAATATTGCTTAAGCTGGTGATTAGCCAGGCCCAGTGACATCCCAAACGAAGATTCACTTGGGTGAGATGCGGTAGATTTTAAATATTTAAGGAATGGGAAGAGATGGTTGCTCTATATTTTCTTCACAGTATCCTTAACTGTACTATGTTTCATGGAATTTTTGAGTCTGTATTTCTTGGCGTAGGTGATTGAGTGACAGACATATCTCTCCTGCAGATCTCAGCAGTGTAATAACCCAAACTCCTTCATGAATTTCCCCTGTTATATCTGAGAGCTTTTGTGCTTCTCAGTGTGCAGGAAAGTTTGTGGAAAGAAGATACTCAGAGCAGATCTGGCTTCTATCTGCAATGTGATCCCAGGGCTACAAAACTGCTGCTGCTTTTTCATTTGTCACCTGCAATAAGATGAAAATACCCTGTTACCCAAGGGGCTGTGTCCCTCTGAGCTAAATGGGCAGCTAAAAATCAGTAGGGTTAGGAATGTGGCTGTCCTACAGGGAGAAATGCTGACTGGTCTCAAACTAGGACTCTGTCTTATCTGTCATTCTGTCACTTCATAGAATCATAGAATCGTTTGGGTTGAAAGGGACCTTAAAGATCATCGAGTTCCAACCCCCCTGCCCTGGGCAGGGACACCTCCCACCAGTCCAGGTTGCTCCAAGCCCCATCCAGCCTGGCCT
>JAOTQQ010000008.1:4720791-4734489 GCA_026546715.1 Gallinago undulata
GCAGCCACAGCTTCTCTGGGCAACCTGTTCCAGTGTCTCACCACCCTCACAGCAAAGAATTTCTTTCTGGTGTCTAAGCTAAATCTCCCCTCTTGCTATTTAAAACTGTTGCCCCTTGTCCTGTCGCTGCACTTCCTCGTAAAGAGTCGCTCTCTGGCTCTTTTGTAGGCTCCCTTCAGATATTCAGATATTCTGTAGACTCCCTTCAGATACTGATAGGCTATCATATCAGATTATGACACACTTACCTTGTGTGATTTTTGCCTGTCTCCCTGTGTTTTACAGTAAGGAATTGCTAGTACTCTCTGCTCTTTTCTCTTAGTTCTGCTTTGTTTCAGGCAGTCCCTGACTCACCGCAAAGGTATTGTCCCAGTTCCTTATTACCGTGAGGCTGGCCCGCAGGAGCGGTGGCGGCAGCGTGGGGTGGAGTCGCAGCTCTATCAAGAAAGCCAGAACCCTCTGAGTTTGCAGTGAGTCTGAATTATGAAGCAGGTACCTGCACCCCTCTGGAGCCTGTGCTCGGCTGGTTTGCAGTACATCAGGCTTAGCAGCGGGAAGCTGGGCTCAGCTGGGGGCTTAGATGGACTTGGATGGACCGGGTACCGCTGCCAGCTGGATGAGCTGCTACCCCAGGACTGCAAGAAACTGGTAAATATCTTTCCTATCTAGAATCACGTCGTATCTCTCATAAGGAAAGCGTTTACTGTGTGGTTAATAAAAAAACCCAAAAGGCAAACAGGAGTTGTTAAGCAGCTTGTGTCCTATATTTGGGGTATTAGGGATGCTATAGGGAGTTTGGAGGAGAAAGTGGCAGGAAAAGTACGATAATAGCAATGCCTAACAAGCATTGCCAGGAGTCATAGCCTAGAACTGACTCAGTGGCGTGTTGCAGGGGTTGCGGTAGGAGGTGGGATAATATGCCGCTAGTTTGAAAATTTTTGGAGAGACTAACCCAAACCCCAGGATTCTGATATCATCAAAGTCAGAATTTATCAAATGTATTCTTATCTTAAAAAGGCAAACCTGTCTGTAAGGTTATAAGTCAGGAAAGCTGACTGTACTTGGAGAAGCAAGGCACCTCCTCTCCTGTGGGAAGGTTTATAACAGGAAAGACCTACACCTCCTTTGGGAGAAAGGAGAGAATTTGTTCTTGCTCTGCAACCACCACTAGTGGTTTGGTGAAGCTTTAAGATGATTTTTCTCTGGGATGCCAGTTCATCCTGGTAAGCATAATAGACTCAGAGAGACATTACTTCAAATTCTATGGTTTAGGAATAGACAGGGTCGATTAAAACAGCCTGTATAAGAGACATTGAGCATCCTGATCTAGTTTTGAAGTTAGCCTTGTTTAAAATAGGTAGTTGAAGTAGCTGATATCCAGGAGTCTCTTCCAGCCTAAATTTTTCTGAAGTCTGAAAACTCATTTTATCTTTCTCATTCAAGTTTTCTCCTATTGCTGAATTTCACCCACAACTTTCACAGATGAAAATTCACCTTTGTTTTGCCTTAAAAAAGGAAGTACTTGAAGCCTCCATTGGCAGAGGATCTCTTTGCATCAGGCTTCCAGCAGTAATGCTTCAAATCTTTAGGGAAACTTTGTGTAATCCTCTAGGTACTAGCTCAAGGCCTGTGACTAGGTCAGTTGTAGCTTAAAACTCCACTTGTGGACCATAGGAGGGTGACATAATGCTGGGAAAGAACTTAAAATAAATGTGTTCGATTAAATGAAGCTTATGGTATCACATATTTCAGTGATGACAAAACGGTTGCTGCAGATCTTACCTGGCAGGACCTTTCTTGGAATGCAGTATTTCTGTAACAGGAGAGTATCTCCATCCTCCACACCCATCAGCTTGTTGGGTTTTTTTGTAGTGATTTCTTCATAGGCTGATTCCTTGTAGACAATTCTCTAAAGCAGAATGCTTTGCATAAATGCACACTCACAGCAAATTCGCCAGGTACTTGAACTACAGGGAGGAGAAAAAGATTTGCTGTTAGACAAGTTGCTGAAACAGAGAGGTTGCTTATCTTACTGGCCAGCACCTTTGCGCAGGTCCCTTGTAACTCTAAACTAGGTAAGTTCTCTGTTTTTCCTGTAAAACTTCAAAGCTGTTCCCAAATCAGTCATACCTAAAAATACAGATTCTGACCATCTAGAAATAAGTGCAAACTAAAGAGCAGGATAACTTTCTGTGGCATCGCTAATGCTTGCTTTTCCTGCAGCCACAGCAGTGAATAATCAGTTAAATGACTCTAGGTCTCTGCAGAGAGGATGCTTGTCTGTCCCTTACCTTTTGCTGCGTAGTTTTCAAACTGGGCTTGTAAAACTTGAAGGATCCTTGCCTGATTGCCAGCTTGTTTGGACTCCACGTGGTGGTAAATCCCTTACATCTGTGGAGGCCCATGGATTTCTTATTTGTGGAAAAAATAGACTCATGTCTATTGTCCCAGACTCATGTAATTAATGACTTTGAGTTGCAGGTTGTATGTTCTCTCCAGGTACATCAATAGGAAGAGTGGAGAGGATGCTCCTACATAGCTGCTAAGATTTCCTTTATAGTCGATACTATGAAGATATTCATTTGTATTAAGGAAAGATGTTATTTTCCGAAGATGACTTTGCAGTGATTTGGGAGAAAATTAGTATCTTACCTCATGCAACCCAGTTGTTAATGCAGAATGCAGTCTTCAGGGGCAGGGATGCATTCTTTTACTGTATCTCTGTACCGTGTCTAGTACAGCAGTTGACATCTTAGATTGTACCATAAAAAATAAATGTAATGAGCTGCACTAATTTAATAGATATTGACTAGATTTATTGAGATCTTTGCCTGCCAGGAGCAGGACTCAATGGATTAGATCCAAATGAGACATACATTAGCATCTAAAATGCTGGTCCCTTGCAGCTGAAGGCTTGAGGAGATCTGTTTGGACCAGCTGAGCAGTACCAGTAGGGCCTTCTGTGCTCCTTCTCTTGTAGTTTCGAGTATTGGGCATATGTTTTTAGGGCTGCCCTTCCCGCGAACCTTGAATACGAGGGTGATTTTGCTGCTCCGTGGTCTCCCAGAGTGTTAAACACTTGTAGTTGGTTGATTTGTTTTGCTCCTTTCCTAAAGCACTAGGAATTTTTATAGGTAGCAAGCAGCAGAAGGGAGCTAAGATGATTTGACAAATTAAAAGCAGGGTCATTTTCCTGCTGCATACATACAGGGTTGTTCCCTAAAGCATCTTTTCCCTGGCCCTGTTGTGCTTAATTTTTAGTGGCTCAAAGGAAAGTTTTATAGTTCCCAAAACAGCAATTCTGCAGTCCTGTGTGTCCCTAGAGGAGGATGAAAGATGAAGTAGTATCTTCCTCTTCTGTACCAGATTGTTTTGCTCTCCTATAGCTGTTCTTGTCCCTGACCTGTTAATTGCCTTTGAGATAGTCTGGTTTGTTCTGATCCTGATGGGAAATGTTGGAGGGATGATTAGGTCATTGTTTAAACACGACAGCTAGTTCCAGAGTGGGACACGTTTTCAGGGCAGGAAGGTGGGTACGCTGTTGTCAAGCCTTGATTTTGATGTTATGGAATTGTTTGCTTTTTCCTTAGGGTGAAAAGGTTACAGCCAAGAAGTGATTTGTTAATTAATTGGCACTGTCTCTTGGGACACAGGGAATGGAGCTCTCGTTCTGATATCACAATGCCTGGTAGGTATTAGTGTTCTCTGCTGTGCCGGTGTGATTGACGTGCAGTTACAGCATTTCATTTCACCTCTGTCAGTCTCCTTTGATACAACATAGAGGGCATGAGCTTTTCCCATCCCCTGCGCTGCCCTCCTGTACAATAGAAGCCACTGAACTCTATCTCATAGCTCTTGAAATAAACCCAACAGGTTTGTCTTGGGTTACTGTATGTCTTTTGGAAAAAAAAAATGCTCCCAAATGCTGACCGTTCTGAAGACTCGGTGATAGCCAGGAGTTTGGGGTTTTAACATCTGCTTTTCAGTTTGAAGTGTTTCCAGTTCTTGCCTTTCAGTTGGTGCTTACGCCTTTCTTCGCAGGATGGCAGGTGGGGTGAGAGAAAGAAAGAAAGAATCGAGAGTCTGAGCACTCTCTGTCTTCTATCCAAACACAAACCAAATTCCTGAGGTTTTGGTATTTTCGACCTGGCCTATTAGGAGGGGGAAGAGAAGGCTTAGATGTCTCAGACCCTGCAGATACAGCGTTGCCAGTGGAGCACTGAAAGAAATTAGAGGCTGACTAAAGCCAGTGAGCTTCTAGTCATGCAGCATGTTTTACCTTTATACTCAAGTGTTGCACAAGAGGCCTTTGAGTAATAACCTGCTTCTGAGGCTATGATGCAAGAGTTAAGGAATTGCTTTGCCCTGAAGGTTGTCTTCTCACATGTTCATGTGTTTCCAGGAACTGAGGATTGCAAGAACGCTAGATAACACCATATCTTGTGTATCTTAGGCTGTTCCACGTGTATAACAGGAAAGTCAAATGGCTTTAGTACAAGTAAGTATTGGTCTCCTTTTCATCTGATTTGCAGAAGATTGTGTTCCCAGTGAGTTCTCTTTCTGTCTAAGACCGTATGTTGTGACCTAAAAGCAGAGTTGTGCAGTCAAGTGAGCCCACCAAGAGTTTAAACAGTTTTGTGGCTTAAAGTATTAAGCATCTAGAAACACTTTATTGTTCCACTGTCTTGCCTGAATGGTGGTGTGTAGAACTTGGGAACTCACTGAGATAAATATGGATTGCAGACAAGTAAGCTGGGTTTATTTGTTAATATCTGCAATTCTTAGAAGCCTTAACCAAGGTTGTGGGTAAGGGATGGGGTATCTGTCAACTTAGGGTTTTGAGCCTCTTCTCCCTTGAAAGCTGTTTTCTAAGAAAACTGCTTAGAAAACTTAGAAACTTAGAAAACTGCTGCAGTTGCTTCATTGATTCTTTGTTTGTCCCCAGACTCTTGCCTTCTGTGAATGAGAAGAGAGGAGGAACTCCAACAACCTGCCCTCACTTCCCTCCCTGCGTGATGCCAGCTGTGAGTGTTTCTTTGGCAGTGTCTTAGCTGGTTGTTGTGAACAATAGTCAAGGAAGCAATCAGCAAGTATACTGCCCTAGAAGTGCTGCACATTGTTGGGCCTGCCTCATCTCCCTGGCTTGAGAGGTGGATGGGGATCCAGGTCGGGATGCTGCCCGGGTGTACTGTGTTGCACTGGAGCTTGGGGTGTCTGATGGAGCAGAGCGCTAACGTGAGAAATGCCACATGGTGCTTGATGATGTGGTCACTGCATCAGAGAGGAGATGGAGAAAAGAGAAGATCAATGTTTTGCAAGTTGCTTTGCTCTTTCTTTGTCCTTTCCACGTACATCTTCCTGAGGGTAATATGCCACCTTGTTAGTGATGCTACAAAAATGCAATGCTAGAAAGGGCCTGCTTTTAGGAAGAATTTATCCAAAGCTCAATCTCAGGCTGGTAATGACAAGTTAACTTGGCTTTAAACCTAGCATGGGAGCAACTTGCCTGTAATCACTGTTTCTTCTGGGTGCTGGTCAGCAGGTATGCATTGCAAACGCATGAGCTCAGCTGCTCAAAAACGTAGATGATCTTCCTGGAGAAGAATTAATTGGATTTTAATTATCAATGAGACATTACTACTTGCATTGTCTGGATAAAAGGGAGACTAGGAGGGTTTACGGAAAGGGCAAACCTGTGTTATGGGATCGTTCCAAGGAGGAAATGCAAGAGCACCCAACCTTGGAAGAAGGAAAGGCCTTGCCTAAATCTTGTTTAAGCTTCCAGTACTCCCCCAGAGGATAAGAGCTTACATTAATTGTGACCAAACCAAGTTGGTTTTGTCTTTTCTCTATGGCCCTCACTGGCTTGGCATGAGCTAGGTGTCATAATCCAAGGGCACTGGAGCTCCACCCCTCTTAAAAAAAGCCAGCTCGGACTTTGATTGCCCACACTTGTGTATGCCTTTCTTGTTTCCCCAGACATGAACATAATTGCACCAATTACAGGGAGTTGTGAAACTTAATGAACTGTCTATAAAAGTTCTGCACTCAGAAGGCAATGGGTGGCCAGAAGGAAGCACAGTATCCTCCTGTTCCAGATCTCCTGAAACTTCATGTCTGCCTTTGCAGGGTATTTGTCATGAGACAAATGTTTTAAGCTTGTACATCCGGTTTTAATACTGATAAAATACTACTTTTCTATGGATTTGCTTTCAGTTTTTTTTTTCTTCTTTATGGAGCCAAACATAACCATGTATTCCAGGCTTTGGGGGGAGAAACAGGGCTATAGGTGTAATAAGAATGGCTAAAAAAATATCATTGGAAGACAGCCATGAAGACTGCTACAGAGAATGCCTCTTAGTATTCTGTGTAAATGCCCTTTCTGGTGCCCTTTCCCGAAGTGCCACCGCTCCAGGCTGGAGTCGGAGCAGGGTGTTGGCTGAATGGAACTGATGCAATGACTGGAATGTGGTTGGAGTGACAGACATGGGGCTTGAGCTGCCTCACTTTGTAGGTAACTGCTGGGCAGCTTCACCTGTGTTAATAAAGCCAGTGAGTTTGAATTCCAGGTTACAAGATAACGTTTTGCTCTTCAAGTTTCCTGTACGTGACTTCGCAGTAGTGCTTAAACCAGTATGGCTCGTAGTGACTAACCTTCCAGTTAGTTTCCGTAAATATGTGGGCATTGTGTTTCAAGTAGTCCTTTTAAACGTGCTCTTTGCTACCTAGGCAAGATGCGTGATGCAGACAGCGTTGTTGAATACCCAGTGGTGTTCTGGAGTGCCACGTTGGGAATGTGACCACAGCTGACCCCTTGGTGGGATGAATGGTAGTGGCTGGGCACCAGCCTGCTGACACCTGAGCTGTCAGCACCCGCTCAGAGAGAGAATTCAGAGAGAATCTGTGACTTGTTTAACAACAAATATTTTATGCCTTCGAGAAAGGAGGTACGAAGTATGATGTGGTGTTTTACAACCCATTTTTCAAGGTCGTATTTTGGATTCTGGTCCGTAGGCGTCGAGTGTCCTTGTGTCAATGAAAGAAATGGTCTCCTGGGCTCCGTTGCACCTTGTCCCTTTAGCAGAATTGTCACTTTGCTGCTTCGCACTTCATCTGTTTCAAATAACTTGTGAGAAATAACTTGCATGAGGCTCCTGGCTCAGTAACCAGGGAAGCAGACATGCTTCATGACTTCCACTTGAGGGTCTCATTATCAGCTTTGATATTCCTGTCTCATCTGTGTTAAAACTGCAGGCTGTAGGCAGACCTTTCTGCTGCAAAGTACAGGGTATACCTCCAATTGACAGTGAAAGCTACACCCCAAAAATACTACTGTTTGGCCTGTTTTCCTACCACTAGATATAAGAGATGTAGTCTACACATTTTTATTATAGGTAATGAGAATGGCTAAAAAAATAGCATTGAAAGATTGCCATGAAGATCACTATAAAGAGTGCCTCTCCATATTCCGTGCAAGTGCCCTTTCCCAAAGTGCCACCACTCCATATTTCAGCTTGACCTTAAGACCAGGTCTTAAATGTAATATTTTTTGTTCATGGCATACTCTGTTTCACTGTGAATGTATTATTAATACCTTTCTTTTTCTCCATGCAGCCATAGCATGAAGGAATAGCCCATATTAATCTCCTAATTTAAATTTGAAATGGAAAAAAAAAGAAACCCATCGCAGCACTTGGAGCATAGTTTAATTCTTTGATTGTGCTGGCTTGATTCCAGCAGTGTAACTAACTACATTCTGCCTGCAAAAAAATTCTCGTTGCTCGTGGCTTTTTGGAGAGTTGCTGGCTTGAACCCTTGTGTGTTCTCTCGCAGCCTGCCTACAGGTTTTTGATGCTAATGGAAAACTGCATTTTATGACTAAGCATCTCTCCTCGCTGGGAGAAAAGCCATGGGGCTTGCTACACAGACCCAGCGTCGTGCGCTGCTGGTGAGCGATGGGTGTCTCCTGTCCCAGCAGTCGTGTTGCACACTCTGCTCTGTGCTCTCACTGCAGTCGTGTTGCACACTCTGCTCTGTGCTCTCACTGCATGGGAGGTGGGACACGAAACCCTGCATAAACCCCAGGCTCATCTCCATCCAGCAGGTTGGTGCTTGCCTCGGGGCCAGTCTTCTATCCCAACGCTGAGCCTGCCAGCAGTCATAAAGTTGTTACTCCCAACAGTTGCCCATCGTGTTGGTCTGGTTATTTCAGTCCCCTGGGGAGCACAAGGAGCCAGGCTGAAGTAACATCTGATGTGCCAGAGCTCAGGCACCAAAAGCAGAGCTGCCTGCCTTGGAGGGCATACTGCTGTCTTAGTGGTGAACCACAGAGGGATAGGAAGCAGGAGAATGGTGGGTATTGATGAAGAAATAGAAGAAAGTCACAATATTTAGCCTTGCATAATCAAAATAAAAATAGGAATTCATATAGCACTTGTTATTTCCAGAGAACCTAGAATGAATTTAACTAATTACAAAGCTGTGGAACTTTGTAGTTTTCCACACAAGGAGAGTCAGGGAAAATGGTACATATCGTTTATAGCTCCAAATTACTTTATTGGCTCTATGTGTGTTGCAATTCTGCTTCCAGAAAGTCTGTTCTCTGTAAAATAGAGTCCTGCTGTGCCCAACTTCCAGCAGGACTCTGCATCCCAATGTCAGATTCCTCTTGGTTATCGTGGTAGTACCTAGTTGTATTTGTTACTGAGCTGTTATGTCCCCAGTGTTTGCCAAATAAAACCTTTCAAATATCTAAAAATGATGTTTCTGAGAAGAAAAGCAGCATGAGAGGTGGCTGGAGTGTCTGCGCCTGTTTCACTGACTGCCTTGTCACTTAGAGTTCTTAGTAGATGAGTAGGAAATGTATTTCCTTGTGGGTTTTTTCCTTGATTCTTCTAAATTTATTTGAAGAAGTTGTTGTTTGTTAGCAAATAAGAAATTGTTACGAAGGCTGTTGGTGATGACTGGAATTTTTTGAGCAGCCCTAGATGTCTTTCACTAATGCTGTATTGGAAGCTGTCTGTATTAGTGTCTGTCCAAAATGGAATAGATGGGGTTAATAAAGTCAAGGATTAGGTCCTTAATCTGCACAAGGACTGCTAGAAATGTAGAATTTTATTATTTTTTTTTGTCACATGCTAGGAAAAGCGACAAAGGACAAACATGAGGATTTCCTTCTGTCTCGGAAGCCTTCTTTTAACCATGCTTCCCTGGCTTCCTTTAGCTCCCTGGACCTAAGGATCAGGTGAGGATTTAGAAAACCAGGCTGGTTCTCCTGGAAATGAAGAGCTCAGGTGCTGGTAAAGCTGTTGGGTAGCTTTTCTTTTGGTTTTGGGAGTGGGTTTTGTGGGGTTTTTTTTGATGTTATGATTTCAGAGTTAGGTTTATGTTAACTCTTGGCTAAATATTCTCATGTATCCCCAGCGTCTTGCATGGCAGGAGCTGGGCTGTGCAGATCTGCACCGGGGAAAGGCTGTGTGTGGTGTGATGAATTTTGTATTCCCCTGAGAAGGGCAGGAGTTGGGTGTCCTGTTGCTCCCAGTCTGAGCCCTGAGAAGCTGGTGAGTACAAGAAACAGTTGTATGGACTTCCTTGAGAGGCACTGCACGGTGATTTGGAAACTAAAACATTAAAGAGTTTTTGCCCAAACTGAGCCTCTCATGGCTGGTTTGGGTTTTTTTTTAAATAATAATATTTCTGGTTATTTTTCATGGGTGCAATGAAACTGGGCTCTACTTTTTTCTAAGCTCCTACTTGGAACTGCTTCTGTCTAAGCTGTGGGCATGAAGCAGGGATGGCAAAAGGTTGCCAAGGTCCATCTGCTGGTGTTAGAGCCTCATCAGAGAGAGAGAAAAGGTGGAGAAGCTCTTGTCAGAGCAGGACAATGGTGATGGGAGAAACATAACTGCCTGGAACAGCAGTGACCTCTTGTGGGAAGTGAGGATGGGTGGTTCTGCTGGCAGTTGGCACCTGGGAGTCAGAGGATATTACTGGGTTGTAACTACGTCTGTGGCCTTAAAGGGAATGTGGAAAAGGGTGCTCGGATGCTCTTGGCTCAGTATCAGAAACAAACAGCTATAGTGTTTTTTCTAAATGGCTACATCTCTTCTTCCTTGCCTGTATGTTCTCTGAAGCTGTGGCTTGAAATAGTGTCCAGAAAATCAGGAGACTTTTTTTTTTTGCTTGCATGCATGCAAACCAGGCAAATAACCAGGTTCCCAGTTAACTGTGAGCCGTGCCTCAGCTCAACTTCCCAGCCAGCTGCAAAGGCAAAGTAAACACTTCCTGTTGAAGCCTTTTTATTTTACTGTTTTACAAAGGTTATGTCAGTACATTCTGTCTCACAGTTAGTGGAGGTAAATTTATGTACTTACAGCTCAGCTGATGCTTTGTGAGATGCAGGGTGTAGCCTGTGTGTCAAAAAGCTCTTTTAGTAGCTGGTGAGATGAATTCAAGTCAGGAAAAAAAAAAAAGATTTTATGTGTCTTTCCACCAAATACCAGGTTGCTTCACCTCCCTGTGTGTTAAGAGCATCTGAAGGTGAAATTCTCAAAGGAGAAATTTCATTTTGTCTGTTGATTTAGGACAAGCTGCTTGCTTAGATTTTTCCCTCTCTCTCTCCTCCGAGCTACGTGCAACGCTGCCTTTGAATTGTCATGTAGTTTGCAAATATTTCTATTCTCTGGACAAGTGCAGATTCCACGGGACTGAAGGTAGGAATGTGTGTCTGGGCAGAGACAGCTGCACCGCTGCCCTGCGAGGAGAAGGGAACAATATCTCAAGATTGCAGGAATGCCACGGGGATGCTGGGTTGGTGGATGGTGAGACAAAACCAGAACTTTCATTTCCACTAACTTGTGGTTGTGATTCACATATTCCCTTTTCTCCAGTTCTTAAAAAAAAGGTAGTTTGTCAGGTCACAATGAGTTGTAGAAATAACCAGCTGTCTTGCAAGGCATAATTAAGCTGTTTTTGTTAGAGCCACATCCATCACCCCACAATAAAAGCAACACTCAAAAGCCCAGGGTATCCAATGAAGTGATTTGTCTGGATGTCTGCGATAGGGGGGTGAGTGTCTCGAGCTATAAAAGCGGGGAAAGGGAAACCAAAGAACGAGGAAGAAGCCAGGAATGTGTAAGCGCAACAACTGGGAATTCGGCCTTGACAAAGTTTTTGCCTCGTGGGGTTTTTTGGGGTCAGAGGGCAGCTAAAAAAAGCCAGGAATAATCAGTTAAAAAAAGCTATCGGTGTCAGATTGTGTTCAGGGGAAATGCAAGTTGCTGCAACTTCCTTTTCCTATAAAGAACATGCAGAAGGTATCGGACCCCAAAATAAACTTCTGAATGTAAAAGGCTGAGGTTTAACTGAGTGGTAAAGGTCGAAAAGGTACGTAGAAAGTTCTTGTTTTCAAGGGAAGTAACTTTTAACAGAGCAAAGGACAGATGCATCAAGGTGACCAAGTGGCAGCACACCAAGCCTGGATACAGCTGGAGGCTCAATAAAGAGAATTTTAAGAAGCTCTGAAGTTCTATCTATCAACTTCTTGGGAAGTGTGGAGTGACTTGTCCTCGGAAGGAGAGTGTCTGATGGCACGGGGAAGGCAACAGAGAGATGGTTCATTTGTGGGGTGCTCAGTGTGCTGACCCGTGTGGCCCCTTTTGCGCCGTGGCAAAACTCACTTAAATCAATCTGATAAAGAGCTCTAAAGCCTTTATTCACAACTGGCACCTGATCCTAGGTAGCCCAGGCATAGCTGAATGTTAGTGAAAAGCTCTTTGTGAACTGGCAGAGGGGGTGTGAAGGCTTATCCTGACCAACTGATAGATCCCCAAGGACTTCCAGGGTTTGCTAGAAAATTAGATTTGATCTTAGAAGTCAAAAGCAGATGAAAATCACCAAAAGCTTAAGGAGGCAGTGGAACTGGCTGCAGGTTTTGAATGGAGCTGTGCAGCGGAGTAATGGAAGAAGAAATTGCTGCAGTGGAAAAACAGGAAAACCTGCTCTTAAATCCATGTAAGCAGTAGTGGCCCTCTTACACATCTGAGGGAAATCCAGATTTATTTTTTTTAAAGTGCAATTTTATTTTTTTCAGTAAAGTGGCAATAGTGCAAAACCAGAGCTCAATTAAATATTAGTTATCCTGAAAAACCCAGTTGTAAAATGGTGTGTTTTAAATACAAGACTGGTCAAAGGAGGTGATTTAAAATGGCAAGAACTCCTCGGTTTGGAAGATGGGAATGTAAAACGGAAAAGACACCATGGCCAAAAGGAAAATGCAAACACTGAATAATTTGTGGATTTTTGAAGATACGTGTCAGATGTGTTTTCTAGGGTGTGTTAGATGGCTTCAGGGTACTGAGAGAAGCTTGAGTGGGGGATAAGGTTCTACAGGTCAGAATAAATCTTGTTAAGAACTGGGAGATCAGCAGGGACCCATCACTGCGGGGTAACTGGGAAATGATTAAGCTGTTTGAGGAGTCACCTGAAACAATAACCATCTCCTTTGAGAAACTGAGCACATCACTATCCACATCAAAGGTGTAAGGTCTGAGTTGTCTCTGTGGAAGCCAGTGAAGTATGAGGCAAGATAGAAGCAAACAAGGAGGTGCTTTCAACTTGGAAGTTCTTTGAAAGGGAGGGGAAAAAGGCACTTTCTTACCAACAGAAACGTGGAATCTGTTTAACATGGTAGTGAAGGCTCCATTGTATCTGCTTATCATTTTCTACTTCACAGGTTGCAGGAGTCGCTGCAAGAGTCAGCGCTGGGGTGTTTCAAAGGAAAGGATGTGGAAGGTAAAGATAACAGCGGTGCCACCTTGGGAGGGTGAAGGAACCGGGGAAGGATTGCTGCCTGATAACCTCTGATCCTGGGTATCTGATCATGTATGGTTCAAACTGGGTCCCCATGAGTCTCCTGTGAAGTACTGAGATATACAGATAGATGGGGTTGATCGGTCTGGAGAAGGCTCTGGGGAGACCTCATAGCCCCTTCACAGTGTCTGAAGGGGGGCAACAGGAAAGCTGGGGAGGGACTTTTTACAAGGGTATGTACTGACAGGATGAGGGGTAACGGCTCCAAACTGAAAGAGGGGAGATTGAGATGAGATATTGGGAAGAAATTCTTTCCTGTGAGACCCTGGCCCAGGTTGCCCAGAGAAGCTGTGGCTGCCCCATCCCTGGAGGGGTTCAAGGCCAGGTTGGAGGGGGCTTGGAGCAACCTGGTGTGGTGGGAGGTGTCCCTGCCCAGGTCAGGGGGTGGGAACTGGATGGTTTTTAAGGTCCTTTCCAACCCAAAACATTCTGGGATTCATTCATAGACTCGGTTCTGTCTTGGGGAAGGGTGGGAGAGTTGTGTGCTCCCCTTGGAAGAAGGGTATCGAGTATGGCTTTCAGGATACAATAGTAAAAAAAAAAACAAAAAAACAAAAAACAAAAACAAACCAAACAAAAAAAAAAATCAAAAAAACCCAAACAAAAAAAAACCAAAACAAAACAAAAAAAACCCCACAGAAACAACAAAACCACTTATTTTTGACTCGGTTCCTGCTGTTACGCTGCACCCGGCAGTCACGGCGGGGTTTTTGTAGTTTTTTTTGTTGGTGTTTTTTTTTGGTGTGTGTTCGGTTTGGTTGGGTTTGTTGTTTTTGGTTTTTTTTAAGTAAAGGTAAAAAAAAAAAAGCTTGTCCCTGGGCTGGGACG
>JAOTQQ010000008.1:4756541-4770110 GCA_026546715.1 Gallinago undulata
TCTTTAAGGTCCCTTCCAACCCAAATGATTCTATGATTCTAATCACCATTTTCTTTTCGATTAGTCTTTGGTGTGGGTGATTCGTTTGAGTCTTGGGCAGTGTAACACAGAGGGGATCTAACTGCTCCTGGGGCCTTAGAAAAAAATAAACTGAGTCTGTCTCCTTCTCTATTTCTTTGCAGAAAGGGCACTTTGCTGATAAATAACCTCTTCTCCATTACTGCTGCAATCCTTATGGGAACCTCAGAGCTAGCAAAAAGCTTTGAAGTAATCATCCTTTCACGTGCTATCATGGGAATATATGCTGGTAAGTGAGAGGCTGGGCGGTGAAAGGAGAGCAATAAACGTATACATAGCTATGCAAAGGGGTTGGTTTTTTTGTTCTCACAGCAGATGGTTTTACAGGTAGCGCATTTTAGCCGTACATCTGCATAACAATGCTGTATTTGCTGGAATAACAGTTGTCATTTCCATGTTGCAGAGCTATTAAAGTAGTAAACAGTGGCAGTGAGACTGCAAATGAAGATGTACAGAGGAGATGTGTGTCTGTAGCTGCAGCTATCCTCTGTAATAAGCATCTGCTAGGCACTGGAGCTCAAATGGCCAGAAAACCTGATGATAATAATGTTTTCCCTGATATCTTAAAGCAGATAGCCTGCCTTATTTTTTTTTTTAAACTTAATCAGAAACAGAATAATCCTTTTAAGTCTAAGTCATTGGAGACAACGCCAGCTCCAATAATCCAGTTCTGGAGCTGCCTGTTCTTCCTGAAGGAGAAAAGAAATGTTAAAAGTGAGAGCGAAGGGTTCAGATTCACTGGATTTACAGCAAAGGCAGTGGGAAGCCAAGGAGAGAAGGGTGTATATGAGTTGCTGGTATAATAAAGCTGTATTAGAGCCACAAAAATATGGAATAAAGAGGACCCCAGTGTGGCTGGGTACCCCATGCACTACCCTGCTGAGTTTGCCCTGAGCAGGTAAATAAGGCTCAATTAATTGGCTTTGGGCTGGTGACATACTCCATGGTGATTAGTGGGTTGGGCTATCCTGTAAAGATAGATAAAACAAGAAAACAAGAGGCTGTCATGGGAAAACAACTTGATCTGTAACGTGCAGCAGTTGCAGCTGGTGAGCTAAGGCAGGGAAATTATCTGCTCCAGTGGCTCTGCTTTGGCTTTTGATTCTCCTGAGCCTGGCAGCTGCTCTCGGCACTGGTTCTCCAAATAACTACTAAGGGACCTGTTAAGTGTGATCCCTCTTTCCAGTTATTTATAACTGATAAAGGAATCTGGACTGGCTGTCCTGACTTGCTTCACAGCTTGACCTCACTTGAACTGTGGCCGACGTGTCTGGGGAGGGAAGCTGCTGAGATGGGGCAGCCAGCTCCTGAGGGCTGGGAACTTCAGAAATGTAAGGTCAGTGTCCCAGGTGGTCATTTGACCCCAGGAGTTGGGGTTTGGCACACTAAGATTTACGGTGTAGGCATTGGAGATGGCAGCTCTCTGGGGTTACTGTGGGTAACCACGCAATGGTCCTCAAAATAACTTGTGTCCTTATAGTGTCCTATTAAAGCAGAAATACCTATTCCAGCACGCTACCTGCAGGAGATCTCAAACCAGCAAAGCTCTCTGCATATGGTTACTGAGCAATTAAAGGAGTAGTGAATTTCTAAAAGCCAGCAAGAAGTCACATCCCTCCACCCACCCTCACATGTTTGGATACTGATTTCTTTTGTTTGGTCCCACATGAGGGGGAAAAAGGAATCTTACTGAAGCTGATGAGGGTGCTGACATCAGGCAGCTACATGTCTAACTTCATTCTCTAACTTTGTTTTCTAACTTCTAGGTCTGGCTTCCAATGTGGTTCCCATGTTCCTTGGAGAAATATCCCCCAAAAATCTGAGAGGTGCTATTGGGGTAGTACCCCAGCTCTTCATCACCATTGGGATCCTTGTAGCTCAGATCTTTGGTCTCGACAGCATCCTTGGGACTGCTGAAGGTAAAGCCCTGACTCAGGACTTTTCTGTGGGCTCCACTGAGGAAAGATTTCTCCCAGTTGTCCTCTTGTCTCACTCGTTGCAGGCTGGCCCATTCTGCTGGGGCTCACTGGGATCCCATCACTAATCCAGCTCCTTATATTGCCCTTTTTCCCTGAGAGTCCCAGATACCTGCTGATACAAAAGGGCAACGAAGAGCAAGCACGACAAGGTACGGTATCATCCTTTAATGAAAGGGGAGGTGGAATGGGATAATCTGTCAGACCTGACTGACAGGAGCCACCCGTGAAGTGAGTGTGAAATTCTTCACTGACATGTTGCTGGTGGGTGGAATTCCTGCTCTTTTCTCTGCGTGATGTGAATCCCTGGCTTCCCGCCATGGAAGCACTGCTGATCATGGCTTACATGTTGTTCTGTCTCGACTGGAAGCAGGAAAGCAAACTGTAGACCCGGTCTCTGGGGTCTGTAACTCCCCTTCCTCTCCCAACTAGCTCTGCAGAAGCTGCGAGGCTGGGATGATGTGGATGAGGAGATAGAAGAAATGCGCCAAGAAGACCTGTCAGAGAAGGAGGAAGGACAATTTTCTGTTCTCAGCCTGTGCACCTTCAGAGGCTTGCGATGGCAGCTCATCTCTATCATTGTCATGATGATGGGCCAGCAGCTCTCTGGGGTTAATGCGGTGAGTGGGAAGGCAGGTGGGAAAGGCCAGTGGGGTGAGCAGTAACGGGATGGGACATCAGAGTGGGTGGTGTGGGGCAGCGCTGACACAGGAGCTAGAACTTAGGACACAGGAGTACCTCTTCACCAGGGACACTGGTTCTGCATCACACTGCGGTGGGCTGACCCTGTTAAGGATAGTTTTGGATGCTTTTAGAGGAAGGTGCCGGTGCCTGGATCCAAACACCAATGTCTCCCAAAATGAAAGATTTCAGTTCTCAGGTTTCTGTGCAGCAGTTCCAGGATGTAAAAGCAGCCAAAATGGGATTGCTGTGCTCTGCCTTTGGCCCCATATAAACACAGGTGGGGTTTTGCTGCAGGTCTTCTACTACGCAGACAGAATCTTCCAGTCGGCCGGCGTGGAACCAAAGAATGTTCAATATGTCACTGTGTCCATAGGTGCCATCAACGTCGTCATGACTTTGCTTGCTGTAAGTTTCTATTAGGGCTCTTTGAGTTCTATAGCCTGTCCAGTCTCCCCTGTCCATCACTGTTTAAATTAGATTGTTATTTACACATACCCTGAGCTGCTTTGCACAGTGGATGTCCCGCCATGTCCCTTGGTTGAAAGCAGCTCTGTCAATCAAAATGATTAATCGTGCTGATTTCTTACATGCCTCAGAAGTTTTCAATCTCTGGTCTCCAGGCTGGTCTCCCCTGCTTTTGCTGTCCAATGTTACCATGCAGAATTTCCATGCACTTCCCCAAAGAATGGCCTGCCTGTTCTCTCAGTGTTATATCCAGCTTTTTGAAGTTCCTGTGTGATTTCCATCATCAGTAGGTGGTGGAAATTCCACCGAATTTCTTAAAAGTCAAGGACTACCTTAACAAATTTTGCTGGGAAAAGTGCTGTTCCCCAGGTGTCTGATCTATCTTCTGTCTCTTTCAGGTTTTCATTGTGGAATCCCTGGGGAGGAGAATCCTTCTCCATGCTGGCTTTGGGTTGTGCTGTGTCTCCTGCGCAGTGTTAACATTGGCCCTCAATCTCCAGGTGTGTAGTTGAATGGCTCGGGTGATCCTACCCATGAATTTCTGGACCTTCCAAGTAACAGCCTATTGGTAAATTTGAAGTTGCTTTTACACCCTGGTGGGGAGGGGACAGTATGAAAGGTCTCCATACTTGTGTATCTACCTAAAGTAAACCCAGGAAACTCTGTGATCCTGCTTGTCTGAATGCTGCTTCCAGGACATTGTGCTCGTCATACCATGGCATCCATTTGTTGGAGGCAAGGATCATACCCAGGCTATGATTTTTTTTTTTGTGCCTAACTGTGGACCTATCTGGCAATGGGTGACACTGGCTTTAGAATGTCTTCAAACCTTACCACAAATAGGGCCTTTAATATTTTGGTGATGTTCATATAGGAACCACATCTAACCTACAGTTAAACTCTTCACAGACCACTGTCTCATGGATGTCTTATCTCAGCATAGTGTGTGTCATTGCTTACATCATCGGACATGCCATTGGAGCCAGTAAGTATGGACAGTCTAGTCCAGTCCCATCCCATCCCCAAGCTGGGTAAAACCAAGTGTTATTCTGAATTTCAAATGAAAATCTTGGCGGCGCTAGTCTGGGGAGAGCTCATTTCTTCATGGTGTGCCCGTGTCAGCTAAGCTTATGTTCCAGTGATTTGCTGGCTGTGTCCACGAGGCAGGGGAGCATCTGCCTTTCCAGAGGAAAAGCAAAGACACAATCGTGCTTGTGCCTGAGAGTCCCCCAGGAATACCTGGAGTAACAATGCACTGAGAGAGTGAGCCCTACCAACCGGGCAGAGATGATGCAGGCTTAGATCTACAGGCAACGAGTCAAATTAGAAGCGACTCAAATCATACGTGTGGCCCTGCAGATGACTTGGCAGGAAGGAGAGGTGCAGAGAGACATGGATGTTGGAAAGGCTTTGTCCTGACTCAGCTTCTTAGCGTGGTAGAGTTGTCTGCTGGGCTTGGAAAGCCCTGCCAGACCCTTGCTGGATGCAGCAACGCAGTTTTGAACTCCTGTAGAGGTTTCTCTGGCAGATGGAGTTACACACAACGTTTCCTTTATTTATGCCATCAGAGTGAAGCGGTGGGGGCAGGGAGATGGCTGGAGGACAGATTCCTGGATTGCTGGACCTGTGTCCTCACCCCGTTAATGAGAACACTGTCTGATTCTGCTTAACGATGCCACGGGGCGGCAGTGCAGGGCAGGGGCCTGGGGGCTTGTCCCACTACTTATTTCTCCAACACCTACACGTGTTGGGGTGTTTCTCTGTTTTTCTTTATCTTTTAAGAAGTAGTAACCTGCTTCCTTGCTGCTCACAGGGTGCTCTCTGCAGAGACAGTTCGTGTTTAGCAACTTTATTTTACAATTTGTGCAGGAGAGGGGTTCATGGTTAGGGTACAGCCACAGGAGAAAAGAGGTCTATTACTGTGTGTGAGCATAGACAAGTCATTTAGTTGCCGTGGCTTTTATTTATTTACTCCCTTATTTGATTTATTGGGTATTTCTAAACACTAGTAGTATAGAAACCATTGCCTGCCACTGAGATGAACAGTGTCATCTAGGAATTCAGAGTGGGGGAATTGCCTTTGGGATTTTCTGAATATGCAACTGCCTTCCAGGTCCGATTCCCTTTGTGATGATCACCGAGATGTTCCTGCAGTCCTCCCGGCCTGCTGCCTTCATGGTGGGTGGGTCTGTGCACTGGATATGCAACTTCACCGTGGGGCTTGTGTTCCTCTACATGGAGGTAAGATGTGATCACATGACAGGGCAAGACTTTGGCTTAAAATTAGTATCTTCACCCTCGTGTTCTTACAGAGAGCCTTTTTCATCCTGAGAGCTGTCAATGCCCAAATCCATGGTGGCTTCATAAATCCATGGTGGTGTTATGAGAAGACAGATTCTAGAACCATCCCTAACTTCTGGTTGTTCAACTTAATATCTGTTCACATCACTGTGGCAGGGTTCAGCATGTCCAAATCGTGTAACATATGCAACTGGAATATTCCTCTGATCCCTGCTCTGTCTTCGTTTGTTGCCCCTAGGCTGGACTGGGGCCCTACAGCTTCCTCATCTTCTGTGCCATCTGCCTCGCCACTATAGTTTACATCTTCTTTATTGTCCCTGAGACGAAGAACAAAACTTTCATGGAAATCAACAGGATCATGGCCAAGAGGAACAAGGTGGAGATTCAGGACGACAAAGAAGAGCTTAAGGATTTCCACACTGTCCCAGGCGGGCAGACAGGAAAGAAAGAATTCTCCAGCGTTGAGCTGTGACCCAGCTCAGTGACATGAGCCAGCACTTGGGCTGAGTTTTTCAGTCACATGCGAGGAGTGGACTCTGTTCCTCTGAGGCACTGCCATTCATGTATTTGAGGGTCCAGCATGAGCGATGCCAGGCCTTTGGTGCTCTGGGGTGGAGAGAGTCATTTGTTCTGAGGTACTTTGTCAGATGGGTCGATAGTGGCATTTGTCCTGCCAATTTCTGTCCTTCCTTTGCGTGCTTCAAAGGACTGCTAAACTGGAAATGCACATCACTGCAACCTCACCTCCACCCTGCTCACCCAACTCTCTCCTTCAGATCAAACCTAGTCCTCAGCTGTTGCTAATGAGTCCTTCCAAAGCCTTACCCTTGAGGTTAGGAGTCATCCATCTGGCTGATGCTTATTCATTGCCAATTTATACCCATTTGTTTCAGGGGTACTCTAGTCTTTGAGTTATTTAGCTCATTTCACTCCCTAGTGTTTACATTTCAGTTGCCAAAGAGCAACAGTCCCTCTCTTAATCCTTTAATAAAACCCCCATATCTCTACCCTGTACACATGAGCCAGCTGGAGCTCATTCATCCCCTAGAGATACCGAGGTATTGAACCCAGTAGGAACCTCCCTGCTGCATTGCAGGAGTCAAACTCAGGTTGATTCCTGTGCCACAGGTTGGAGGCTGTGTTGGCAAACGCATCCAAACTTGTCTTCAGCATCTCATATGAAGTTGCTTAAATTTAGTTGTTGAAATAACTCAGCTCGCAGGTGCTTTAAACAACTTGAAAAAGTCTTCAAATGGTTTAGAGCTTGGTCCTTCTACTGTTTACTGGTTGTGTCCCCTACGGGTACAATACCATCTGAAGGGTAATTTTCATTTGGAGAAGCTCCGAGTCTGAAGATCTAATGCTGACTCTCAGAAGAAAGTAAAGTGCACACTGATAAGAAAACCTTGTTTTTTATAAAGTATTTATTAGTTTAATGGGTTTTGGGGTTAATCGTGGCATAATTTAACATGGGAAAATTAAATGTAATTAATTGTTATGTGGGACTGCTGCCCTCTGTTTTGAAAAAAAAAGCAGATTTGTGTAGCAGCCCAGCATGGATTTTGGTGGTGGTGGAGATAGCCCTTCACATGATTTACTTCAGCATTACAGGATGAGTTTTATACCTGCCTGCAAACTTGTGATGTATACGTGTTGGAAAAAAAAAGCTGTTTCTTTGCTGAGTCTCTGCATCCATTTACAGAAAAGGTGGTGTGCCATGAACAAAGCACAACGATTGTGCAGGACCACGCTTTCCTGTGCGATCCATCTGCAGGGGAAAGGGTGGTGATTTGATGGTGAGAAGTGGAAGGAAGCATGCGTGCAGGGAAGATGGTGAGAAACTGAGACAGGGTGAAGGGCGTGAGAAGAGATTTTACTTGAGAAAGTGGCTCCTCTGACAAAAGAGATTGGCTCTTTGGCATGTAGGCAGATCTGTGTGGTGGCCTAAGTCAAACTCCTGGAAGGGATGTGACAATACAAGAGCTGGAGTCTGCCAAGTCCCACTCTATTCTTTGCCTCTTCCCACTGATGGAGGCTTTGCTTCCATGTACCTACTTGGAAAAGTGACCTGAAGCACTAGCAGGCATGCAGAGCCTATACAAAGCAAAAGGAGAAACAAGCAAAGAATCTAAGTTTTCCTCAGTTTCCCCAACAAGCAGTTTGGATTCTTCTGCTGCCTTAAAAAAAAAAAAAATAAATAAAAAATTTAAAATTGGGGTCACTGGCAGCTGCTGTCAGACTCCAGAACCACCCCTCCCAGGAGGGTCATGGAGGTTTCTCCCCATGCTATGATATCTCCCTTCAGATGCCCTGGTTTGCACAGTGCAAGTGCCCGAACATCTGCGGGACTGAGAACTTGGCTCCACAGGTTCACCCGAGTCATCCGTCCTGCAAAACCGTTGGAGAATGTCCCGAGAAGAGTGTCTCTGTCTTTCCCAAGGACAAGCGTCCCTCCAGCCTGGCTCACGTACCCCTTTTGGATACTCTGTGCTTTACCAGCTGCTCCGTTGAGCCATAAATTTGCCGTTCCAGACTGGGAGGCCCACGCCACGCAGTAGTGCAGCCAATCTTGTGCCTTGTGGTACAGGGGGAAGCTGATGAATTGGCCTCCTATCCACAATCCCACATCTGTGCCCACAGTCATCACCAGCTCGTTATCCCTCTCCCGTGTGGAGTAGGAAAGAACAGTCTGGCTGCCAGCGTGCTGGGCTTCTGTCCAGAAACATAAGGTGAAGGCTTGGAGAGACATATCGTGGAGGGGATGAACCTCCACGAAACTCTCAATGTTTTCCACAGGGAAGTAGAAAGCTGGAAAAGTGCTGGATTTAGTACCTGAAAGAGCCCAAAAGCTGGCTGTTACATTTCCTGCTGTGCTTTACAAATCAGCCCCAATCCTGAAGGATACACCCACAGGATCTGGCAGGGCTGTGGCTGTCTGGAGCCAAAGATATTGGCATGTGTCACACCAACGGGGAAGGGGCTTGAAATGATGAAAAAAGTAGCTCCCTCACCCAACTGTTTGGGAAAATCACTTCCCCCCCACCATTCCTCTTTTCTTGAGGAAAATAGAGACAATGCTGATTTATCCTAGGGGAACTGTGACCTTAAATCCCTCACTGTTTGTAAAAATGTGCTTGCATGTTGCAGGAGAAAGCTGCAGTTGCTGTGAGAGTAGATAGATTAGAGGGAGCTTAAATGATGCTGCTGAAGCATCATTTAAGAATAACTGAAGAATTTCCATCAGCAGGCCTAGACATGAGACAAAATTCTACCTGCATGTACCAGTACCAAACCGTTCATGATTGAGGCCATCAAGGACAGCAGGACATGGGTTCCTCATCCTTGGACTCAAGAACAGAGGTGTGTTTCTTACCCACGTGGCTCACTCCGTTCAGCAACTCTCTCTTCATGTCTTGGAGCTGCATCTGGATTTGTTCCAGCCTGAGGCTGAATTCTTCTGGATGGCATTGTTCTAGAGCAATCAGACAGCTGAATTTACGGAAGGCCAGGACCTGCACACGGTAGGTTTTCTGCTTTCTAGTTTGTAGAAGGTTTGGGGAAAACCTTTGTTTTAAAATGCAGTGGTTCACCTCCGTATGGTGCCTGGCCAGAGGTCTGTCTACAATGGTGAGTGCATCTCACCCCTATGGATGCAAGACACACCTGAACCTAGCGTTCTTGCGTGGGGCCAGGTAGTGCCACTTATCCTGGAGAGCTGTGTGACACCACTGCAGTGAGAACAAGGGGCTGGCACACCACCTTCACCCACCATTTCTTCTGCAAGTTGTGTTGGCAGGGGGCAAAGAGGCAGAGGGGCCACCTCTACCTGCTGTGCAGGGACACTGCTGGGAAAGGTGATCCCCACCATCCCTACCTTGAGTGACTTGGCCATAACTCTTTCCGCATAAGTTTCTTGCCCTTCCCGGGGGAAATCCTGGGTCCTCGCTGCTGCCTGCCCTTACCTTGGGTGGGTTTGGGTGGGAAGGAGGACTCCACCACCCGCCCGTTGAGGGGCTGAGCGTGCCGGTAGTCATTGCGCAGTGTCCTGTTTTGCCAGTCCAGCAAGGTGGTCTCCAGGAGGCTGATCTGTGAGTGACACGGGCTCCTTATGGAGGGAAAGGGGAACAAGGGCTGTGCCCAGAAGTGCAGGGCAGATCCTGCAGCTCAGAGTTAAACCCAGCAATGTCTTACAGACCAACCCACGGGGTCCCTCGCTGAGTATCAGCAAGGGAAGGGAACAGAACATGAGGGCTGCTATCAGCTAATTCATGATAAAGATATTTTGCCTGAAGGCAGTTTTTAACATCTGCCTGATGATATGTGTGGATGGAGATTTTGCAGCTATCCTGTGTGTTCTCACAAGTGCCTGCTAGCCTTCCACCTGCCAAAAAGACTATTTCTTTTTCAAATGAGAACACGCTGTGCTCCTCCACTACTGTAGTCTCCACTTTATCTTGTTCTTTTCTGAGGGGGAAAAAAAAAAAGTTTCTGATGCTTCTCTTTTATTAAGGAAGAAGAATCACTCTGCAAGACCCAACAGTAAGTTTATTTTACTTGTGTTATTTTTTCATGCTAAAGGCTTTGTCCTGACAAGGCAGGGAGAGAGGAGAGAAGAGGATCCTGCCATGTGACGGTCCTCAACTGCTAGGACAAGGGGGGTGACTGCCCAGTGCTCCTGTGTACCCCACCATGGCCTCTGTGATGCCTCTGCTGGAGCCTGGACGAACCCTCTCCCATCACACAGCCACAACTCACGGCAGCCCACTCCTGAAACGATCCCAACAATGTAAGTGGAGACCAGAAAAAAACCTGAAATACTCTTCTAAAAATGTGCCAATTATTCCGTAATTATTTTAACATTATAAAGGGCTCTTTTGTGGTTTGCGGGGGGAGGTTGGACTCTCTCGCAGCAGTTTTCGCCTTGCTGGTTCTGACTGGTCTCTTCCTTTTTGTAATGCTTCGGGAGGGTTGAGATTAATTGAGCTTTGTTGTTGCTCATCAGCCCTCAGGGAAACGGCTGCTACACAAAAACTGGCCGGTGCTGCGATGTAGCATCACTGAGCCATTGCAGTCACCTGTAATTCCACTTGCCCAGGAGTCTATCCCCAAAGCTGTGTGTGAGAAATGCCCTGTTAGATCCTCTGCTCCCAAAACCACTGGAGGACGGAAAGGTGAAGCACAAGGAAAGTTTTGGAGGAAAGAGAAGCTGCTCTGTTTGGTAAACAGCTACCGCTTACCTGTGTGTGTGACAGGACGATGGGAGAATGAAAGATGGTCCAGATGACACTCTCGGAGCAAGGCGGGGTGGTTAGTGAGCCCTGGTACCTGTAGAAGTGTGAGAGGTCTTCTGGCAGCATGGCTTGGACATCCAGAGAAACCAGCTTTGTTGATTGACCTCAAAAGGAAATGAAGAGGCGATATTAACAATTAATGGGGAGCGAAGATAAAGGGGAGAGAGGTGTTAGAGCTGGGGTTGGCAAATCACTGCCATCGAGCAGCTTGGGTGGGAAAGGACCTTTGAAGATGTGAAGTTGTGTGTGGCTGAGGATGCTGGGCCAGGGAACTGCACGCAAAGCAGCAGCAAAATGTCTGTCCCCAGACCCAGTAAACATGCAGGGGTTTTGAGAACATCAAGGATGGAGAAAGGCATTCCCAAGCCTTACCTGCAAACCTGATTTTTGCCAGTTTGGAAATGAATTCACTGTAGTAGGTGTTCTCAAAGTGCCCATCCTAAACAAAGCACAGGAACTTGAGCAAAAGGTTAGTGACCTGCCTGCCCTTCTATGCTGCTGATCTGCTCAGGGGACTAATTGATGAATTGGGAGACCAAGAGAACAAGCACTATCATGGATCTCTTGATAAACTGGACAATCCTAGGCAGGATGAGGTACCTACACATAGATCTCGGGTAGAATAGTGAACTATGAGGATCTTTTTTCACCACTTCTAAATCCACACAAAACTGTGTCTGGACTGTGATTTCAGTATAACCAGGGCTGACAGATGAGCCTTGCTCAGCAGCCTGGGTGACAAACCTACCGCGTACAGGAAGGCGAGCACAGCCAATCCATTTGGTTTGGTTTTGGCTTCTTCAAAGCTGGAGTAGTCAGCTGAGTTGTAGTGGACAATGTGGAGCTGTCAGAAGAGGGACGGGGTCGTTTAGCGAGAAGTGATAAATGGCTTCCTCAGTGCTTTAAAGGTCCCAATGGGAGTCACCATCCCAATTCCTGCTGCTTGTGCCTCACAGCAGAGCCAAATAGACCTTTAGTTTAACAGGTTTGTGATGAATGTGGAGGAATAACTCCATTTTTGAAGGATATTAATGCTATTGGAATGGTTTTTCTTAAGAGCCTTCCTTACCATCAGGCTCAGCCCTTGCGTTGCACCAACCAGCTGCACTTAGAGGAACCCTGTTTCTCCCACTTGCCTCTGGATTCCTTCCTGCAGGCTTTGTGGGCTGCAGCATCCCATTTCCCAAGTGCCAGACTTGCAAGGTGCCCTCCCTCCATCCCGCTCCCTTCGCAGGTACCTCTGCAAAGTATCTCATCCCGTCTATGGTGTGTTCGGAGCCGCTGGTCTCCAGGTCCAGGCCACCCCAGTGCAGATGCATCTGTACAGCTGTGTAGAGGCCTGGGAGCCCTCTGGAGATGTGCATGGTGGGCGGCAAATCAATCTGAACTGAAAAAAAAATAAAAATAGGATTGGAGTCAGCACTGGGTGCAGCCTTGCCTATTCCTGTCACCGCACCGACAGTGCCCAGTGCTTTCTGGCCAAGAAGGCCCTCTCTGAAATGAAGCTGGTCAGGGAACTGACTCCAGTGTGCGAGGAAAAACCACTGGAGCTTAAAGCCAGGTGTGTTTAAAATCTTTCCTGGCCTCAGGCTCCACAAAGACCACACCAGGCACAAAGATAACTGGGCACTGGCTGTGTCTGCAGGCTCTTTCCATCTCAGCAGCTCTGTTTTTTTTCCTCAGGCACTAATAAAAGTGCTTTTAATGCTCATCTCTCCCGCACTACATCACATCTTGCAGGGCTCTGCACAGATTTGTTAATGACTTTATTTCCAAGGAAGAACAAGGGGGATAGAAATCAACGAAGTGACTGGCCTCATCTTAACCTGTCATCGTCATTTCCAGCATCCTGGACCCTGCATTTTCTAGGAAGAAGCACATGGGGTCAGGGCCCTGTGAGTTTGAAAAGGCTGCCTTTAGTGCTTGAAGGATTTGTAGAGACAAATCTCTTCGCTTCTCCCTGCCAAGAAGTATTCACAAAGAGACTATGAAGCGTTTGTCTTCCTGCTAATGTACTGCCACAAGTCATAGATTATGTTAATAAATATGCCAGACCTAGGAGTAAAAATGGAAAATTGCCTCATCCTAATGAACGCCTAAAAACAGCAGCTATCCTTGCAAAATGTAGCACAGTATATATGATTCGTTAGTCATAGTTTGGGTTTGTGAGAAGCTTCTTTTTTTTTTTTTTTAAGCTGTTTACAGACATGATGAAAACATGTTTCCGTGTAATATCCCAGAGTCTGGAGTGGGGAGAAAAAAAAAACATCTACTTTTAATGGAAGATCTCTGCTCGCTGCCTTCTATAATTAAGGTTAATTTACCTCAAGTACCTTATGGTTTCCACATTGGGCAAAACACAGCCAGAGAATTGTATGCTGAGTTGATGGGAAGCCTAAGCCTTATGTAAAGTATTTCACGCAAATAGTTTGCTGGAAGCATGAAGGTAGGCAACAGCCCAGTTTGCTTGTACTTATCACCAGTATAAAGTCTGCATGGAAAGTGTGACTGCTCTGAGCTGGAAGTGCCCTGTTCCTGCTCTACTCTGCTTTTGCCAGGCCCTGGGAAAATCAGCTTGGGATTTTTTTGGGATTCGTGCAGCATGTATCAGAGTGCAGCTTCCTCTTGTGCTTCTGCTCTGCAGCTGGGGCTGTTGTCCCTTATTGCCCTACAGCTCCCAGCACGCTGCCAGCCAGCCTCCCTTCCCAGCTCCGGGAAAGGAGTTAACGAAGGCCACACCTGAGGTCCCCAGTTCTAAGAAAAAAATGAAAAAA
>JAOTQQ010000008.1:4770248-4788006 GCA_026546715.1 Gallinago undulata
ACACCTCCAGGGATGGTGCCTCAACCCCCTCCCTGGGCAGCCCATTCCAATGCCTGACAACCCTTTCAGTAAAGAAACATTTCCTAATATCTAACCCGAACCTCCCCTGGGGCAACTTGAAGCCATTACCCCTTGCCTTGTCATCTGTGACTTGGGAGAAGATGGGGAGAAGATCAACCCCCCACCTCTCTACAGCCTCCTTTCAGGGAGTTGTTATCCTGCTTTTAAAAAAAAAAAAAAGGGGGGGGGGAGAAGGAAAAAAAAGGAAAAAGGGGAAAAAGAAAAATAAAAGAAAAAAATAGTAAAAATTCCAAATGCCAAATACAAAAGGCTTCGTTAACCTAAGGTTATCTGTGTGAGTGTGTCTGCACAGATGTGGTAGATAAGTGCAAATTCCTTGTGCAAACACTGCACTGCTGCAAATAGGCTTTATCGGGTGGGATTGAGCCTGGTAATTACACAACTAGAGAGGGAGGGTAGCTGTTTTCTCTTCAGCCCCTGAGAGCCCGTAAAGAGAGTCCTGCTGATAAATCCATCTCCTGTCCCTTTCAGAGCTGGTGAGGTGGCCCAGTGGAATATTTTCCTTGAGATATTTCTACCCTGTCCCATCTCACCAAAGGCAGTAGGGAAGCCTAGCCTGACTTCAGAGCTGTGAATAAGGACAGACATTTTGCCTTTGTGCTTTACTAAAGCGCCCTGCATTAGAAAATCACTGTTTTGATGTTAACAAAAGAACAGGAAAATACACGTGTGGAGTCAGAGATCTGAAAGCTAAACCTGCAGGAATTAATTTGTAGGCAGTCAGGGTAGCAATGCTGACATGAGAGCTTCTAACTCAATGATGTTGAGCTTGTGTGGGCGACAAACAGGAGTACTTACTCAGTCTGATTTTTAGAAATACAATCACAAGAGTCTGTCAGTGAAAGGCACTGTGTCTCTCAGCACCCCGTTTCCCTGCTCTCACTCTGTACTTCTCTCTCTGTTACAGAGGGGAAGAAAGGCCTGTGGTGTGGGATGACAGAGCTACCACCTTTATGTTCCAAACACCTTCCCCAAAATACTCATTCCCTCCCCACGGCAGCTATTAGAAAATTCTCGCATTGCTCATCTGTAGTCCAAAAGCATTATCCCACCAGTACCAGCTGATGAATTATTTAGACAATGAATTGCAGACTGCAGGAGGGGAATCCAGGACCTCCTAAATCATAAGCCTTGCCCAGAGACTGTGTGGCCACAGGCAAGGCTTTTTAACCCCTGCTGTGCTTCAGCTTCCCGAGACCTGAAATACCGAGCCTCTGACTATAAGGAGAGAATTCTCCTCTGCCTTCCTCCTGCTCACCTTGTGTGACCTACACCCACGCAAACCTGGGATGCAAACTTGCTACTGAACTATTCTCTGTTCCTGTCACTTCTAGTTCTTATCATTGCACAGGGGCAAAAGATGCATTTTCTGAACGCAGAGAGGAGTCAGTGTGCGCCAAATGCCATTCACTACTGTGGTCCTGCAGTCAGTGCACTGGAGGGAAGGGTCAGTCTCTAATGCTCTAGCTGGCTTTTACCCCTTTTTAATGCCTAACAACAAAAATATCTTGCAGAACTATAACCGCCTTTTATTTCTCTGGTTTATGTTTGTGTTTCTGGAGAGATTTCCTATGTGATTGATTGGGGAAAACAGCAAAACTAGGAGAGCAGGAGGAGATGGCAAAGCAAAGTAAGGTGAGTTTTAAAAAAAAAAAAAAAAAAAAAAGGGTATTGTCTGTGAATAGCATTTCAGTCAGCTAAAACGAATAATCTGTTCCTGCACTGTTGTAAGCTTGACATCCTCCCAGGACATCTGCTCAGCCAGGGAAGAAAAAGGTACAGCAAAGCTGGCTTATTCCACTGCATTTCAACCTACTGTCACTTGCTGGCCACAAGAGGTTTGTGATAATGCTCTGGCTACGGCAGAGTGCTGAGAGGAACAGGCAGGAGCTGTTCCCGTGTCCTGAGTGTGCTGGGAGAATACATATATGAACTCATAAAGCCTCCTCGGTGCCCCAAATGCAATATAGTAAGTGCATGCTACACTGCCCAGGTGAATTCTCCAAAGGAGACACCACGGCCCATTTTATAGCTTAAAAGCAGAGAGCTGTCAGGTTCGGGTATTTCCTCCATCAGCTGTCCCCGTGGAAGATACGTGCCTTCTCCCATTGCCTTCGTTGTAGGACTCAGCCCTGTGTGATGCACAGAAACCCGAGCTCAGCAGTGCAGGATGCGAACAAAGAGGTGTGGATAAAAGGGTTGGGTTTTCAGGGCAGATTTACCACTAAAGACATCAGCATTTCAAAAATGTAAGGCCTTTTCTTTGCTGCTGCTGGTGGCCTGTTCCCTGCGCTGTTGGCTGCCAGCATCACCCATTGTCATGGAAACAGGGCATGGGAGGCCCCCGGGATGCCGCGGGTGCAGTGATCCGTGAAGGTACCACACCATGGCTGGGGGGCAAAATGGGGCCGGAGAGAACAAGCAGCTCCTGCTTCCTTGTATCTTAGAGTTAGCCTTCTGCCAGAAAGGTGACCGACAGGGCCAAATAAACCCTTTGAGTCATATCCCCGATTTCTGATTTAGGCTGCTCCTTCGCCGGCAGTGACTTCTTCACCAGGTTTTAGGTAGGTAGCAAGAAGGATTCCCCCAAGGTCTTACCAGAGTGACCATTGTTGGTCATTGTGAAGTCCCCTTGCAAAGGCCCATCGTAACCACTCAGCTCCAGCTGTAGTAACTGGGGGTTGTGCCTCACTTTTTTCCTCTGGATGTCAATCGGAGACTGGCGCTTGCCAGCGCAGTCTGCAAAGTGCTTTCCCCAGTGCTCTTCGTCCAGCTCTCCTTCTGGGTGGAGGAGAAGCAAACCAGGTTATTAGGACACGGTGAGAAGTGCCGTTAGCTCAGGAGCAGGGAAACTCTCCTCGTTTGCCAGCAGGACCTGCCAATCTACTTATTATAACACCAGGAGCTGCGGCAATAAAAGGTTGCTCTGCCTTCCCTAGAGTGAAAATAGACATTATTCTGCCTGCAGGACGACTGTGCTGCAAAATAAGAAACCTGCATTGCAGTCATAGCTGAGTGATCGCTGGAGACTGAGCCTCCACCGCGAGGGAAGCGGGGTTTTTATAGAAATGGGGATTGAAATGGCTCTCAGCTGCCAAAGGTGTGGGACCAGGGTTTTAACCAACGTGAGAGTGAACAGGACCAGGGCAATCGGTGGGAATTCTCTGTTTAGGATTGGGAACTGGCAGCAAATTTGCTATTTTTAACTAGGGAGAGAGCTAAGCAAAAGAAGAATAGAGGTGAAATGGTTAAAATAAAAGGAACCTTTTGTGTGTTTTCTGGGACAGGAGTAGTCCGGGGTGGCTTTGATGTCCCGAGTGTGTTACTTATTAACAAAACCTCGTCTCCTGAGCAGAGTGCTGTGCCTCTGCCTGGCACCCCCTTTTCACACATAACAAATAATGACACAGTGATTCTTGTGGGACAGATCCTGGTGTGGAATAGGGCCCGGGTGTCCCGATTTCAGGATTCAGTTGATTGCTCTGAGCTCTTGAAGTCCTTTCAGCCCCCAGTCCTAAAGGTCCCTAAAGGTCCCCCCTTTGACACGAGACTAAGAACTAAAGGCTCTGGCTTCACCTGTGGATGCTCATCATCTCTGCAAGGATTTAATGCTAAAAGCCTCCTGTGGTCACCTATGAAGGAGCAAATGTGTGGGAGACCTGGGACACCAGATGTTCTCCTTTTCCCAATGGCTCGAAGCCTCTTAGCCCTAAATTTGAATCTTTCCTGCAGAGCTGTGGGTGCTGCTGAAACCATTAACAAATGCTTGAACCCTTCCAGGCTATTTGCCCTCTCCACAGGGCTATATTTAGCACTTTGTGTAAGTAGAAACTCTGATTCTATCTATCTCTGTGGTGGCTGTGACTGACAGTCAGTATGGAAACCTTTTCTTCTTCACCCCAGAACTGCAATATATCGATCCATGCCAGAGTCACGTCTGTCTGAGACAGAGCTAGAGCTGAGGAATAATCATTGTGTGATGGCTGAACTTGCTGACTACAAATCTTGCAGAGATGGTTTGGAAGGAGAGGTGATTGTTTTAAAAATAAAATAGTTCAAAGCTACATCATCATCTCCCTAATTTTCCAATTTTAATAATTACAGCCGCACCCAGGGATTTGTCACTATTTGCCAATTCTTTTCTTTTTTTTGTTCATTCAAGCAATGTCAGTTTGCAGCTATTTGTTTTCCTGACATTGATTAAATATGGGTGTCGGTGGAGATGCAGACAGCACAGCCAAAAGAAAATCCAGAGAAAACTTCTGCAAGCAGCTTAGTGTCCTAATTGCAATATTGCGTCTATTCAACAATATCCTTTGTTTTAGCTTGATTCCCAGCCCACTGAAGATCAGAAAAGAATTACCCTTTACTTCAATGGGCTCTGCAAACAACCCCCCGAAACAAATGAAAGATCAGATAAAATTTCACAAAACATATAACTACATAAATAAGCAGTTCTTAGTGATCTGTACCACATGGGATATGACAATAAAATAACGAGCGAGCAGTATTTAAAGCTTTTTCTTCCAGGATCATCCAAAGGGCAGCTTTTATTCTAACACACTGAAAAGATTTTCCCCATTGTTTGAACCTCCTGTGTCTGCCAACGCTGACAACGTGTCCTAACCACACAAAGGAGTAAAAAGGGGTGACATTGAAGAGAATCACTTTCAAGACACACAGGCATCAATAACGTGGAATAAATTAGCTGCTCTGTGGAGATCTTTCACTAACAGAAAGAGAGTCAAGCTGAGTGTTGCTTCTGCGGTACAAAAAGGTAGCAGTCCCAAAACAGCCTCGTTTTTCATTACCTTTGTACGTCCAGTGCGGAAGGTGGGAGCAGGTGAGATGCAGCAGGAGTAGGGGGAACAGGGCAGCTGGGATCCCCATGTCCCTCGCTGGATCTGCAGTCAGAACCAAGGCGGGGAGTGCATTTCTTTAAAAATCCTCAGGAAGCATAAAAATACCAATTTACTCTAGGTCTGGGCTTTCCAGCACCCATCCTGCCCTTCCCACCCGTCCAAAACAATAAGAGCAAAGAGTGCCACAGAGATATTTTAATTGGAAAGTCAGCTTTAGGCACCAGAGGACTTTATTGATCCTCTGAACCCGGCTCTCCGTGCAGATGGAACAGGTTTCCCCGGTGGCCTCGGAGTCACAGTTTGACCCCAGCGGCCACATACGCTCTGTCCTGATGGGCAGGTGGAAAAGCTTCATTGCAAAGATGTGTAAAACGATGCTTTGTAAGAAAAGAAACCTAACACAGCTCTCAAACACCGTCCTGAGGCGGCCAGCTCCTTCCTTCTTACACAGAGGAAGGAGCCCAGGCGGAAGGCATTTTCAGGGACTGCTTTACAAAAGAGCTGAGCATTCACAATCTTAGGAGAAATCAAAATTCTAGACACCTGGCTCCTTTGCAAATCAGACTTCTGAGGCCAGGTTTAAAAGCGCTGCGCTCCTACAAGCGTGGTATTTCAAGGCATTTTGCTTTCAACGCCTTCCCTGCTCACTGAAAATCTAGTTTTGCCTGCGACGCATCTGCAGCCTTTAGAATATTCAGAGGCCTGAAAAACTGTCTAGACTGTTGCAAAATAGAGGCATGATACAAGATACCAAAATTCTGGTGGCTTTTAAAAAAAACCCTAGAGGAATTCAAATAAAAACTAGCTGGTGTCTGATGCCTAAACACTCCTGCAGCCTTCAGCAGCTGCTCTGCACATCTTCAGACACTGGATTTCCTTAAAAATGTGTCCCAACCAAATGATTGCCCAAAATCCAGTAAAAAAGGTAATTCAGCAGACCAGGGAACAAAGGAGGGATTTCTGCCTGCCTTTTTGTGTCCTGCTACCAGGCAAATGTCATTCCCTTTGAAAAGCCTTCTCCTCCCCCCAGGAACGACACAGCACCGACAGCCCTTTCTGCCCAGCAGTGCCTCCCAGCCCCTAAACCCGTGGTTTAATGACAAAAGGGGAGCGGAAATCTCCCCAGGAATGGAATTTTCACCCGGTGCTGAGCAGAGCTACAGCCCCCACCAGACACAGTGCAACTTTGCTGTTGATTTGAGGCGAGGGGCAGCAATATTGACCGTTTGGCAAGAAAGCTCACAGCAGCGAAATCTCAGCACTTCTTTTTTTGCAAGGTCTCACTTGCAGTAACATTTGCAATTATTATTTTCAGCAAAAAGGTATGTAATCACAGCAATTCAACAATAAGAGCCATAGGTGAGTTATGGCTTTCATGTAAACTCAGGTTTCTAGTGTTGAAGAATAGAAGCAGGTTTTTTTATTCTTTGCAAGTGAAATGTTACCATTAAAAGGACTTTCCTGGTATGCCGTTTTATGCAGTGCATATTTAATCTTTGGGAACTGCTGTAATTAGCCAAATGTGCATTTTTCCCTTTCTCCCCTAAAGAAGTCATTTATTCTGACAGTTGCACTGAACTGTGTAAGGGCTAAACTAATCAAACACGCCCTGCAATGCACTTCATAATCCTTGTGCATCCAGTTGGGTAAATAGGTTTTGAAATGAGCTGAGGGAGAAATCTGGGGGGTTTTATAGCGGTTTGCACTCCGGGATTCCTCACCGCAGCACATGAGGGTGTGAACAAGAGTCAGGAACAGGCGGTCACCCCCTTCACCCAACCGTGCCCCCCGTCACCCTGCCAAGGGTGTTTAAATGGGTGTCACTTAGGGACAAGTCACTTCTCCTGCCTGTGATTTATCGACCAGCTCGCCCATTTGGCACAAAGGATTTGAAATGCATCCCATTTGGGAACGTACTGGTGCCAGGAAATTGGAGATGACAGTGAATTAATTTTTAATGGGGAAAATTGTGTCGTTTCACTTGGCATCAGCAGGAGCTGGGGGTGCTCGGCACATCCAAAAAAAACAGGTCTCTGTTAGCTCAGGTGAGCTTTCCCCAAATTAGTGGCTACTCTGGAAGACACAGCAATCTGGGGAGAGGATTGACTAAGGGCACCGAGGATGAATTTGTTTCGGAGTTATGACAGAACAATAATTATAATCAAACACTTCAATTGTGTTTGAATACCGAGCTTCTAACTACAGGCTGACTAATGTGGAAGGAGTGCTCCTCCTGTAAAATGTATTGCCCACATCGACAGTTCCTTATTGGTTCTTGGAGCTATAGATTTTTTTTAGTGTATATGGTATTAAACCTGGCTGGCTGAGTCTTGTCTTTATTAGCTGTCTGGTTTGCTACCTCAGTATAATTGCTGGAGAGAAGTATGGACGTAGTGCCTCGGAACTCCAGACACCACAGCAGGACCGTGCTTGGAGTAAACTGGGGTTTTACAGGTGAAGAAGGCTGTGGGTTTAACAGGAATTATCTCTGGCACCCAGATTTAGCCAGTGGGGAAAATCTCACGTCGGATATCTCAGCCATGAACGTTCTTGGCATGATTTCTACACAACGACAGGCCACTTTCACACAGACACAGATCCACAGACTTCAGCCTCCCCCCTCCCGCCCCAACTTACAGTAGGAAATAAGCCTTTAATCCCACATCATTGGCTTCCATGCACTTCACTTTTATCTCTACAGTTTTCCCTGACTCTTTGCCATCTTTTAAATCCTGCTTCTCCCAGGCTATTCCCTCTGTCCTCGCTGGCCTGAAGCTCAGCTCAGCTCTGACTTTCAGCCCCGTTCTGAGTATCGGGAGCCACATTAAAACCTCAACGTCGCATTGAAGTAGCTGGCTCCACACCTCAGTGCTCCTTTGACCCAGAACTTGAAAGGGTTAACTCTTTTCCCTCCGAATCAGCAGGAATTTCATCAGGGGTTGCAGTAATAGATGCATCACTCCCAGGTCCAGCAAACGTTTGACCAGGAAGGGGAATGTTTGATGTGGGACGGGCAGATTGCCTTCAGTCGGGCTATCTAGGTTTTTGTGAGTCTAAACCCTCTTCAAATAGAGCTCTCTCCCTGCTGAAGCCATGGATGAAGCTAAGCCTTCAGAGCCTACACAAGTTTTACAAAAGACAAAGAGCAGCTGGTGCTGGTGGGCCCAAACCCGTGAATAAAGCTGGAAATGTGAAATATGTTGAAACACGAGATCCTTTTATTCAACAATGCCCGTAAGGTTTTCACATCTTCCTTCCAAAACTGGCCCTCGCTTAATTGAAATTTTGCCCATGCTTTTTGTTTGTTTGTTTGTTTTTCCTTCCCTTCTTTTTTTCCCCCTGGCTTTCAACTACCTACAGAGAGCCCAGGACCCAGAGGTAGAAAAGCGACACAGTCCCTTTGGGCCTCCTCCTTCTTAGAGAATATTTTGATGTGCTTTGCTAAATTCACCTACTCCCGACATAAATGCAGCTACATTTGTCGATTCTGCTGAAGCTTGGTGACAGAAATGGGCTTTGAGGCCGTCCCGGATGGACACCGGAGGTTTGCACCGGCGTTCCTAAAAGCAGGATTTGCCCCTTTTAAAGCAGAGAGGTTTCCTCAGCAAATTCCATTTCACGGTCTAACAGATCTCAGCATTAGCTACCTGCAGTTCATCGTCAACCTAAATTTCCTTTTGCTCATTTTCAGCCAATTACTCTAAGTTATGGCTGTAGCCCTTGGATTGTCTTAAAATACTTTTCCCTCTTTAATGTTCACATCACTTCTGGGTTTTTATCACCTCACCCCACCACCAGCACGAGCAGCCTTTTCGCTCGCCGTTTCCCCAAGGTTGGGGGAAAGGACAATGGGATGCTATAAAAAGAGGAGAACACGATCAAATAATCCCTCTTCGTTTTCATTTTCCAGGAAATGTAATTACAGTTCACGAAGCATCGATATAGGGCTGCTCTGCAGACTTTGCTGGAAGGGACTTGGTGTTCCAGAGCTTTATTTGAGACTTTGAAAAAAAACCAAAATGTAAAGGGAGGATTAGGAGGAGGGAGGTCAGTCTTCCCTCTGCTTTAGTGTGAGGTTTGCAGGAGCATGGCCTGAGGATGGGGATCCAAGGAGCTGGCCTGGGAGAAATTTTTTCCATCATACCAGGGTTCTGTGCTGCAGACTGGATCGTGGTGTGATAAAGGAGGGATAATTCAGAGACAAGACAGCACGTGCAAATACCTGTCCACCTTCTCAGGCACTGCGTTATTAATATTTTAGACATATCTGCACCTCCTTCCGTAAAAACATTCATTTTGCTCCTGATCTGCCAGTGGCAGAAGAAGCACAGTTGCTGCTCGGTCTCTCCGAAAAGCAATATTAGGAGTGCACAAACACGGGAGAAGACCCCCAGCCCCTTAACAAACAAACAAACACTCTTCACAGAATAAATAAGGGCTCTGGAAGTGGGGCTGTATCCTGCTGCTGGGTAAGCACTTTTCCTTTCTTATTTCAGCTGCATTGTGTGTTGAGCAGCTGTGACATCCAGTGGCCAAACACAATACAGTTGGGTTTGGTATAGAATGCTTCATACATGGTAACAATAACAGAGCCTTTCCATTGCGCTTTTCATCTACAAAGAGCTGTATAAACAGTAATTTATTAACCCCTCCACAGCCCAGTGGGACAGACAAGTGTAGTGACCCTAAAAGTACACATGAGAAGGGGAAACCGCTCTCTGAGCTCTCCACAGGCAGGGCAATGGGTGCTTGAGGGAGGTGAAAAGCCTCCCCCCAGGCCAAAAAGCAGGACTTTCACCCACCCCTGCAGCGTGGGTGCTGAGAGGTAAGGGATCACAAAGGTGCAGCTCATTCAGCATCTGATGGAGAGGCCACACCTGAGGGAAGGGTTGTGCTCTTTATCCCTCGAGCAAGAGAGCCCATAGTTCTGGGGGAAAGACCTTGAGGTGCCCAGCTGGTCCAGAGAAGGGCTACAAAGCTGCTGAGAGGTCTGGAGAGTAAGTCTGATGAGGGGAGGCTGAGGGAGCTGGGGGGGTTCAGTCTGAGGAAGAGGAGGCTGAGGGGAGACCTTCTCATGCTTTATAACTACCTGAAGGGGGGTGCAGAGAGGACGGGGTCGGTCTCGTCTCCCAAGTCACAGGAGACAGGACAAGGGCAATGGCCTCAAGTTGCGCCAGGGGAGGTTTAGATTGGATATTAGGAAACATTTCTTCATGGAGAGGGTTATTGGGCATTGGAATGGGCTGCCCAGGGAAGGGTTGAGGCATCATCCCTGGAGGTGTTCAAAAGACAGGTTGATGTAGTCCTTAAGAATATGGTTTAGTGATCTTTGTCAGGGTTGGACTAGATGATCTTGAAGGTCCCTTCCAACCTAGACAATTCTTTGATTCTATGATTCTCAAGCTATTTGAGAGGGCACAGCAGGACCAGAGCTGGTTTGGAAGAGATGTTTTTTCAGAGGCCTGGCCAGAAGAAAAGGCTTCTGCAAGGATTTTCTGAAGACATCAGAGGACTTTGTTGATAGATGTGGAAGGTAGGGAGCATAAATATGGATTTGGATTAAGAAATACAGTGGTGGAATCAAAGAAATGTGACTGTAATGAGATCCCAGTGGTTAACTGGGAGTCCTGTAGTGACAGGTGAAGTGGAAGATACAGAAAACAAGAAAACAAATCAGTGGAAAAGAGGAGCTGGGTCTCACCCATGGAGCAGGGCATCTCAGACTGATGCTAGCAACCATTGATCATCTATTCTACAAAGAAACAAAGAAATGGACCAAGAGGTTTTCACAGACCCATGTTAATGGGGAAGAATATAAAGTCTCTGATGGAAGTTTAATTGTAGCATTTAGTGTATTTCAGACGTTGCTCAACCCTTTGCCTGTGCTTGAGATACGGGCCAAGGGAGCTAAGTTGGTGGCCAGGGTGTGTTTGCTGAGCTCCTGCCAGCCTGGGAGAGTGAGTTTTTGGGAAACGTTACAGGTGCAATCGCTCCGTGTCCCATAGTGTGTAAGACCCAGGAAGATGTGTACCATTTACGTGCCTAGGTATGAGTTAGCCACCTTAAGCTTCCTTTCTAGCCCACGCGTTGAACACAGCCCTGGTACAGATGCTGTGTTTAACAGGGGAAGCTCAGAGCTCAATCCAGACACGGATTTCCCTTTGATTATAAAAGCAGACTGGCATGACTCAGAGATCCCAAGTAGGGGCAGCTGCACCCAGTTTCAGAGATCAAGAAATCAGTCCCCATGTTGTCTGTGCCCCAGCGTTTGCCTGCCCAGACCTGCAGTGGTGTTTTTTCCTGCGGGCAAGGTCCATGGGGGGGCATTAAGGAAGAGCAGAAGCACCCACAGCCCATCCTCTCCCAGTAGCTCATCACCACTGGGCTCTGCCAGAGCTAGAGGGAGGAAGACAGTGGGAGCTAAAAGGGATTCCCATGAGAATGAGGTCAGTTTTTAAGGCAGAAAGACAACATGAAGGAGATTTAAATCCTCCTGTCTGTGCTGTACCTGTTCTGTGGCAAGAGAATCCTGCTTGATAACCCTTCTGCTTTGCATAAGAATTATGCACTCATCAAGGAAATAAATGAGTTGTTATTGGTTTACCTGTACCGTTTTTTTTTCACGTTTCCATTCTAAAAAAAAAAAAACCTGAATACCAAATACAATTTCTTAATGGCTGATGGATTCCTAGCTTTCTTTCCCCTTTTATAGCAGAATATATTTCGAAGTGAGAGGGGAAGAGCTGCTCAGCAGGGAGTCTCGGGCACCCAGTAAGAGGCAGTGCGAGACTTGCACGCTGGCCTCTCTAATGGGGATTACTTAATGGTTTCGTCATGGTTTGAATGAGCAGCTATGGCCTTTGGACACACAATTCCTGGCAATTAATATCCAGCTGGTTTAAAAGCTTTCCGTTTCACCTCAAATCCCCGTATCAGATCATTAGCTGCTGCTAAATGCACGCGTTGGTATTAGCACCCCCTGATCTGTGCGTTGGTTCACTTCCAAATAACCCTGCACCCCCACCTGAAAAGGGATGTAGCCGTTTTAAACGTAGGGTAGCATTTAGAGTAGTTAAAAAAAATAGTATAGATTTTTCCCATTTCAGCCATCTTACCCGCTCTTTTGTTGTTGTTGTTGTGCAGTAATGTTTCATTTTAAGTAAAATCTGTTCAAAAGTATTCTGCCTGGTCCAGGAGTGTCTAACTCAGCTCTCCTATGTCCGTGCAGGCTGGTGACTGACCCACGTTAGATGTTCATAGCTGCAGGCAAACCCGTGTCCACTCCTCAAAAATGGCCAGTTAGTCTAATGTTACCTGCATTTTCAGCAGTCATTAAAGCCTCTTTAGTACTAAATAAACTCTGGAGTTCCCATTTCACAGAAAATCACACATAAAATCCCCTGGCCGAGGTCTGTAAGCCCTGCTGGCTTGAAAACTGGGGGACAGTATTTCCCATAGAAAATGTAAATCCCAAACCTTCAGAAGCCAGCTGAAATTGGAGAAAATCAGAGACTGGACTGTCAGGTGAGAGCAGGCTGAGGTTTTGTCGCTCTGAGAGCAGATCTTCACTGATAGCTCTTCCTTTAATTTTTGTGCTGTAATTACAAGCTTTGTGTGATGAGGACCTTCATACGAGTCTAGGTCCTTCCCTTACAGACCCCAGTCATAAGTTACTTTCAGACTGGCTATTAAAAGCAGGAACTGGTGGCTTTAAAGTCATTTTCAGGGCACTAACTAGCCCATCTCGCAAACCCTGGGAGAAGACAGGAGAATTCAGAGAAGCGGTGGAAATTACAAGCATTAAGAAAGACATCAGGTCCATCATCTCAAGTCGTTTCATTATTCATGTGCCCCAAACCCGTGGTGTTTAATCGCGGAGTTAAGCCATAGGACAAAAGCATGACAGAAAAAGGGGGATGAGACACTCGAGAGAAGGAAGCCAAGTCAGAGGAGGTTTTGAATGCCTGGAAGAAAACATCTTAAATAACCACTCAATAATTTCACCAGATACCCAGAGACAGCTTTAGCTGGACTCTTGCATTACCTTTCCAAAGGACGTTCCTCAAAAATGCCACTGAGCCTGCAGAGTCAATGACGAGAAGGGATTTGAGATTTGAGGGTGCTGGCTTCTGCGTCCGCTCGCCTTCTCCTGGAGGATCTCACCTGGGCTGCGGTGGTGCAGCGAGGCAGCCAGAACGCCTCGATCGGGAGGCCACCTAGAGATGCAGGACTGCTTTTCAGAAGGAAACCTGTCAAAGCACCGGCAGGTCGGCACTCGCAGAACTGTTGGCTGGAGCAGAGGAGGGCGGTGCGTACGCAGCGAGCCAGAACACGTGTTCTTCAAGGTGCTTTGTGGGCCACTGGGGTGTAAGAGAAGTCCCTGCAGTGTTCAGGAAGGGAGCTCAAGGTGCTACAAAGGCTCTCACCCTGGAATGCACCCCCACGCTGCCTAATGGCTATTAAGCCTATTAACGCATCGGCAAACAAGTCCCGAGCTGTGGTGGCTCTGCTCCCCACCTTGGCATCCTCAACTGTTGGAACCAGTGATTTCACACTCGCTCTCGACTCTCCTGCCCAACCGCTTCGAGCAGGGAAGGAAAAGCCTGGACTAGTCAGCTTTGGTGCTCACGAGCCTGCTGCAAGCAATCTAACAAATATATAATATTACACTTATAATTTTATCGTGGTCTGTATAATTTTACCGTGCCATTCTGCAGCACATGAAGGACGTCCATGATCAGGCCCAGCCAGCACGGGTTCACCAGGGGCAGGTCCTGCTTGACAAACCTGATCTCCTTTGATGACAAAGTGACCCACTTGCTGGATGAAGGAAAGGCTGAAGATGTTGCTTACTTGGACTTTAGCAAGGCCTTTGATACAGTCTCCCACAGTATCCTGCTGGAGAAACTGGCTGCCCATGGCTTAGATGGGAATACTCTCCACTGGGTGGAGTGGACTCCCACAGCAACTCATGCCAGCTAGGTATCTCATAGCCTTAGGGATGCTCAACGTTTTCTTTAAAGAAAGAGAAAAAGACAAATCAGGCAGGATACATGACTGAGCAGCAGCATTTTTAATATCAGCTCTGACTTTTATTTTAATATGTATGGTAGAGCGCAATTTCAAATCTGCTGATCCGGGGGAAAAAATTATACCAACACCTGAACGGTGCCAGGCTTCTGCTCATGGATGCCTGATCAATGCTGCCTCCAGCTACTGCGGTGTCTTCTCTCTCATGGACACACAGTTCAGCGGAGCGGACACGGCTCTTGGCACGGCGTCTTGCGGCCAGAACCCGTCTGCCAGGGATGGGACCGTGCGAGCAAAGGGGAGGGGGGACACTGGTTCTCAGCAATTTGTGTGTTGCTCACACTCCAGCACAGGGAATCTGCTTGCTCCGTGATGTTCCTGTGGTCGCAAAGAAAGAGCAGCCAAGGTGAGGGACAAGTGGGACAGTTTAGGCTGGTCTTCTACAAGCCAGTCCTCTCCCCACAGCTTTGGTTTGGTGGAACAGGAATACTGAGATGCAAGAGCCTCGGTGCTCAGCCTCCCAATCCAGAGGGTTTGCTTTACTCTCCACTTCTGCACAGCATTAAGTTAATTATGGCCTTTCATAATAGGGCTACAAAGACAATGAGGGGCCTCATTATGAGGAGGCCCTTATGAGGAGAGGCTGAGGGACTTGGGTCTTTTCAGTCTGGAGAAGACTGAGGGGGGATCTGATCAATGCTTACCAATACTTAAAGGGAGAGTGTCAGGAGGACGGGGCTGGTCTTTTCTCAGTGGTGCCCAGGGACAGGACAAGAGGAAGTGGGCACAAACTTGAATGTAAGAATTTCCACCTAAACGTGAGGAATAACTTCTTTCCTGGGAGGGTGGACTAGGTGGACCAGCTTTGGCAGGGGGTTGGACTGGATGATCTGCAGAGGTCCCTTCCAACCCCATATGATTCAGTGTGATTTTGTCTGAATATGTCTTCTATTCCCAAAGAGCACCTTACCTACCATACTTCACCGTCAGTCTTTGGCTCAACTTTTACAATGTTGAACTTCCCATGGCCTTAGGCTTTCCTGTGCTCCATCTTTTCTAGTTCGTTATAGGACTCAGCCCCTCTGCATGATTTTTTCATGAACAGCAACCAAGGGACTTTTGCAAAGCAAAAAGATGGAGGAGCATCTCAAATCCATCGGTGATTTCCAGCCTCTGATCAGTGAGGAGCACGCTTTTTCAGGGAGTGCTCCCCTCTCCTGTCTTTGCGCCAGGAAGGGTAAAGCTCCAGGAGAAGTCGGGAACTACCGCCAAGGACACAGCTGGAATGGGTATGACATGCAGTTCTGGGGAGGTTGGCACTGCAAAGAATCATTTATTTATAAAGTGACAGTTTAATTCCTGGGGCTTTTCCTGGCCAATATGGCTTTATCTCAGCTGTGTGCAGCCCAGCAGCGTTCCGACCTGATTCATGGCCGTGCAGCCCACGTCAATCTGCAATCCCAGCAAAGCAGAAAAAGCACAAAAGCCAGCAAGGGGAGCCGCTCGGGGCACGTGGACAATATCGCAGGGTCACAGGACAGCCTGGGTTTCAACCAGCGTCTCCTCGCTAGGGGTCCTGCAGGGGGGGACTGGTGGGGTCCCGTGCCAGCACGGCGTGCCGAGGGAAGGCGGTCACTTCAAACAGATTTCCTTTGCTTTTTATTAGACTTAAAGCTTGTCTCGGGGCAGGGGGAGGGGGGAAGGGGGGGGGATGTTCTCAGGAAGGAGAGAAATATGTGCCCAGAAGCAATGAGTCAGGCTCGTTGGAGTCAGGCTGGAAGGGCCAAGCAGTTCTGGAGCAAGCACAAACATGAGGGACTCTGCAAGCGAGGACATGGCTTCGTGTGGGGCAGTCAGGATGAATTGGGCACTGCCAGACCCCTGGAGCCCCTAGACCCCAACTCCAGGCTTGGGGAACATCACAGGTTGAGATTATGTGCTCGAAACACTGCAGAGCCAGGCTGCCAGCGGTCTGAAGGCAGGCTGGGGAGTCTCAGCTGAAATGAAAGGCTGAGGGACTTGGGTCTTTTTAGTCTGGAGAAGACTGAGGGGTCTGATCAACGCCTATAAATACTTAAATGGTGGGTGTCAAGAGGATGGGGCCAGTCTTTTTTCAGTGGTGCCTAACAAGAGGAAAGGGGCACAAACTTGAATGTAAGAAGTTCCACCTAAACATGAGGATGAACTTCTTTCCTGTGAGGGTGGTAGAGCCCTGGAAGAGGCTGCCCAGAGAGGTGGTGGAGTTTCCTTCTCTGGAGATATTCCAAACCCACCTGGACACGTTCCTGTGCAACCTGCTCCAGGTGGACCTACTTTGGCAGGAGGGTTGGACTAGATGATCTCCAGAGGTCCCTTCCAACCCCATAGCATTCGGTGATTCTGTGTAAATGGGAGGAAGCAAACTCAGGGGAACTGGGAGTCCCCATTAGACGCATGGGTCTGGGCTTCACACTCTCACAGCTGGGGATGGGGCTCTGCCTGGAGTAGGAGCAATCATGCCAGAAGTGAAGAAGGGTAAGGGCACGGGAAGGAGAGAAAGGGCCAAGACCATGCCTTTCCCAGGTCAGCCTATGGCCTTGTTCAAATGTTTTGACCTTGGAATGGGACTCCCCTCGTTGCAAACTCCCTTCTGCGGTACAACCTGTGACTATCCCTCAGGTAAAAAATCCTAGAAGAAAAACAGGCTCATGGGAAGCATGGGCACAGCTATTCTCCACAATGAACCCACAAAGACCTTGTGTTACGAACGCAATTTATCTAACGTAGCCGAAGCAGTGTATTCCCTGGGAGCAATACCATCGGGGAGAGCCTGCAGGAATGGTGGCGAGCAGGGCTGAGGGGAAAGGAGGCATGTCCCCCCACCAGCACCTCACACCCCCACACTGGGAGATGGAGTGGGACCTTGCCAAGCCGGCCACCAGGAGCAGCTACTGGCAGGAGGTGGATAAATAAGTCCAGGAAGAAACAGGATCCCTTCACGGTGCCACAGCCAGGAACAACTCATGTGAGTGGTGATGTCCCTGTTAAACACCATGACCCGTGGTTACCACTGAGTCCATAGAAAGTTGAGTATTACTTTCCAGGGACGGAGGCTCTGCTGATCACGGGGCACCCAGTTCATTCAGTGGTGCATGGTTCATGCTTCACCATAATGCAGCGGACTAAATAATTATCAGTGAATGATTTGATGACTTTTCCAACCTCCATGGAGGACCTGGAGCTTTTTAGGAGCGTGAGTCACTCCATTTTGGCAAAGTCTTTATCTCTGTGGCCTGATGTTGAGCTCTCTTCTGCTCCATTATTTTTTCCGTCACAACATAAGTGTTCACACACGTGTTTTGGGGCTGTTAAAGGAGAAGCTGCTGCCCGAGCACCCACAGCCCATCCAGGGAGTGACAGACACACCACCCCAGCCTTTAACTGCCCAGAACAGGGTCCCTTCGCAGCCAGCGACCCCCCCATGGGTGCCCCTTCCGACTCCTCACACACACACACACTCTCACTCTAAGGTGTGCTCCCTCCTTCTTCAGGCTTGACCCAGGGTCAGATTTTATAAAAATACATAATTTAATTGAAAGGTAGAGCAGCAGGGTCAGCCCAGGCTGGGTGCCTCCAGAGGGGGATGTCAAACAAAGAAATCCCTGGGCAACGATACCCCTGCGATAGGATGAGGGGTAATGGTTTTAAACTGAAAGAGGGGAGATTGAGATGAGATATTGGGAAGAAATTCTTTGCTGTGAGGGTGGTGAGAGCCTGGCCCAGGTTGCCCAGAGAAGCTGTGGCTG
>JAOTQQ010000008.1:4788106-4805085 GCA_026546715.1 Gallinago undulata
ATCCCTGGAGGGGTTCAAGGCCAGGCTGGATGGGGCTTGGAGCAACCTGGTGTGGTGGGAGGTGTCCCTGCCCAGGGGAAGGGGTTGGAACTTGATAATCTTTAAGGTCCCTTCCAACCCAAACCACTCCATGATCCCACGAAATCCCTTCTCCTTCTCCGCACCCGCGTACGTTCCCGCAGAGCCCACGTGCCCCACGGACCCAGGGCGCACAAAGGGATCCTTGGGTTGGCACGGCCAGCAGAGGAGCCCCGCAGATGTCCCCCGCTCAATGCAGCCCTGCCCGTGGGCCCGGCCCTCCCCACGCACCCGCGTCCTGCCCCTCTCCCCCCACCATCCCGCACGCGTGGGGCCGCCCCGCACGCCCCCCCCGCCCGCCCGGGGATTTTCCACGGGCCGCCGCGGCACGTAGCGCACGCACCTCCGAGCCCGCCTCTGGCGCCAGGAGGCTGTAGCCAATGGGAAGGCGGCGGGGGGTCGGACTGGCCAATGGAAGAAGGGAGAGGGGCTGAGCCGACCAATGGGAGACGGGAGGAGGGCGGGTCATCTGCGTGAGGTGAGCTATAGGCCGGCGGCCGCGCAGTCGCTCTTTCCCAGTCAGAGGTGAGGCGGCCAAGGCGTCTGTGCTGCGGAGCGGGGCTGCTGGGCCGAAGGTGAGTGTGGCGGCGGCAGCAGCAGCAGCAGCAGGGTCTTTTGGCCGACTGTGGCCACAGCCACCCGGCTTCCCTGCGGTTATCCGCCGGGCGGGAGGTTCCCCGGTGGGGCTGCTGTTTCCCTTCCCCGCGAGAAGGAAGCCGCGGCGGGCCCTGTCGGCTGGTCGCGCCGGGCCTAGGCAGCCTCTGTGAGGGAGTGCTGTGGGGATGGCTGCTGTGGGGATGCTCGCCGTTTTGGGGTTGCTCGCCGCCACAGAGCGCGGCCGCCGCATCGCGGGGGCGAAGGGAGGCCTGCGCCCGCCGTAGCCCCGCCAGCGTGCGCGGGGAGGCGGGGGGAAGAGGAGGGGGTGGGGGATGGTGGGTTAAAATCTTTTGGGCAATTTGGTGGGTCAAGGCTTCTTTCAAAGGCAAGGGTTTAACCTCTCTCTCTCTTAATCATTAACAGTTGCTCTCGGATTGCGTGTCGTGATTTGGACCTTTCCCCCCTTTTAGTGACAGTGGATGTCCTTCAGCTTCGTATCACAAATATTTAACGTTTGATGTCAGCACTCAAACCTCTGTGCCTTAGGTCTCGCAGTGGGGTTAATTAAGTACTAGCTATCTCAGGGCACTGCTTGTTGGGAGAAGCACCTCACAAATTATCGTGCATCTTTGGATATTAAGGTGTGTGTGGGGGGGAAGCCTCTTGGCCAGCTTGCCTCGTGCGGGGTTGCCAGAGAGGATCTTGGTCTTTCTCCTGTTCCGTTACATGGCTGCTGAGTCAGAGGGCAGGGCTATGACTTTCTGAGCCTGGCAGGAAGTAGTGAAGTTTGTCATCCAAACCCACAGACTGAGGCAATGCAGTTTCAGGCCTCCATCTTACTAAGCAACCAGAAAAGAAAGTGGTTCAACGTGTCTGTGACTTGCTCCCTGCTAGGCGTTATTTAAAACGCGTTGTATCATGTTGCAGAGCATCGAGGTCAGTTAATACCATGTGGTATGTGAAGTGATAAGGATTGGAAGGTGCCCTTGTTGGTCCACTCTGGTCCAGCTTTTAGGGGTGCTTCAGCAGTAGAGTTGGTGAGTTAGCACAATGCAGTTATAAGTTAGCATCTGGTGCAGTGAGGTCAAAGGTCTAATGAGCAGTAAGCTTTTTTCAGAATGGTGATGGTATGAGACTTTGCAGTCTTACAGAACTTTAAGTGTCACGTAAGACTTCTACTGATAACTGTATGATAGCTAAGTAATAAGACACTAACTAACTTGGATAAATCTTCTTATGGCCAAACTTTAGTGTTGTTTTTTAATGGCCATTCAGGTGCTTGTGCTTGGGGTTTATGGTGTCTTGACTTAGGAGAAATGGGGCTGCAAAATAGCTCGTAAGTACAGCTTTTGGTGAAAAAGTTGGCTATAAAGAAAGTCTCTGGAAGATGTTTGAAGTTGGAGTAGTCCACACTGGTGTTAGAGTACTGTACTCTGTGCAGAGCACAGGATCAGATAAGCAGTGATTTCTTGGACTCGATACTGAAGCTAATGCTCAGAACTGGCAGTGGTTCAGTGGGCTGTAATTTAGCCTTGAAGTAGGTAAAAATGTGTGCCCCTGGGAAGGCCAGGAGGCTAGTGTGTGGTTCCTCCCTTAAAGGGAGGCACTGACCTTGCCAACAGATCACAGTACAAAAATGTTTAAGGCAATGCATGTAAATACCACTCTGGTATTTGTGTATTTTTGACTAACTCTATCACGGAGCACAAAGGTCTGGAGCAGGCAGTGCTACTGAAGAGCTCGCTTGTGTTCAGTTAACACTTCCACAGCTAGACCTGGGTATGGGCTGGCTCTCACTTTCTAGATGAGTTGGCTGAATTGGCTGAGGCAGAATACATAACGCTCAGCTTGTGATGAGCTAAACAGCGTCAGATTCTTACCCAGGAATAGCTCAGTGGGAAAACTGTTTCTTGAATGCAGAAGTGAGGGGGTTTGAAAAATGAGCCAAAAGAAAAAAAAAACAACCAATGTCGTGAGGAATTTTTGGAATGGTGCAGTGCTGTGAAATGCCTCTTTCTAAAGAAAAGGGAGGGACTGCGGTAGAGGTCACTGGTCAAGGACACTTGAGTAATGTCAAACCTGGCAGACAGTCCCAAAGGAAGCTCTTGCAGTGAGTATTCCTGAAGTGCCACCACCTTTGTGAAAGTGAACAAAGAGTTCTTGCATTGCACTAGGACTTCCTGTGAGCTGGCTGTGCTCCCAAAGAATAAGGCACCTAATGTTTTGTGGCAAAGCCACATTTCTGAAAATGAAAATAAGGCATAGCAGGTGCCAGCCCAATGAGCTCTGAAAGCTCTTTTCAGATAAATGAGGATTTTTTCCTATTAGCCATTGCTCAGTGCATGTGCAGAGAGATAAGCATTAGTGTGGATGGAACTGATACCTGGAGACTTGCAGGGATTTATTTCTAGTTTATATATTTACTGATTAAATTAAGTAGTGGCAGCATGAAGGCCAGCTTGAAGTACATTGTGTTGCTTCTTAGGTTAGTCATATCATCTGTCAGTGTGTTGGTCTTACTGTAAAGCAGGCAATAGATAAAAATCTTTGAGCTTCCTTGTACAATTAGGCTGCTTAGAGGCAGGGACTGGAAGGAACACTTTAAAAAGGAAGGGACAAACCAAATGGCTACCTGTGTTTTTAACACACCACCCTACCCTGCACCCCATCGTCCCCCAAACACATGCTGTAGAAGCAGTAGCAGAAATAAGGCCCTGTTTTCTTAACTTTGCGGTAACTGCGAGAGATTCATGACCATTTCTGTTAACAGGGTTACCACCCACATTAGCTTGCCAAAAAACAGCTTCCAGATTGTTCTACTTCTGAGGCTGAGCTTCCTTCTCTGCAGATGAGCTGGGTTTGGTGCCAGTTGATGGCTTACGGGCATTCGTATGACTTGATTTTTAAAATGTAGCTGAGCTTACATAAGGCATGCCTTACTGCAATTTTCTTAAGGAAAAGTATATAGTTATGTGAGAAGGAGGGAGAAAGGAAGTGTATAGAAGACTGTTGTGCTTTTTCTTCCTTTTAAGAGGAAAAGCTATTCCTGTAAATACTTGAGACAGGGTGTAACTATTAATAAAACCTCTTAATTAAAGCTGTGACTGTTTCTATTTCAAGATAGGTTACGTTTGGCTCTGAACAGCTGCTGTGCATATTAAGAACTGTTGCACTTGAGTCTTCTGTTGAAAGAATTCTAACTAGTAGCAGATATTTCCTGTATTAGGATTGCTTGGCTGCTCTTATGTAGTGAGGTGACATTCCCCTGGATTGCTCTGGAAGCAAAGCTTCTCACTTTAGACTGTTCTTCCCGGTGAGGTTGAGATTTCTGTCCTCTCAATGTCTGACCAACTCTCGGAAAGCATACAATTTTTTCCCAGTTGAAATAGTGTGAAGTGGTGTTTTTTGATCTGCAGGTGTTACTACAGGATATAAATGTCAAGCTCCTTGCTGAGAGGAGTGCAAGGCTCGTGAAGTCCCTGGGCACAGTGTCTGAGGGGGTTTCTTTGCCCCTGGCACCCTTGGGCTGTGTGGGAGAGGGGCCAGGCAGCAGGTCTCCAGAGGGGCGAGTGGGAGTTGGGTGACGCCAGCTCAGGCTGCTGGAAGCCACACATAACCAGCCTCTCAGGAGCACCAGCAGCCAGGGCATGGAAACAGGGAGCGAGGTCTGTTAGGAGAGGCATCAGCAGTTTGTGTGGAAGGGTGTGCTGTGCCAGGGACTGGGCTGCTGCCAGCTCTGCTCACCTGTAGGCTTAGCCTGCAACCTGATGATTACCCCAACACAGCCTGTGGCTGGTACAAGCCTTCTCGGAAGCTTTAGGTCTCCAGTGAGTGAGAAGGATGACATCTTTCAAAGAATTAACATTTTATTAGTGGACTCTTTTTTTTTTTTTTCTAAAGAACTTTAAGGGGCCTGTGACCTGCTGAAAGAAAATGGTGTCCACCTGCAGGACTGTGGCTGAAACCCGAACAGAAGCACAGCAGCTTATCTGTGGTGATAATTCCACCCACACAGTCCTCCCAAGGGCTGGAATAGATGTTGGTACCTTAGGTTGTGCGAAACTTCAGTGTCTGGAACTCCCCCGGCACATTAAGGGAGCGGTGGAGGTCATAGCTGCAAGTGCAACCGTGGGGGAAAAAAAAAACTCCTTGAACGAATATTTGTTACAAGAGGAGCTCAACAGGCAGTGGAATAGATGTGAGCAGGGGAAAGGCAGGTGGCATTGTGCGCTTTCCCAGGCTGAGCCACTCTGGTGGTCTCCTCTATCCTCCCAGTCAGAGGAGGGTTTCTTGGGAGCTGATAAAATCTACTTGACCAAGTGGGGCAAGAGCTTTTTTGCCAACAAGCTGGCCAGGCTTACAAGGAGAGCTTTAAACTAGACTTAGGGGGGAAGAGATGGAGTTTTGAGTAACAATGATGAGGGTTGTTATAAAAACATGACAGGGTCAGTAGCCAAGCTGAAGTGTCTCTATACCAATGCGTGCAACCTGATACAGTGAAAGATGTCCCTACCTATCGCAGGGATGTTGAACAATATGATCTTTGAAGGTCCATTGCAACCCAAACCATTCTATGATTAATGCTAAACTCTTTTTTTCAGCTATTAAAGATGTCCATTCTCAAGATTCATGCCCGTGAAATCTTTGACTCTCGTGGGAATCCCACGGTTGAGGTAGACCTCTATACCAACAAAGGTGAGTCCTTAGCTGTAGATGTTTATTCCTTTCTTCTATCTGATAGAACTGAAGAGGCAGTCAAAAATATACAAACTGTTCTGTTCTAGCAGTGGAATTGTACATACTCCTTACTGTATGCATAGAGCTTGCTACGGGACTTGCCAGAAAAATCTCTACCTCATTCTACTGGGATGAATTTGCTGAGCTCAAGGTATTGGCTGGGACAGTGGAGAGCTCTTTGAAGTGTGCTGCTTCTTACAGTCTAAATTGTGCAAGTGTTAATCCAAACCTGCCTTCCTTCCCTTGCCTTCAATGTAAGCTGGGGTAGCACTTTCAGACTCTGAATTAAGGAGGCCTTTGTTCCTGTCCTTAAGCAGCTGCAATGGTCTTAATTTTCAGTGTTTTCCAAGCTCTCTATGACTGCACTTGAAGTTTAATTCTTGATTTGTCTAGCAGTCAGTTTGTGTAGTGAAACAGTCTTATGGTGCAGAGTTGAATCTTAGGTAATGGTTTCTTTTCTATGTACTTGGGCACGACTAAACAACTTGTCTCATTGGGCTTTCGCACATAACATCTTATGTTTTTAATTTTTGTAGGACTTTCCCTTGGTTTGTTACTTGTTCATAGATCTGATAGGATCTGACAAAGGCATTGTGCACACACATACCAGTCTGATTTGGTGGAATGAGCAAACACAATAGCTGTAATACACTAACTTAATAGCTGATCTTTCTGCCTCAAAAGATTAATGCAGTCATTTAATGAGATTGCCCCTGCTAAGCTCTTAGCTGTAGTGGGATAAGGGAAAGACTGGAGACTGAAGTTGGCATCTTGAAGCACAGGCAGAACAGACTCCAGTGTACAGATTTGCTCAGAGTTCAGCATCCTTGGCTGGAAGAACGAGCTGTCTGGGTGGTTGTCCTGTTGTTAGAAGAGTTCAGAACTCTTATTAACAAAAGAGACCTCCTAATTGTCCCTTGTATGCTGTATCTTAGAAGAATCTAGGAGTTTGCCTGCCAGACTGAGCTCAAAAGTTGATTATAAAGCTACCTTTTTGTAAGGGGAATGAATTGCTTTCTTAACTGTGTGAGCAGAGATGTGGGTTTGAGATTACTTCCATCCCTGTAGATGGGAGAGGTATGTGGTAGGTTGGGATGGTGCATGGGTGGAGGATGTTTGGTGGGTTTGAATGTGCTAAGACAGTTCTCTTTTTCTATTGTTACAGGTCTGTTCAGAGCTGCTGTTCCCAGTGGTGCTTCAACTGGAATCTATGAAGCTCTGGAGCTTCGTGACAATGATAAGACCCGCTATATGGGCAAAGGTAAACCTGAATTTTGGTATCCAACTTTGCCTGTTACAATGGCTGTATTGCTGCATATGTTCGTGCCAGATTGTAGCAAAGGGCATGTAGCCCATTCGTATTCTGTACAAGGCATGACAATTAAGCAAAAGCAAGGGAGATTAACAGTATGATAATAGCAACGCGTACTGCATGTAGGCTCTGTGGCTGGGGCAGAGGTAAAGCACAGAGTGCTGGATTTTCCAGGGGACAATGTGGAGAGTGACTCTGCCTCTAGCAGTGCAGCTGCGTAGTGGTGGAGCTGACTGACCTTCCATAGCTGGGTACGTGGAGCTGGGACACCCCAGCTGGGTGATAATGTCTTGTACAGTGTCCCCAAACATACTTTGTTACACCACTCCTGTTGCCCTGCTCATAGATACATGTCAGAGTACAGAGTGTGTTGTACAAACATCCAAACTACCTGCTCCAAAAGGCTTGGTGATACTGCAGCTACTCAAAAGATCTTTCATAGACTCAACTTTTAAAGAATTATAAATGCATCTGCTCTGGCACTACAGAGTCTTTAGATCCCAGTGTGTTAAATCCTGAACCTGAGTATTATGTCAACTGCTAATGTGTAGCTTGACACTGGTAATGGTGGAAGATACTTTTGTTTCAAATTGCATAATAACTAAAGCTACTTTAGCTTTTTGTCTGACATTATATGTATCCAGGATACTTAAGTTTGTATTAGTGGTGTAATATTTTAGTTGTCTGGGGACTTACTGTATGTTCTGAAAGGAGACTAAACACAGTGGTCACCAGACTGGCTTGGGGACAACTATGGAGGAAAGCGAGTAGCTGCATACAAGATGTCAGTACCTAATAAACATCCTAATAGCAATTCTTACCACTACTCTAAGAGCTTGGACAGTCAGGACTCCTTTTTAGCTTGCTGCTGTAAAAGCATTGGTGATGCCTTCCAAGTGTATGAAATCAACTTAATCTCTCTCCCAGCCACAAGTTTACTTCAAACTTTTCTGCCAGACTGGTGAAAAGAAGCTGAAATATTTTATGCCTATTAAGAAAGAGCAGTTAGAGTGGATAACTACTTAAGAGAACTTGAAGAGCCATGTCAGAGGAGATTCGTGGTTGTTATTACTGTAACAAAGGATAAATTCCTAGATGACTGAATATTCCAAAAGGCTGAAGAGCTTATGGTGTTTACCCAGGGCATTTTTCCTTGGGAAGAGTAAATGAGTAATTTTTTTGTGTGCTGAATGTGCGTGTGCTTAGATCTCTTAAATCTGATCCTGTGTTCTTCATGGCACTTTACTAGAGAGCAGCCTGAGCTTCCACAACAGGCATCACAGCTGGAAGGGTTTTGTCAGCTGGGGAATAACATGAGTTATGAAAAAATCATCACCAAATGGGATGAGTTGCAGATAGCTTGTAGGTCATTTGTAATATAAATCTACAGACTTAGACCATTTAAAAGGCAATTAATGTGTTTCAGGGTGCACTTAATTAGCATTCACTAGTTCTGAAGCTTAGATTTCTGGAAATCCATGCAGGGTTGACAATATTCCTTAGGCTAATATTGCTGGCTAGTGATGGTCTCTACTCACGGGCAAGGAGCAAGTTCATACTGGAACTGCTGATTTATACCATGGTGGGTTCACATAGATTAAAAGGATGGTGCTGTTTTCATGCTTTATTCCCTGTGTGAAGCCAGGAGGAATTGATTTCTGTGCCTGCATCTAGGTACAGAGGCTGTGTGTCAAGTGTAAAACAAGTGCTAAAGTGATAATTTAGCAATGTTACACAATAACAGTGGATAGTAAAATCCCTGAGCCTCTGCACACCTAACTTCTGGGGAAGACTTTTTCTTTCCCTGTACTCATCCATTCTAGGAGTAGCTTATCCTAATACCTTTTCTGAAAGCTGTCATTCAGCCACTTGAGGTTTGGGTCCACAATGGTGTTTGCAATAGTGTGGAAAGACCAAACAGAGCTTTGCTGGCTGGTGTGCACTTTCCTCTGCCCTTTGAACCCTCTTCTTTCTACTCTGCTGTTCACTCTGTCACTTGCTGACTTGTAGGTCTGTTTACCTGTTTGTGTCTTTCTCTTTTTCTTGCATGACTGGCTTTGGTTTTGGCTGTGAGTCTTCATGTCTTCCTTGATTCTCTTGTCCATTTCGCTTCTGTCAGGTGTATCCAGAGCTGTTAAATATGTTAACGAGTTCCTGGCGACAGCATTGTGTACACAGGTAATGGATGTGCATTCAGTGCAACCTTGTCACTTGGATGAATTTCTCCAGTGCATGGTCTTGCAAACTAACATTGCAGCAGGCATTCCTAGATGATGCTTACTTCATGCAACTCCCTCTCAATCGAGATGACCTCTAAGTGTTTAGATAGAGCTGGAAGCTCAGGTTGGATCGGGGTTTTGAATAGCATGAGGTGGTATTCTTGAGATGTTTATTGATACTGAGATCACCTACTAATGCCTGCATAACCAGTGTGTTTGACCAGTGTCCAATTTGCTTGTTCCTTCCAGGTGTCTCAAAAGCTGTTGAGCACATCAATAAAACAATTGCACCTGCACTGATTAGCAAGGTAGGAGCAACCTGTCTTTTGCTAACATCAGCTAATGCCGATCCAGTGTGTCCTAACTGATGGGTTGTCTCTCTAGGGACAGTTACAGGAGCTGTATGACGTGGGGGGAGGGTGTCTTAACCTGTGTATTGGAGTGCATGTGAACAAACAGACCTACAGCAATTGCTTTACTTAATGACTGCATATCTAACTATCAGAACAATCTCTAGCAGCCCAGTGTTGTACTGTGCAGAAATACTTAAGCACCTGGGAACTTCAGTGGTGTGCAGTTAAGCAAAAAGCAACATGTATCTTAAAAACGTGGCTGAATGAGGGGAGGGACTAGTTTTTATCCAAGCTGGCTAATTTGGGAGAGAATCTGAGAGCATCTTATTAAAACCTGCTTGAGTGAGAGTCCGCTTAGTGGGTGTTAAGCCCTTGCTAGAAAGGATTGTGCAAAACTAAGTAGTGATGTGTGAAGTGGTTGCACATTCTTAGTGACAATTACAAACACTGTATATTAAGTTACAAATGCGTGTATGTTGTGAGCAAGTCTTTGAGCTTGCACTGAAGGGGGAGGGGGCATAAACTGGGGTGTTCTGTGTCATGCCAGGCAGACAGCAGTCTAAATGTCAGGAAGTCAAAGGGTATCATAGCCTTGCGGCTCTGGATGTGAAGAACAAAACACGCTTTTGATGTGTCCAACTTAAGTGTCAGCTTTGGTCTGCTGGAGTGACCAGAAGATGCTGCTGTGTGATAATGCCAAAAACTAGACCCTTCAGATGTTGGTAGTTGCCCTTAAGCAAGTCTTGATGCTTGCTAGGAAAAAAAAAATGCAACGTATAGGTGAGAGTGTGTAGAGCCACGTTTGGTGTTAAGCAGTGCTGTGTTTGCTTTTCTCTGCAGAATGTCAATGTTGTGGAGCAGGAAAAGATTGATAAACTGATGCTGGAAATGGATGGATCAGAGAACAAATGTAAGTGGGCTTTGTGTTGCAATGAGGGGTGAAAAAAATGAAGATTGGTGTCTAGAATTCTAGCATACCTTATCAGAAACAATGGGCAGTGCAGGGCATATGCTGTGCACTACCATAAGCTGAGACCATGGTGCTGGTATTGTCGAATCTCTTTATGAAGACATAACATTTCTTGTTTTTCTTACTATTTCAGCCAAATTTGGTGCCAATGCCATCTTGGGTGTATCTCTGGCTGTATGCAAAGCTGGTGCTGCTGAGAAGGGTGTCCCCTTGTACCGTCACATCGCTGACCTTGCTGGAAACCCAGAAGTCATTCTTCCAGTTCCTGTAAGTCTCTTGATAGAGCTGGCTAAAGACTTGATCTGACCAGGTGCTTCATCGTGTCTTGTGGTCTTGGATCAAGTTTTCTATAGAAGAGTCTTGACAAAAATAGTGTTATTAATTTACCCTGAAACATTCTAACTTTACTTTTCTTTTTGGTTACTCCAAGGCTTTCAATGTGATCAATGGTGGCTCCCATGCTGGCAATAAGCTGGCCATGCAGGAGTTCATGATCCTCCCTGTGGGTGCTGACAGTTTCAAGGAGGCAATGTGCATTGGTGCCGAGGTTTATCACAATCTGAAGAATGTAATCAAAGAGAAGTATGGCAAGGATGCAACCAACGTGGGTGATGAGGGTGGCTTTGCTCCCAACATCCTGGAAAACAAAGAAGGTACGAGTGAGTCAAGTTTTGGAGGAGAGAGTCACTGATAGGCAGAGAATTAAGACCTTACAAGTCCAGTATGAATGGAAAGCAGGATCAGTAGGTTGTATGCCTTGCTTGCTGCTGCTTTCCTCTGCTTCTTATCCTGACAGACTTTCCAAGAATGCTGTACTGGTGTAGTCCAGTATAGACCACAGAGGTGTTCCCTCAGACATCAATTTATGTAGCTTGACAGGGTAGCTTTGACTTCAGTGCCTTATTGCTGTTTCATTCCTGTAGCAGCTTAAGGGAATCTTACACCCTTCGGGTTGAGAAGTGGCAATGGCAAGGTCTGCTTGCATTGCAGATTTCCCAGAAGTCAGTAGTCAAAGTTCAATGGAGTTGTTTTTCTGCTGACAAAGAAGGAAAACAGTCTGAACTATGCCCGGTGCTGTGTGGGAGTACATGAAGGCTTGTCTGGGAAGTGGAAGCTTTTGCTGCTTCCACAGCCAAATATTTCTGTTCAAAAACCTGTGTGGGAGGCAGTTTCCCTTGTGGAAAGGGAAATACCTGTTCCTGCAGAAACAGTACCAGAGGAGCTGTTTTTCTGCTGGTTTTGCAGAAATGGAGCTGCTATTATGCCAGTAGAATACTAGAACTCTAAGTTACTTTAAAGCTGTTAGATTATTGTTGAAGGTGGCCGATCAACTGCATTGCCTGTCACTGAAGATACTGAGCCAGCAGCAGAAATGGGGGTGTTTCTGAATCCTACAGTCACATGCAGCTCTTGCTAGGTCTGTACCCTAACGGGCATCAGTGAAGATGACCTTGAATTATCATTACAGTCCAAGGAACTTGTTTTGTTGGCAGCACCTGCTTTTGCAGTTTGTGCTACACTAAGGTACAAAAAAAAATACCAAAACCAAACAAAAACATTTGATCTAAGCTTCCCACTGTAAATAGCCTGTCTGACCCAGCTGCTTGGCTCTGAGTAGGGGCTGATTGGGAGACTCTTACTGGCTGTGACCATACTGAATTTCCTTGCCTGACAGGGTTGTGTAGTGGGTAGTATCTGGAGACTCCTGAGTAAGTGATTCTGTTCCCTCTTCTGTGTAGAAATGTCCAAGTTGAGAAAGGGTAGATGTGAAGAGAGGGTCCCTGTGCAGAGGCAGGCTGTGTATTTTATTGCCTGTCCAGTTTTGGATGCTTACCCCAAGCATCCAGATGTTTTCATGAGCAACACTTGATCTAAAAGGGATTAAAGTGCAGTTGCTGCTCTCTGCCCACATGCATAAAGCTGAAAGAGAATGTAGTATCGTCTAGTATTAAGCTTTCTGAGCTGACATAGTCCTGCCAGAAGAGATTGTGAATCCCATAATGGTGTCTCAAGGGTGTTAAAAGCTAAAAGGAGTATTAAAGTTATGTCTTGTTCCAGCTGGTTCAAAAGTAGGAGAGTCCAAGAACCTTTTCTGTGTGGCCTTTGGGCTTTCTGCAGAGCATAATGGAGATTGCTATGGGCATGTAATGTTTTTGGTAAATGAATAGCTTTTGAGTTAAGATGTTTGGTGGGAACTCAGAAATCCCTTACGATGTTTCAGCTCTGGAGCTGCTGAAGACTGCCATCAGCAAGGCTGGCTACTCTGAAAAGGTCGTCATTGGCATGGATGTGGCTGCCTCAGAGTTCTACCGTGATGGGAAGTATGACCTGGACTTCAAATCCCCTGATGATCCCAGCAGATATATTTCTCCTGATCAGCTGGCTGACCTGTACAAGGGCTTTGTCAAGAACTACCCCGGTAAGTTGTTTGTCAACAAGAAGCACAGTAGTAGCAGTTAGGGTACAGCCTCCCTTATAAGCGGGATCAAGAGCAGAACAAGCAACTAGTCTTTTAGGTCTTCAGGATGCTCTTTGAGGTGGGTAGTACTTGACTACGGCACTTTAGTACCACTGCTTTTAAACAAGACCTTTCAGAGGATGGCATTGTCTTAAAGCTCCTTGTATCCCTCTGCAGTGGTGTCTATTGAAGACCCATTTGACCAGGACGACTGGGCTGCCTGGAAGAAGTTCACTGGCAGTGTTGGCATCCAGGTGGTTGGTGATGATCTGACTGTGACCAATCCAAAGCGGATTGCCAAGGCTGTGGATGAGAAAGCCTGCAACTGCCTCCTTCTGAAGGTCAACCAGATTGGCTCTGTGACAGAGTCCCTGCAAGCGTAAGTTCTCCCCTCTTGGCTGTGCAGGGAGGGGATTGTCTCATTGAGGGAGACTAACACAGACCTAGAGCTGGTGGAATAGAAATCTGTTGACTGGGCATCTGTGAAGGAATAACAATTGTTAACTAATAGAGGATATTGGCAAGTTAAACCTTGTACCTTCATAATTTTGAAGTCATATAGGCACACCAAACAAGTTCACTGGGTTGAAGCACGTGTGAAAGCAGCTCCTTGTCACTGTGTTTTCACATAATCCTAACCCTCACATACCAAAGGCCAGCTCTGTCTTGTCGAAGGGATGAGTGCCTGCTGCTTGGCAGTACCGCTGGAGGAAAGGCTGCTGAGCAAAGGGGCAGGGTGTGAAGCTTCATCTGTTTCTCTCTTCCAGCTGCAAGCTCGCCCAGTCCAATGGCTGGGGTGTGATGGTGAGTCACCGCTCCGGAGAAACAGAAGATACCTTCATTGCTGATCTGGTAGTTGGTCTCTGCACTGGTCAGGTTGGTATCTGTAGCTGCTGTAGTTTGTCTTTTTAGCTTGATGATCTAATATGGTGATAAAGCCATGCTGCACAGCAGATGAGGTCTGCTCTGACTTAGGGCATGCAGATTTGCTGTTCCTGTACACAGGAAGCTGATTTGTTCAATGGGGATGTGATGAGGGAACATGTTATCTTGTGTAAACTCACCTTTAACCACCAATTTCAAAAAATCTTAGTCAACTCCAGTGGGTGTATTGGGATTTCCTGGTACTGAAACTGTTAGCAAATGAACAATATTTATTGCTTCCAGGCCCTGTGCTGTTTGAGTATACACATATTTAGAGCCTGATGCTAAAATAAAGCTTGCGGTTATGCTTATTATTCTAAACAGATTAGTTTCATGTTGGCATCTCATTTCTGCTAAAGCTCTGTACTAACTTTCTGATTTCCCTTTCAGATCAAAACTGGTGCCCCATGCCGATCTGAGCGTCTAGCCAAGTACAACCAGCTGCTGAGGTGAGATTCTCAGGAGAGGGGGAAAGGGTAGGGAGTTATACCTGAGACTGAATGGATGCTCAACTAATACATACATGGCACAGCTTAGTCTTCTGCCTCTCGGAAATACTCTGCACCCTGAGGCCATAAACTGACTCTGGCAGAAGTGTTTCTGGGCTGGTGCTGTGCCTGCAGAGCTGGCTGTGGGCTGCACGGCGAGTTGGATGGGTAATGGCCGTGGCACATGCTGAAGGGCAACATCACAGGAAGCATCCTGTGATACTAGATACGAGACACTGGCCTTCTGTCTGCAGGATGCTGTTCCCTTGGGCAAGTGTTTAAAATGCTTGCTCAAAGTTATGGGAGATGGGTGATGGTGAGCAGCACAGTTAAATGTGCATGCAGCTGAAGTGGCCTGGTGGGAACTGGCTTGTGACTCTAGTACCTTCAGTATGAAATAGATGAGGTGATTGAGGATAAGGCCAGCAGCTGTGCTAATGCAGGAGTTCAATGCTGTCTGCTCATACCTGGCACTCTCTTCCCTTTGTCAGAATTGAAGAGGAGCTTGGCAGCAAGGCCCGCTTTGCTGGAAGGAACTTCAGGAACCCTCGTGTCAACTAAAGCCCCGTGGCTCAGTCTACCCCTGCTCCGGTTTAAAGCACTAGTCTTCTTAGATCACAATTCCCTGTACTAGAAAGATAAGGGCAGCTGAAGGGCAAAGACCAGTTTGCAGGTCCTCTTCCCCCCTAGACGGTTCTCTCACCCAGTGTTTTCACCAACTCCAATCTGTTACTCGTAATGCTCTATTGCTTTTGTAGAACAGTCCCTGCGGGGGGGTCTGTGCATTTAAACACCCTCTGGGACCATGACCTTGTGACTCTGGGCATAAGTACTTTAATTCTTTTCTTTGCCTGTCTGGTCTTCAATGTTTGGAGCTGTGTGGCTTGCAGTGCAGTGAAAGGAGGTACCTGCAAACAGAAATAGTAGTGTTTTTACATGTGATAAATAAAAGCATCAAACAACCCAACCAAGTGTGGCTTTGAGTTCCTTTGGGGGAGACTGAGAGGCAGCAATGCATACCTTGGCATCATTGTAGCCTTTTTTAAGACTGTTGTGCAGGGAGCAAGAGTTTTGACTGCTCTCACTGTGCCCATGCGGTGGGTTCAGGATGTTTTGTGACCAATAGACAAAGAATTAGTTGAATGTGCCTGCTATCAAGAGGTGGCCTTCAAGGATACGTTTAGTCATTTGGAAGGAGCACTCAGAATAGGTTTCTACCCCCTAGGTGGGTTGTGATGCTGGAGGGGAAGAGGGGAAGCTCAGAGGTCTGGCTTCATTTATCAAAGCTGGGGTGAACCTTTAGTGTGCTCTGGGCTGGATGTCTGCTTGTCTGTCTTGTCACAGTGCTGCTGAAAGACACTGTGATGGCCTTGGCTTTTAGCAAGAGGTTGACACAGCGTTAACTGCCTTGGAAGTGAATCTGTAGCCTCTGTCTTGATGGGTTGCTGTGAGAGGATGTAGCTCCGCAGGATGCGGGTTGTGGAACAGTCTCTGTCTGAACCTTTCGGCCTGGAAGAGAAAAAAAAAAGGAAAAGCTACGTGTGGAATCAGTGAATCTAGGAGATGGTGATAGATGTTATAGGTATTTCCATGTAACATAGTGCAGGGAACCCTGGTGTGAGTGGGATGCCATATTCAATTAAAAAACCTCGGTCAACATTAACTGCTGCATTTCTTTTACCTTTGTTAATAGCACTGTAATCTAAGGTGTAATTGAAAGCTGCTCTGACAGCTGCACTTCCATTTTTGCCCTGTTAGTATCCGGGTACCATTTTTCACACGGGGGAAGAAGAGACTGGGGGGGATTTCCAGCTGTGTGAGAACAGATGGCCGTAAACAAAAGGGCTCATGAGCAAGTATTTATGATTCCAAAGCCCTTTGTGTTGTGCTCAGGTGGCAGCTCTGAGGGTTGGGCTGGGCCAGGAAGGGAGATTACAAAGCGTCCTCAGTCAGGGCTTGTGTTCTTGGAGATGAGGAGGAACAATTCCTGTTTCCTGGGGTTTGGGAGGAGGTTGCGCAGTGGTTCTGTCGCCACTGGTGCTCCGTGGAGCCCTTGCTGGAGCAGCATCCCCCGAAGGGGGGAATGTTGGTCCCTTCCTGGTGGGGAAAAAAAGCAAATTATTGCACAACGGAGGGAGGGATTGTTTAAGCCAGTTCTTGTTGCTGATGGGTTTTGTTTTTTCCCGTGATGGCAGATTCGTAAGGAAAAGATTCGAGGTTCAGAAGTCACTTCGATGACTGTTCTGCTCCTCCTTCACCTCCACCAAGCTCCAGTTGCCGGTGGCTGGACATGTTTCTCTGAGCGCAGCAGCGCCCCGCTGTGGGCGTTGCGTGTGTTGCAGTGTGGTGTGAGTCGATTTTATATCTCTTAAGGCTTTAAATCAGTGAGATGGAAACGGCACATTTAAAATGATGCTGCGGGGTATGTGTCATCACTTATTAAAACCCTGTGTCTTAAAGAACATCTTCAGTTCTAGTCTGGGGAATAAAAAAAAAAAAACCCAGCACATTTTATTTTAAAAGGTGCTGTTTTGAGATACAGAGCTATAAAATGCTGAGGAGTGAGGACCGTTTGTCACACCCCAACTCCAACAGTGTTCTGCCACCAGGGACAAGGACTCTGAGACACCCCTGCTCCTGGGGCAGTCTGGAGCTGCTGGGAGAGGTTGGGTCTGCCCAGTACCAGGGTGAGTAATAGCTGTGGAAGGACTGGTGGGATGGCCTGGCTCCTATAGTTTCTATTGATCTGTGTTTTTTTTTTTAACTGGAGAGATTCATCTTTTGTTAGCATTTCCAAAATACCTCGTCTTGTCTAAAGCTGACCATGCTGGGAATGCTAAACA
>JAOTQQ010000008.1:4805185-4866747 GCA_026546715.1 Gallinago undulata
AATATTGAACTCCCCTCACCTGGAGGGGACATCCCCTTTGTTGGGTGGTTGTCAAGCCCCTCTTAAGCAGAGCTTTGTTCTAAATACCAAATTTATCTGTCTGAGCTCAGGACGTGGTAAATGCCTCCTCTCGTGCATCTTTGTCCTTTTGGGAGGCACTGGTGTAAGCTGGGTGCCCTCCATGCAGATTTGAAGCCTTGGTGCACTTTTCACACATAGCTGATCTCTGAATTGGACCTGTTAAATGAATAAACCAGCTAATTACACTTAAATCCTATCAAGGGATTTTTGTTCTTCTGTCCAAGAGGCAAGCTCATAATATATGCAAAAGGATTTGGGAAGCTTTTCAGCAGAACCATGTTAGGGAGCCATGGTGTGGCTGTTTCTTACCTGGTACTTTGGGGAAGTCCAAATTCTCAGCCCTCCCTGCCTGGGCCTCTATTTCTGCCTGGTGATTTTTCTTTTAATAAGCATCAGAAAGCAAAAAGAGCTGGGAAATCAGGTCCCCTGTTGCCATAAATGGACAAAACCCTAAGTAGAATGGTGGACGCGGGCAGTGGTTGGCTTCTGGGCTGCTGTGCTTGTGTGTGGATGCATAAACCTGAGGAAAAAGGCAAATTGGTGCATTGGGCTGGAACCTTCCTCTGCTGGGGTCAACAGCCTGGTCCCAGCTCCAACAAAAGAGCCTTCTTTCGTAGGTTAATGATGCTGTAAGTAGAGCCCAGGTATTAATTCATTATCACTCACACCTCATTGTCAGGACAAGGTTGAGAACTGGTACAGGTATAATTAGCAGATGTGTTGTGTCTTTCCTAATTATTTTATTAGGAAATGGCATGCAAAAAGGTAGGGGCAGAGGAGCGTTTGCTAGGGCCATAAAGTCAAAAGCTGAAGCCAGGTGCTGTTGAACTGAATGCTCCCCCCTGCACCAGGAGATCTGTCCTGCCCTGTCGGATGCCGTGCTCACCCGTCCCATCACTCCAGAGCCCTGTAAAACTTTAAAGTTCAACCTCAGTGAGTATTTGGGCCAGACCAGCAAGGTGCTTCCAGCTGCAGAGGATTCAGGCTCTACCTAATGAGGCTGCGGTGCTGAAAGGAGCTTACTTACAAAGGAAGAAAAAGAGAGCAGAATGGGTAAGTGCTGAAACGTGGGACTGGGGTTTGTAGATAAGAATTTAAAATGCTTTAGAGAAAAGTGAATGATTGGTAACGCTCTGTGTGTGTATTTGGAGTGAGAGGAATAAGTGAATAGGGAACAGGGTTTGATTGCTGAAAATGAAGACCTAAACCTGCAGCGCTAGAGAGAGGGAGAGATGTGTCTGCTCCTTAATCAGGGCTTGGATCCCACTGCACGGCTCCTCACCTTTCTGTGCCGTCCCCCCGGAGCTCCCACTCGAAAGGCTCTGCTTTACAACAGAGTGCAAATGTAGCACAGCCAGTGTCTTTATTACTGTCATAATTTGCAGGGACGGCACTCTTTGGAGCAGGAGGAGGCATCAGTTTAGCAAACACGGACTGGGAGGCTATTTTGAGAATAGCAGGCGGCCTTAAAAGCGGATCTGGAGTAAGGAGCAGGCAGAAGGGGTGACTGATGAGAGGAGAGACACTTTCGGGAGCTATTCAGGTAACAGGATGTATAATGGAGCGATGCAAAGGACTGGAGTGGGGAAGATCTCCCATTACCCACTGGTTCTACCTCTAGATTTGTAGATTTGGCTTTTCAGCTTCGTAGCCCAGCCTGCTCTCGGTGTTAATTCCCTAATACCTTGGCTTTTAGGTCTGGTCCAGGCCCTCTCTCAAATAGTTTGCTCTGACTGAAAAGGAAGGTTGTCATCTCCCTGTAATCAAAGAGAAACAAAGTGATTCAATATTAGGCTTTCTCTCTAGATATTAGCCCCCAGCAGAGAGTTACACACATCAATCATAACCTGCACTCTCGGGAACAGAAGCTGGCAGCGCGAGGCATGTTTTCCAACCCTTTGGTTATTCTGAGCCACCCTTACAGCCTTCTCACTTAGTTTCTCGTGATTTGGACATCTCAGCTGGACCCCAGGAGCAGCAGCGGGGTCGGACACAGCGGTACTGCCACCTTCCTCACCAGTTGGGGAGCTGACTGTCAGATCACCCGCCTGGTGAGGACAGTTCTGTCCCCAGAGCACAGAGACCTGACGTCACACGCTGGGGTCATGATCTGTATTGCTCGGTGTCTGTGTTTAATCCTGTTCACCTTTCTTCCCTGATTTTTTGTGTCATTGAAAAATGTTAGAAATTATATTCCAAATATCTGAAGGGAGCTACAGGAGAGCCGAGGAGGGACTCTGTCAGGGAGTGTAGTGACAGGACAAGGGATAATGGTTTTAAGTTGGAAGAGGGGAGATTTAGATGAGATTTTGGGAAGAAATTCTTGGCTGTGAGGGTGCTGAGAGCCTGGCCCAGGTTGCCCAGAGAAGCTGTGGTTGCCCCATCCCTGGAGGGGTTCAAGGCCAGGCCGAATGGGGCTTGGAGCAACCTGGTGTGGTGGTTGGAACTGGATGATCTTTAAGGTCCCTTCCACCTCTAACCACTCTGTGATTCTATGGTTATTTTCTGTTTATTAGATCATTGATTTTAAAAAGAAACAAAACTACAGTTAAACAAGTGGATCGACACTGTTCCTTGCTCACCTCGGTGAAATCCTGAGTCTTGCCAGGCAGGAGATTTTACTGCCTCTAACGTGGATAAGAACCAATTTTATACCCAGTGCTGGTTTCCCCCTCCTGCTTGCTTATCACAGGCACAAAAAAAGTCACTTCCCCACTGTGTGCAGCCAGCGTGATCATCTCCGTGGCACACAGTACTTGCCCCGTGCCCTCTGATGTCCCCAGGAAGGGACCCGGCCAAGCCGTGCCACGTTCCCCCCGTCTCCGCCGAGGCAGGAGCTGTGGGAATGAGCCATCTTTCTTTGAAGGAAATTCATTGACTGCGGCGCTTCGTCAACACCCACTCGCTCATTCACAGCCACGAAGAGGCGTGTAAACAGCCTCGCACGCTGCTGGGGGCTCCTCAGCCCCTCGGCACCCGTCAGAGCAGATGAAGGGAGCATGGTGGCTGCGTTTTCCTGGCTGGAAGGAGGATATTTGGCTTTCCTGCTGCTGTGCAGGCAGACGGCGAGGAGCCGTGAGGGTGGACGGAGGGAGAGAGGATCTCGGGCGGGCAGCCAGCCCTGCCTGCCCCGCAGCAGCATCTCGGGCACGGCCTCACGCTCCCTTTCACAGCAGGATTGAAAGAACCGTGCCAGGCACCAGCTCAGTCCCACCGCTCCCTTGGAAAGCATTTATTACTGTCCTCTTTGTATGGCTGGGTGAAACGATTTCCTTGTAGATATGAGCTGTGGGTGGGTGTGAGAATAAAATGTAAGAATCCCGCTCTGAGCACGCGGGGAACAAAGCCTTCCTGCAGCTGACTGCTGAGGTCACCAGGATGGTGCTCGAGCTGTCCCAGTTTGGTCATTTCTACAGTGAGAGAGACACCAGTTTGTGTTCCCTCTTTTGGTCCGCAAGAGGGGCTGAAGTGCTCTCGGATCTGATGTGCTCTGTGTGTACTTTGTGCTCCATGGACAGACACGGTCACACACGGTCACAGTGACTGGAAGTGCAGGGTGTGGAGGAGGGTACAGAGAAGAAATAAAGCCACACCAGCTGCAGCACTCAATTCTGCTACCAAAAGCTGAAGGTAAAAAAAGGGGGGGGGGGGGGGGAACCCAACCACCCACCAAACCAAGGAAGAGAACTGAGTCAGGGAAGAAGAAAAACGGATTGTGTGAAGAACCCAGGTGATAAAAAAGAGAATATGCAAACAAAACAAGCTATCAGGAAGAAAATAATCACAAGGTCCAGACGGCCTCCTTGCCCCACGCTCAAAGTTTGCATGTGGTGAAATCTCATGCCTCTAATACAGTGCACGGGCTTAGCTCTGTCTGGAAACGCATCCGTTGAATCATCCAGGGTGGCAGTTACAGGCTTAAATTACAGGAAAGAGAAGAAGTACGAAGTAGCTCTGCAAAATGAAAACCTTGGACAAAGCCCAGGCAAAACGACACCTTGCTGACAATAGTGTCTGCTCTGGAGGCTCCGTGAGCAGCACTGAGCATCCCCAGGCCATCCATCTCGTGGTTCCAGGGGGGCTGAGCCTCTTCCCCCCCCCGGCCTGATGTTCACTGTCAGCAACCAGCAATTTTACCGGTGTAACAAGGGGTGTGAGGTTAACACAGGCATCCAAAGAGCAATTTGAGATGGAGGGAGTTCTGTGATGGGCAAGGGGTGTAGCGTTCCCTCTGAAAGCAAGCTGGGAAAACACCTGGATTAGGTCAAAAGCATGTCAAAAGGAGAATAGGAGGTATTCCTTAGTTTCTTTGCAAGGCCCAGGACATTCCTGAGCAAGCACCATCCCGTGCTGTTCAGAAAGGGTTCTTTTCAGAAGCAGTGACTGCTTCTCTGGCAGATGCTTCACTGCAGACAGATCAAACTCCTGCTAGCAGTGATGAATGGCAGAGATGACTTCTGCCCACCTGGAACTGTTTACAAACTTGGCAAAGTGATTTGAGCTCAAAATATTGTTTGCGTGACGGTGTGTTTTGTTTTAGCATTTTGAGAACAAAACACTTTCATTGACATAGTTTGTTTTGAAGGGATGTTTCTTTTGAAAGCTCCTCAAAAGAGCTTTTAAAAAACTAACAAGGAAACCAAACATTTCCTGCCAGACAAAACACTCTCTTTGCTGATGTTCCACATTGCTGAGTGTCTCGGTTTCAGGGTGACCCAACACAATTTGTGTGGAGACAGGGAAAGAGAAACTTTGATTTCTGTGTCCATTTAACTTACAGCATGTGAGTTGCCTGAGCCCCTCACCCTGCAAAACCCACTTTGATTGGTGTGTCTGTTTAATAGCAAGTGTTTTATGGTGTGCTTTAATCAGAGAAGCCACCCAAACCCACCAGCTCGCTCTTGCCTACAAAATGCTGGCAAACAGCATCCGTCACGAAGGCGCTGATGTCCTACAGGAGCTGCAGCAGTCAAAGCTAAGGACATAGGTAGGACTTCATACATCAAGATGCCAGTCTGCCTCCCTGGGCTGCTGTGAGCTTTACCCATATCTCATTTCAAGTGCAGAAGGGTCTTGAATAACATATATTGTGTTAAACAGGCATCCGGTGCTGAAAATCAAGAGGACTGATTCTGTTAATCCATCTACCTATGCGGGTGCTGAGCCCCAAATGCTTTTCGGTCTAAGTCCCAGTGATGAATCCCTGCAGCTGAGCACAGAGAGGGGTGGGATTTTGCAGGGGAAAACAGACATTTGTGTTGTCCTTTTGCTTCCTTCTCACTGTGACCAGGATCCTCGTTGTTTTGAGGCGGCCGAAGCATCGCGATGCGGCTGTGCAGAATGGAGTCCTGCTGAGAAAATGGTGTCCCAGCCTTCCCATGGCTCCAGAGGCACCAGCTGGTGGTGACTCTTAGTGTACGTTGGGCACGGGGATTTTTCCATCAGAAGCCTAATGCCAACCATGTCTCGTTTGCACTGTTGTGAGCACATGCAAAAAAAAAAAAAAAATCAAAAAGATGCTAAACGAGCCCTGTATGCTAGAGCTCCTAAGGCAATACTTTGGAGGGTAGGTGACAAATCCTTGAAGAAGACTGGGTTGCTGATCAGAGCGGAGCTGTGGGGCTCTTGTGAAGGCAGGTTCCAGGATGTGCTTCCACTTCCACACTATTTCATTTTCTGATTTGTCTCCTCATTGAAGCAGGTCTGCAAAGAAAAGCTGGGGAAGAAAAGCTCACGGGCTGCTGCCCTGCTCTTCCGTGGCAAAGTTGTCTGCTCCATTTTACTGCACTGCTTTAAATAAGGCCTAACCTGTGGGTTTTATACTCTGTAGTAGTCGGGCTCTTCTCTCCTCTCCCACAATACACCGTGATGGAAAGACGCATATTTTGGCTTCTATGTGGGTTATAAAATCACTGAGAGTGGGAATAGCTGGATTCAGAGCCTAAAAGTCTATTGTCCCACCAAAATACAGAGAGCAGATGCTTCTAGGTATGTGTAGCCTCAACTTGTCATCAGTCTCTAAACAAGACAGGTCTATGATAGATAGATTCCTCTAGCAGATAGATATATTTTTTTACTTTTTTTTTTCTCTATTAACAAAACTTAATATCCTCTTTGCTGGCTGTTCCAGATAAAGAGCATTAAGAAGAGGCTTCTCCAGGTGAGACAGTCCCCAGCAGGTTGTGAGCTCTCCTCAGCCCCAGACCTGTTCCGAGACCTCAGCTGTGTTGTTCCATTTCTCTATTGCCTACTTGTCTCACCTGTCCCATGGGATGCATGACATTTTCCAGTAAGGTGAGGAGAATTCATCAGTCGATTTTGTACAGTGCTTTGAAAATAACAAGTGCTGAGGGGGGAAAAAAAGAGATGGTGCTTGAAATGGAAATTTTCCCGTTTCTGTCACTGTATTTTCTCTCTGTTTAAAAAAAGTACATTCAAATGTAGCATCAAAGGCAGCAGTGTTGCAACACCAGGGAAAGAGCAGCTACAAGGGGGAGGTGGGAGCCAGAAACCTCCTCCTGGAGGAGCAGATTTTGCTGTGGGAAGGACAAAAATGCAAATCTGAAATCAATCCCTCTCTCTTTCCCTTGAACGCTTTGGCCATTTATAACAGTTTAAAGTGAAGTCAGTCACCGAGGACAAGAAGAGAAGCTTGTAAATCCATTAACTACTTTCTGCACTAAAGGAGCAGCACTGAATTTATAGTGGAAATGCAGTAAGTGCACAGATGAGGTGTTCCACATTAGCAGTAGAGGGTGGCTCGACACCATCACAGCAAACCTTTGAACAAACAGAACGCTCGTAGGCTTCGGGAGCCAGAGGGAGCAGCAGCTTTCTGGGCTCATCTTCCCCCCCCTGCCCCCCTCAGAGCTTTCATCAAATGCACAGAGGTGTCTACACCACATCTCCTGTCGTGCTCCCCCTTGGTTTGTGCTTCCATTGTGCTGTTGGCATGAGCCTCGTTGTCGTTCCCCCCTCCATAAACCCTCCCTCCCAGCCTGGGGATGGATGGCTGCGGCAAAAAAAATGGGGGTTCTTCCCAGCGTGGTGGAATTTGGCCTCCTCAGGGGTGGGCAGATCTGCTCAGCGGGCTCAACATTGCCAAGCTCTGAATTCCCTCCTGTCCCCCTTCTTTCTTGACTGCACGTGGAAAACGCTTTCTGCCACTTTGAGCAAGATCCCGTGCCTCGTCAGAGAGGTGCTGTGATTCCAGAGCTCCCCTTCCTCCAACCCACCCTGCTCTTGACGTGGTGGAGGCAGCCAGCTCCCCACTCTCATTTCAGATTCAACTGGTTTTCACGCACGCCTCTATTATGAGCAATCAATTGATGGGAACTGTGAGAAACGCAGAAACGAGCCAACTCTGTGCCTGTGCCAAGTGTGTCGCTAACAGTCAAGTCCCTTTGCAAGAGTCTAAGAGTTTAGATGAAATTGGAAATACACCCACTTTGGAGACGTGTGCGTCTGTAGGATGGACCTTATGCAAAAGTGACATTTTTCTATGAGAAAGCAGCAGATTGATCACAGAATCACAGAATGATATGGGGTTTCAAGGGACCTCTGGAGATCTAGTCCAACCAAAGCAGGTCCTCCTAGACCAGGTTGCATAGGAATGTGTCCAGGTGGGTTTTGAAGGTCTCCAGAGAAGACTCCACCACCTCTCTGGGCAGCCTCTTCCAGGGCTCTGCCACCCTAAAAGTAAAGAAGTTCCTCCTTATCTTTAGATAGAACTTCTTATGTACAAGTTCGTGCCCATTTCTTCTTGTCCTGTCCCTGGGCACCACTGAGAAAAGACCAGCCCCGTCCTCCTGACACCCTCCCTTTAAGTATTTATAGGTGTTGGTCAGATCCCCCCTCAGCCTTCTCTTCTCCAGACTAAGAAGATCCAAGTCCCTCAGCCTTTCCATGTAAGACAGCCAAGGCATTGATGTGCCCCTGCCTTCCCAGAGCGTGGCTACGGAATTAAATCTGAAGATGCCCCTGTATTTGTGTATATGTGAATGTGCACGTACTTGGGCACTGCTCGATGGCCAGTGGCTACTACGTCTCGAACACAAGGCTACAATACCTGAAAGTGAAAAGGTACAATAATATACAACAAAACCTCACGCAAAACCCCCTGGTGCTTTGGATCCTTTTTACAGTATTCTGCTTAAAAAAGGACCTCTTCCAGCTTGTGATGTTATTACTATCCAAAAGCTGGTTTGGGTTGAAAGGAAGTTTGTTATATTTTCTTTACTTACCAGATTTCATCTGGTATGTAAATCACAGGCTGAATTACCTCCTAGCTATCCCCAGCTACAAACGGGATACAGAAATAAGCATCAAGGGGTGATGCAATTAATCCCACTCATGAGGAAAGACTGTCATTAGTCATTTGCGGCTTCAGCACTGCTGACTTTCAAGGTGTACAAATCTCTTGTTAGATACATTTCATGTTCTGCAGATGGCCATTTTGTCTTCTCGCTGCATGCACTGGAACATACCCAAGTATACAAAAATGAGAGGAACGATTGTTAGGGCTGAAATTTTTTGTTCGTTTTCAATGGGATTTTTTTTTTTCTTCGCATGGCGCACATCCTGGGCTTTGATAAATGAGTCTCACTAGACACTGTGGTAAGCCAACCTCTGCTAATATTCATTATGCAGAACCCACTAGGAAATGGTCTGAGTCAGGGAAATGGAAAACCTTTAAAAGATAAAAAGATTTTTTTTCTTTTTCTTTTTTTTTTCCTGAGGAAACTAATTTATAACATTTTACATTTCTGGGATATTTTAGAATATTAAAACCAGAAATTTCAGGGTTGTACGTGCTATCGCTGTGTGCAAAACTTCATAGCAAAGGTATAATGATCGAGCCACATGCAAAGATACAGACAAGATACTTTTTTAGATCACAGAAAACGTATTCAAAGGTGACTTAGGAGCCTGGTGTTAAACGATCTGAAAGAAGCCACCGAGGTGGGAGCTGATAGCCAGGAACTTGTCACTTTGGCCTGTCCTGCTGGTAGCCTGTTTCTCCAGGTTCTGAAAAGTTGCATCAGAAGACGAATAAGGTGATTCTTTTTAACAGATTCTGTAGAGCTATTGTCATTGTGTGGGCACTTGAACATTTGTGAATATGCTTAAACCAGTTCTACATAGAGAGAACTGTGTCCAGGAGGAGCTCACGACCATCCAGAGCATCATCCTTCGAATGGTCTGAGACTTCCAAAAACTTCTCCAGCAATATGTGTGAAAATGAGATTTTAAATTCCTGAGATTTCTACAGTAAAGAAAACAAAACAGAAAAACCCCTAAAGCAAACAGATTTCAGCTAAAGGGCTGGTATTCAGATATTACAAAGGGAAGGAAAGAATATAATCCTTTTTTGTGAGTGGAGTTAGGTCATCTGTAAAAGCCTCTCAGAATATTATCTTCCAAGCTAATCGCTGTATTGACATTTGCCTGTTTCATTAGAGCTGAGTTTTTACTGCATTGCTGAGGTTAGAACCTGACTCATCTGTCATGGTCAAGGACTGGTTTATAATTTCATGACTGTAGAATAAAAAAAAATATAAATGTCTCTCCATTATTTTAACCAGTTGGGTTGAAATGGTGTTCACAGAATTCTCAGTATTGGTTGGTTTTGACTTCATAGTTCCTAGTTAGATTTTTTTCTCATAGATTTTTGTTTCATTCAGTTGGCAAAGTGACAGTTATAAAAAAAAAATAATCCAGGTTAAACCACATATTTCAAACAGATAAATTAAAAAAGTTAAGTATACCACATGCGCTAACATATAGATGTCAAATATAATAGATGCAAAGGCTAACAAAGGGAGAAAGAAAGGAATGTTATCTAAAACTACAAAGAAGAAACAATTTAGGCCAGAACTAAGTCTGTTATCCGTGTAATAAACCTCCGTGGCTACTGACTGAACAGGTAAGTTCATGGTCTCTGTAATGCACTGCCAGTAAACTTTGCAGCAGAAGGGAAGTGTCAGAAAAGTTTTATGCACATGCAGGAAAAATATCAGCATCTGAAAAGAATCAAAAGTTGTCTGCGGAATCCTCCTTTACCCGGGGTAAGAATTCTAATAGAATTCAGACTAATAAATCCAGAAATGCTTCGCGTCATTCTTATGCAAATGCATTTATTCCTTTCCAGAGTGTTTCTCAGGTTTGCTGGAAGCACCACAGACACTTTTCTCCGTACACGAGTGTTATCTGGATTTGGCAGCAAAGTCGTCACGAAACATCTCATTGATGACCTATTTTGTCTGAAAGTGATTTTCCTTTTTGCAACAGTGCCTGCTTTCTGACCATTCACTAACTGGTATTTTGCCACCGGCTTCTTTTTTGTTTGTGGGTGTTTTTTTTTGTAATAGGGAAGATGGAACGGCAACAGACAAAACGCAGAATGATTTTTCCATAACATAACAATAATAATACTAAACATATTTGAAGCTTTTCCTGTGTCTTTTCAGCTCAGTGGGTGAATGACCAGCAGAACTCTCTCTGTAGCTGAGAGGCCCGAAAGGGACGTGGCAGAACGACGTGGGGCAGGGGGCTGTGAGTGCCCGGAGGGTGGGGAAGCAGCAGGTGAGGCAGGAACAGCACTTTGTGTTTTCTGCCAACCCCAAAAGGCACATCACAGCCTTCAGCAAGGCCCCCGGAGCAGCTGAGAGCATGCTCTATAGCCAAATAGAGCCCTGCCCTGGGTTTGGGAATACTGGTGGGACTGGTGTGACACTACCTGTGGTCACGTCAGAGGCATTATTTCCCCTTGGCAGCAGCAGTGGTGTTTCAGATCCGGAATACTTAGACAGCAGAAACCTTGCTGCATCAGTTCTTCAGAATATATCCTGGGGTAAGGAACAGGATTTTAAGGATTAACATTTTGTGTGTAGATACCTTATGTGGCATGTTGGAATTTAACTCTCTTTGTGGATTTGGCCAATTAGGCTTTCTCTGCGTCAGCAATTTTATACCTCCCCGGAGCGCTGAGGGATAGACGCAGGGAATGTTGCGAAGATGTCAGAAACTGCCTTGTTAGAGACATGCCAGTATCTCAGATAGACAATCTGTAAGTACATAAAATATTTTACATGTAGAACATGGCCTGGCATTTCGCCATCAATCTCTCCCCACTAGAATGGGAACCAGGAAAACCTGCAGTCACCAGACAGAGGAGCAAAGATCTCTCTCTGCAGCATTTGGGTTTCTCTTGATCTTCCTTGCGTTAACTAAACCTTGTACTACTTCAGCTGGTGGAAGATTACAGGACAAGCTCTGTAGCTTTGTTTATTATTGCAGGGAGGGCTGCATCTTTGCCAAAAAAAAAAAAAAAAGCAGCAGCTTCAAGTGCTATTTCTGCAATAATCCTCTGCTTAAGAAGCAAACTTGTCAGTTCATGGTATGAGGATGTGGGTATTGCCCTGGTTGTGAATAATCACCTACTTCTGTGGTGCAACTTGTGAGAATTGCAGAGGGGGCACAGAAGTTTGTTACGCAATTTAGGAGGAAATTCCACCACCCCCCCCAATTGCTTATTTTTGTTTGACAATAAAATAGGATATCAAAATGTTGTGAGTAAATACTTCTAATCCTTCTGTGGTGACCAGAAAGTTAGTAGAAGAGGAAGAAGAGAGACAGAGGCCGTGGAGAATTTTCCCATCAGGTGGTGACTGGAGAAAGCCGAAGGCAAGGCTGCTGTTGTGGCAATTCGTAGCATTTTTAATGCACACATCCAGGGAGCAAGGAACATGAAATCATAATTAGCAGAGAAAATAGGAGAGATGGAATCAGACTCTATCAAGGACAGCTTAAGTGTAGCCTCCAAAATGGCTGTGTCAGACATTTAACTGATGTGCATTTTTAGACGCTTATCTAAATTAGTTATTAGAACACAATCAACTCTGTGTCTCAACCTCTGGTGGGCATGTCCCTGAAGTTACGCTAGGGATAAATTCAGGGCAAAGAACTAAATTCCTCTGATGTACAGACCTCAGATCTCCTTGTGCGTGCCTTTCTCTTCAGTGAAAACAGTTCCCGCTTCTCTCTGCTAAAGGCAATAATGTTAACAGCCTCCAACTTATCTCCTGTGATGCTACTAGAATCAGCCGTGAAGACAGTTTACAGAGACAGCAAACAGTCGGGGTTATACAAGTGTAATTGAGGGCAAAATCTGCCCTGACATATCCTAGTGCTTTTTCAAAAAGAAGATATAATTCCACATGAAATTTCTCAGATCCCCAGGAAGATGGTGTGACTTTCTTTGCAGCCATGTGATTTATTTTGCTGGCCTGTGTTCTGCGGATGAAAGGTGAGGTTAATGTTAAATAACAAATTTGCGCTGTTTTCGTCACTGGTACCTTTGTGCAATTTTTTTTTTTCCTAACTCTGTGATCGCTCAGAGATGAAGCAGCTTAAAAACCTCCTAAGTGACCAAGTATTTTATTAATTGTTATTCAGTAATTTGGAATTCTGCTGTTGTGACAACTTCCTCACCGCACAGAGCAATAAGAAGAAGCATCAGCTTTTTATGTAGAAAGGCACTTACGCACAATCCTCACTTTGTGCGTGAGACCAGTAATGGTGGCTTAATGTGACTAGTTCGGAGTGTGGACCTAAAAGGCCTGATGGAATGGAGCCACAGCGCAGCCAAAAGCTTCTGACACAGCCATAAAATTTTGCACCTTGTCTCCCACTGAGGACACTTCAAACACGTTTACTCATAGCGCTGTTAACTGCTTCTGCCCTTCTGCTCTGCCCTGGGGAGACACCCCCCCTCCAGTGCTGCCCCCAGCTCTGGAGCCCCAAACATCAGAAGGACATGGACCTCTTGGAGAGGGGCCAGAGGAGGCCATGGAGATGCTGGGAGGACAGGCTGAAAGATTTTGGGGGGTTCAGCCTGGAGAAGAGAAGGCTCAGAGAGGCCTTCAAGACCCTTCCAGTCCCTAAAGGGCCTCCAGGAAAGCCAGGGAGGGACTCCTGATCAGGGAGGGGAGTCATAGGACCAGCAGGAACGCTTTTAAGCTGGAAGAGGGTAGATTTAGGTTAGCTATTAGGAAGAAATTCTTTGCTGTGAGGGTGGTGAGAGCCTGGCCCACGTTGCCCAGAGAAGCTGTGGCTGCCCCATCCCTGGAGGGGTTCAAGGCCAGGTTTGATGGGGCTTGGAGCAACGTGGTCTGGTGGGAGGTGTCCCTGCCCGGGGCAGGGGGTGGCACTGGATGATGTTTAAGGTCCAACCCAAACCATTTTATGATTCTACTTATTCACGAGCAGGAAGAAACACCGGGGAGGCAGGAGACACATTGAATGGCCCAGCCCGGCTGGAAGGGCTCTAGGCCACATTCACACCCAGCAGTGCCACACCAGGGTAGTGCTGGCCTCGGTGCCAGCCCTCCTGCCTCCCCAGGGGCCAGCCTGGCCTGCCTGGCTGATGGCCACCTGCCTGCTTGGGCCAGTGGTGCCGGTGCCGGGCTGTGGGGGCTGCAGGCCGGCTGTGGGGGCTGCGGGCTGGTTATGGGGGCAGAAGGCCAGCTGTGGGGGCTGCGGGCTGGCTGTGGGAGCTATGGGCCGGCTGTGTGGGCAGAAGGCCGGCTGTGGGGGCCGCAGGCCGGCTGTGTGGGCAGAAGGCAGGCCACAGGGCTCCCCGTCCCTGTTATTTCCTCCTGCCCAGTGCGCCATTTCAGCAGGGGATGAAGGCGACCTGAAAACAATAATCTCCCCCCCCCCTAATCAACGCTTTTGACATTTAATTGTTAAACCGACGCAGAAGGGCTCGGGGAGGGGGGTGCATGTGCAGGGGTCCAGGCCCTTTGTGCCGCCGGGCCCGGCGCCCCTTATCCCCGGCAGCGCCCCGGGCCCGCTCCCCTCACATCCCCGCCTCCCCCCCCCACCGCCTTCCCCCTATTCTTTTAAATCACTTCCATCCACTTCCCCGATTGGTCCCCACCTCCTGCCGGGTCACGCGGCGCCCCTCCTCCTCCAATGGGGAGGCCGGATACTGGCATGCGGCTCCGGCCTGGCTGCGTTGCTGGGTGCCCGTTCGGTGCGTGCGTGCGTGAGGGAAGGCAGGCAGGCGGAGGCAGCGCTCGGCTGCCTGGACCCCCGGCCCGCCGCCGCCCCTCCTCCTTCTCCTCTTCTTCTTCTTCCTCCTCCTCTTCTTCTTTCTCCTCCGTTCCCCCCCCCTTTCCCCGGCCCGGTCGCCGCCCCGCTCCTCAATCACCCCGTTAAAATGCCCCTGGGCTGCCGCCGTTGAGAGGCTCCGCGCGGGGACCCTGTCGCTCGCCGCTGCCGCCGCCGCCCGGGCAAGAGGGGAGACGCTTCCCCGGCTCCCGCCCCGCCGCCCTCCGCCTCCCCGCTCCCACCCCGCCGCCGCTTTGTCCCGGCAGCGAGAGGCAGCCGCCGTTGATGGTGTAGCCCAGCGCCGAGGTAGGTGGGCGCGGAGCGGGGGAAGTTACCGGGGGTTTTGTTGTGGCGGCGGCGGCGAGTCGGGGGTGAGGGGAGGGGGGTGCGTGTGTAGGGGGGGGGGGGAGGGATGAGGGGGGGGTGAGGCCCTTCCTTGCGCGTGCGGTGCGGGGATTGTTCATTTATTTTTGTTTATCGGTGTTAATGAGTGCGGGAGAAGGGATGAGGGGTTCGTTCCGCCCCGCAGCCGGGGGGAAGGCGCGGGGCTGGCGGCGGGAAGGGCGCGGAGGGGCCGCGGGTGCGGGAGGGGGCTGGGATGCGGGGGGGGGGACTGGGGACTGGTGCTTGCTGCGGCCCCGGGGGTGTCCCCTTGGGTCTGGGGCCGGGTCTCGGTGTGTTTGGGGTTTTTCTCTTCTGCTGGAGTGTCTGTCTGGTGGTGGCTGGAGGAAGGGTTCAAGAGGAGGGTTTGACTTGTTAACCCCCGAAATACACGGGAGATCGGGAGATACTGGACTTCAATGGGCACACGCAGAGGAGGTCGGCTTAGGTGTGCGAAAGATGCGCTTATTTTCCTGTGTGGCAGGAATGGAATTATGAAATGAATATTTTATGGAAATGAATTTTATCATAACATTTTCAATAGTATGGGAAGGGGTGGGTTTTTTCTTTCTTTCTTCCCCCAACACCCCCCCCTCCCCCCCCCATTTCCCTTTCTAAAGTGTGAAAAGAAGATGCCCTGGATCAGAAAAGTAGGAGGAGGTAGACAGCCTTAGAGGCTTCATTGCTGAAACTGGCTGTTCAAGAAATTGCTGGGAAGAAAACAATATGATTCATTGTTGAAGTGTCTTTTTCCTTAGATTTATTTTTACGTGCTGGTTGCAGTTATTTTGATTTACTGACTTCTTACGCTGAGTTTTTCCTGGAAGCAGTGATGTTCTTGGAGATTAGAAGCTCAGAAGGTTTTTATGCAGTCAGCAGGTTCCTGTCTGATGTCTGTTTATTCCTGAGTTGCGCTGACCAATTATTGAAATCAAAGATTTTATTTTGTTTGTGCACCTATGTAACTGAAATGAGGAGCCTCAGCCACTAGTACTTACTGTTACAATTTTGTAGGAATGCTTTCTCAGAACAGACGTGGAGTGACTTAAATAAAAGAGTATGCCTGTCCTTAAATACAGATTTTAACCAGATAAAAATGAACACTGTGTCAAAAGAAGTAGCTGTTGGTTGTAAAAGGCACATGTCAAATGTCTGATTAATGTGCAATGTATCATATTTTTTTGTAGTTCTAGTATTACCAGACAAATGCTTTGGTTTTTAGTGCCTTGCTCCCTTATAATTGAGATATCCCTGGTGGTTAAGAGGGGTGGAAACATTTCTATAATAATAAAAGCATTTCTGGTAAATGCATCTTGTCTTGGTTTTACTCCTTGAGTTTATACCATAAACCGTGAACTGGGGTTGATTTTGGTGGCCTGGTTTGGATGAATAGTGATTTTTTTTTTTTTTTTGGAGATTTGTTGTGTCGGCTGATGAGGTCTGGAGGGAAGGGAAGGAGGTAGATGCACACAATGCCCGGCCTTGGGAGCTCATTGTTCTTTGCCGTACACTCTGCTGTGTTTGGGACCGTGTTCTCGCTCAAGCACGCTATCTTTTTCTTTTGAGAAGTGAAAGATAGACAACGGGAAGCGTTTCCTACCTCTTTTCTCCTTCCCCAGGATGGCCTTTTGGTAACCTTGCAAAAAAGCAAAATAGTAAATTAGAAGCTAAAGGGCGCCAAAACATTCTGTCTGTTCTTTCCTCCTCCCCTCCCAGTGCTGGCTCTGCTGCTTTCTCTGTCTGCGAGTGAATATATAAAGAGAGAGGGAGCACATGAGGTGAGACTCGGAAGTACACTCTTTTGAACCCCTCTCAACTTTCTTTCATGTTCTACCTTCCCCCCCCAAATGAAAACCCTAGCTGGCTTTAAATAAAAAAAAAAAATAAAAAAAATATCAGCGTTGTGTATTAGCTTTGGGGTGTTTGGTCTGGAGGCACATGTGCAAGGAAACCCGCTGCCAAGGGAGAATGCTTCACATAAATGCATTGGGATGACAAAAGAAGTGAGCAGAGGTGGATTTCAGTGTATACACAGTTTCCTTTTCTTGATCATTGTTAAATGTTTTTGTTTTTACAGCAGTATCTGTAAGAAAATAAAAAAAAAACCAACCCCAAACAACAAAGAAACCCACAAAAAAACCCCCACCAACCAAGCCAACTCACACACAAACAAAAAAACCTCAAAACAGACAACTAGTTGTAGAGTTACAGCCCATCTGGAGTTGGAAGGGACCCATAAGAATCATTGAGTCCAACTCCTTGCTCCCAGCTACAGCTATAGTGAGTGCTGCACAAGGGCTTGAGCTTTTCGGTTATTGAGTTGTGGTAAAACCCCAGTTAGCTCACTGGTTAACTTCAACTAGCTGGTGATACTGAGGTGTGCAGAAGGGGGTAAAAAAATACCATGTGGGTGGGTGTCAAGGAAAAGATGCCAGTGTGCTAGAGCTTTGGAAAACAGGCAGCAGTGACTGTTGTAGTTTAATTGTGAAGCCTCTTCAGTTTTTATTTTGACACTCTAGTTGATTACAGGGTGTAATTGGGGTAAATTACTTCAGTTTCCTTACCTGAATAAAATGTCATGATTCTTCTCTGGACTGAAGACACTTCTTTTTCTTCTTTTTTTTTTTTTTTGTATTTTCCTGCTACTTGTATAGCTTTGTCGTGGCTAGTGATAATTTTAACATTATTGTAGGCTGTTGTCTGCATGAATGCTACAATTTGAGTTCACGGAGAGGTACAGTGAAATATTTATGGTACCTCTTTGTGGCTTTATGATTGTGGCATGTGAATTTGAGCTATAGAGTGACTGTGAGAGGGGTAACTGTCTGGACAAAGCTCTTGACGTCCCTATGCAAAATGCGAAGCTTTTTTAGGGCAGAAAAGGTAAGTGGAGCTAGAAGAGACAGATCTGCCTTAAACAGTAATTATGTAGCTGGATTGACAAGTAGTGATTTCTTCACATCCAAGGGTTTGTTTTACCTTAGTGGGGGTTTTGTGTGCGTGCAGAAGTCAGTCCTGTGGAGCTGTGAGTGTAGATTCAGCCCTGTCACAGCAAAAGGCTAATAATCAACAGCATTTCATGGATGTGAAGAGATATGGTGTGTGTAATTCTTAACGCTGATTACAGCTCAGGTGAGAAAAATGGCATTCTGTTGTCACTGTTTAATAATTGAGGCTTTTTTAATAACACGCTGTTTGATAATTTACTGTAATAGCTACAAAATGCACCTCTCTGTTCTTGCCATACGGGGTAGTTATTTTGCCCATAAAGAAGTTATTTCACTTTTGGGAGTGGGAGGAGAAAAAAAAGTGTGCTGTGAGCATATAGACATTTGCAAGTGTGTGTTACTGGCTGTGTAATGGCACAGCAGAACCTGTGTTTTCCTCTCAGCCGAGCTGTTTGTACATTAAGATCGCCTGAGGGTAGCTTTGATTTCATTACGTGCCATATTTAAGGACACTGTAAGCTTCAGGAACATGTTACGCTCTGTGTTGTTGGCGTATGAATACAGTGCTGGAATTGTAGTTACTTTCTAGCTTAAAAAAGTAATGACAATTGGGAAACAATTAGTTACTATGTGATCCTGAAACAAGGTGATCAAGCGACTCATACATCTAAAAGGGGTGGTCGGGGTTGGTGTTAATGGTTAAAGAAAAGACAAGCAACTCCCTAACTTCCTAATATACATTTTTTGGGCGGGGGAGGGATGGTATCCTGGTTAGACTAACTGTTTTTAAGGTTCAGCTATTTTTCACTCGAGTTTTGCTATGGAAATATATTGCAGTTGTTTCAGTTACATGAAGTCTAAACAAATCATCCAGCTTTAAAGGAATGCTCAGTATCTGACTTCAGCCCAGAGCTTAAATTTAAATCAATAGGCTTAAAATACGGCATATTAAAAAAAAAAAAAAAAAAGACTTATCTTGGAACCAAAGCAGAACAAAACCCCTATTGATTGGAGACCTGTTTATTTAGTGTGCTTTTTTAAAGCTGCTGGAAATGAAGCTTGTTCTCCACTGGTGTTGAGTTGGTTTATTGCAATGGGGAGATTGGTGCTGGTGGTGCGGAAGGTATCGGAAGGGGGGGGGGGAGTGTGATTAGAAGCCATTTGGAAATAGCATTTCCAGCAAGTTGCTAGGGGAAAAAAAAAATAATAAAGAAATCTAGCCACTTCTTGGAGTGATAGGAGGTGTTAGGGAGCAGGATCTACAAGGCGGTATTGTGCTCTTTATGTTGGTTTGCCAGCAGCGTTTTACACAAGCTTTTATAATGTTGGTAGCTGTGCCCAACTGCTCTTTTCAGAGAGGCTGATGTATGAACAAAGGAGCAAACAAGATATGAATGCTATGCTGGCTCCTTTTTATTTATACGTCTGCTGGGGCAAGGAATTGCTGTAAGTGACTGAAAAAAACCAAACAGATTGAAATATTAGCTGAGTATTCCCGTTTCAGGAGGTGGTGTTTGCTTTGGGGTTGTGTTTTGTTTATTTGTTTGGGTTTTTGTCTTTAAACACAAATGTCTGTTTAGTTCACTGAGCATCCCGAATAGTACCTTGACCTAGAGAAAAGTGAAACTAGCCTGGATACAAACATCCCTTTTCCCTCTATGCCTAATGGGGATAATGATGGCCTTTTTTTTGGTGAAATTCTTAGAAATGTGTGTATGAAATGCACTTTATCAGAGCTGATGGCGTTGCTCTGAATTCTAGGCATAAAGGCTTGCATTTGTATTTGGCATCTTAATTCTGTTAAAAGTCCATCTCTGAAAGTGTAGATCAGTTTAGATATTGCATAAATTTGATAGATTAAAAAGTAAATCTTAATGATTGAATTACCAAAAATGGCGTAATTCTTTGAAGGTGTAGATTGTCTTTTGTTTTTTCTTCAAATGAGAGGCTACTTCACTGTTTTAAGATTTGAGGGAAGTGGAAGAAAATGAGTTGTCATTAATTTTGCGGTCTACTTAGACAAGTAGATTACATATATAGATTAACTATAGTTTTAAAAAAATTACCGTGGCGTTATCAATCCCTGATACTGAGAGTCAGTTTTGGCCTGTTTCAAATATGTAGCAGGACTTTGGTTTTAGAATTATGGATGTTGTGGGGTCTTTTCTAGCGCATGCGATGAAGGTTGTGGTGTAAATTTATTTTCATAACCAGCACTGCTAATGAAGCTTATATTCTAGTAGTTCTTTTGAGGAGACAAGAGCTTCTAAGTCCTGAAGTTTGCCAGTTTTCCTTTTTCCCCTGTCCTTCGTAACACTTGGATGGGCAAATGGCGTGGCTGAGCCTATGGACTAGCTGCTGCCAAGCAAAACTTAGAATGCTGTTTTTTGTCTGGCCATGCCTTCCTGGGGATGTAATTAATTAGAGAGTTTTTCTTCTGATCCATCTGTGGGTTTGCACAAAACTTCCAGGAATGTTGGTTATTGCCGAGCTGACTGTTGTGGCCGCCTTGTTTGAAATTCATTACACACCAGAAGTTACTGGCATGAAATGAGAGGATAAGGGAATTGGGGGTGGGGAGAGGGGAAAGTGAGGTGAATTAGGGAAGTTTATTTTCTCTGAGAAACCAGGTTAAAGAGAGAGAAAGCAAATTCCATCATGTAGTGCTAATAAATATTTCTGTCTGGGTGATGAGCAGTTTCTCCTTTATGTTTGGCTTTTTGATGTGGCCAACTGTTTTGGGGTGGAAACAGACAAGTTCTTGGGCAGTTGGCCCATGTTCCCTTTTTGTGGAGCTGTATATCATGCTAAAAATGAATAAAACCAACAAGGAGTAGAATTTCTTATTAGTGAGAAAATGCTGTTAATATTCTAGAAAACTAAGCTTTTGTTTGGTTTGGCATGACTCTAGGTGTGTGTGTGTTTATACCAATTCTCCAACAAATGAATCCTTATCTAGAGTAAGGGTAATTCATTTTAGGGGACTAAAAAATGGGAGGTCTTATTTCATCTCAGATACCTTGCAAGTGGTATATATTAAATTCTGAGGAAGATACTGTATATTAAACTCTTGATCTTAGAGTCAGATTTCTGTACAGGGAATCACGGTCTGAATGTGTGTAAGGGAAGAGATGGGGAAATTTACTTGGGGGGGAGGGTTTGTTGGTCGTGTGTATCGCGATGAACATAACCTATATATATTATATGTAATTATATATATTTGTGCCTAACAGGAGGTAGGGTCACAGAAATGAGTTATGGTAGGATAAGTTGCTGTGTAACTTGCTGAATGTTAGATATACAGCAGGTGTTTGCTCTCACTGACAGCAGGTAGGAGAGATGCTGATGTTCTTTCTCTGAAGGACAGATGATTTCAAGCAGCCTTGTTTACTTGTGTCCTTTAATAAATGGCTCTGGGCGCTGAACGCAGAGTGGCTGTGACTCACGGACCTCAAATGTGTGTTTGTACCTGGAATCAGCAGTCTGTGCAGTACTACTCATCCCATCACCACCCGTCTATTACATAAACGGACAAGTTATCTTGTTTTAGCTCATATATTAAAAATCTTAACAGAATGTATTTATAATTTTGGCAATGGAAGCGCTGGTGAAGAGAGATTTTAACTTTTAAGTGTGAAACAGTTCAAAGCATCCATAGACTGTGGGAGAGCTAAAATGTGTAGCGAATAGTAGACATTTAGTGTGAGAGTTGCAGCTAAAGGGATTGAGTCAGACCTTTGATGCCAGAGATAGGTCTTTCCTGTGCTTCTACTGAAATCACAGTGGTCTAGACGCAGCTCACAAGACTGTACTTTGTTTTAAACCCCAGCACTTATGACGATTACGTGGCTGCATGTAAAGCAGGATGATCTGGACTTGAGTGTGTTGGTGTGGTGGAACAGAGAATTACGACAGAATATGATGGTTTATGTCAAAGCCTATTATTTTGGCAACCAGTTTAAAGAAAAATGGTAAGCTCAGGTAGTAAATAACTATGTATTATAGGATGCTATGGGATCAGAAGCTTTGTGCTAAATATCAAAGTTATTAAATATATGATTTTAAGGGTTATGAATCCTCTTGAACAAATGTGTATATGACGTTAGCCTGCTGATACCAACAACCACAAGGGACTAGATACATGGTATTGATGCTAAAATGCCTCTTTATCATTTCCTTGATTTAAGAGTCTTCATCCATTCATGCACGTTAATGTGAAATATCATGGATTTGAAAGAAGTGATGGTGCATAATTGAATTTTAAGTGCTTTAAGGGTTGTATTTCTCCAAGAAATTAAACCCAGTAAAGAATCATTGTGCCCAGGCAATTGGGACTTTCAGATTTGCTTTGAATTAAGAAAAAACATTTGGCACGTCAGAAGGTTCTTCAGAGCAAATGCTTCATGGTGATAGAGTGGATGCACACATCAGACACTTTTTCATATACCTGTAATTGAAGAGTGGCGCTGAGCTTGGAAAACTTGGAGTTAAAGGGAGCTGCTTTTCGGTTAAATCTCTGTCTTCCGCTGTGTCTGGGGTTTGGTTGTTTGATTATTATTTTTTGGGGGGTTTTTTTGGTGTGCACTCATAGTGATGCTCCTCTGTTCTTTGGAAGTTTTTCTTGCCCACAAAACCAGCTTAATCTGTCTCTTGGAATTCTACCTGTGTTCCTTTAAAAGTCTTCATCTTGTTTTGCCAACCCCTCAGCCTGCAGAAGCTTTAATGCAGGTATTTCACCCCTTGTTCTTGCATGATCTAGAACTGAAGTATGAATTTAAAAGTATGAATGTATATTGGTGGAGTTGCTTGAAACTTAAAAATTCGCCTGGTTAACGTCCAGTATCTCACAAGACTCTGCAAAGAGCACTTTGCCTTGCTCCTTGTTCTTGGTGAATTGAAAACCAGGAAAGCCCACAGGTTCTTCAGGTGAACAAACCACACACGATTTAACAATAGTTGTGTGTTCGTCTGGTATCTGATGTCTCTGTGCCAGGATGGTACAGCTTGTATAAAAAGGAACGCAATGTTTCCATTACAGATCTTCTGACGAGGTCGATGCAGGAGACTTAAACACTTAATCCTCATTTTCACAAACTGGAAGTGAGATGCAGGAAATCTAATTTATGTCTCCAAGGTCATTCACTTTCACGAAACTTAATAGACCTGCCTCTGACTGCTCCTTAAACCACTGAATTATGCTACTTGCCTTCTAATGTGAACCCTTAAGATGAAAAACTTTACCCAATGATAGAATGAACTTAAAGGTAACTTTAAAGATTTACATTTAAAAAGTTCATTTAAAGATGTCAGTGAGTCCAATTCCAAGGTAGTAAGAGCCATCAGGAAAAAAACTGGCTTACTTTAAGACTAGTTTGAGTTGTGCATTTGCTTTCTAGTGTATTTTATTTGTAAGACTTAAACCCTAGATTTATTTTATCACACACAAGTTTATTTGATGTTGCTGAGAACAAAACGGGCATGGTTTTAATAAAGTAAACCCCATCTTATTTTATTTATTTTGAGTAGTTGCTGGGATTTGCCCCTTATATCTGTGATTAATCAGGGAAACCTCCTCGCTTCCCCCTTTCTTGTTCACAGTGTTTTCTGTGACTCAGTTTCCATGGTAAATTTTATATTCCCTGCTGCTTAATTGAACTGAACTCAAGGCAGAAGCTATGGAAGGCTTTCAGGGAATGACAGTAGAAAAAACTGTTGAAGGCTGCCCTTGTGTTGGCTGGCCAAAGCTAGAGTAGGGTATTGTTTCAGAGACTAAAATTTAAATCGAAGGAGTTGAGTGAAAAGGGGCAAACATGGATAACTTGACGAAGGAGCATGTTTGTGAATAAACATGGATGGAGTATGGTAATGGAAGTAGTTCTCCCAAGGCAGAGATGCAAATAAAACAGCCTAATGTCTGAATAAATGGAGTATGGATTTAGGGCTCTTCTGTTTATAGACGGTCTCTTGGTGTTGGGGGGAGGTTGCAATCCATGCTTCTGGATGAATGCCTGAATAAAATCTGGATTAGGAAAGCACCAAGTTGCCTGTTACCGTATGTCCCTGAAAGAAAACTTTAGGCAGAATCCAAGCTCCCTTCTGACCTGCTGAAACAGCCCTGCTTGCTCTTTGAATGTCTTCATCACAGTTTTGAGAGATTGTAGGAGTGCAGTAGGTGAAAAGACAGTGGTGCACATAGTCTGGTAATTTTAAGATAATTTTTTTTAAGTGTACTAAATCGCAGGGGGCTGCTAGAATTATCAAGGACGTCTTTCTATATGTCAGGTGTCTTTTAGCAGGTCAGTAAAAATGTATGTGGCTTGTAATATATTTATTTTGTACATCTGCTTACATTTTTTTCATAATTATGCCAATTTCCCTACTGTAGACTTTGGGATTCTACCTGATGGTGTTGGTTATTGGGGTTTGTTTTTTTTTTGTGTGTGTGATTCAAGTCAGTGTTTGAAGATATGTTTGTTTTGACTTGATTTTCAGTTACTATCAGAGCTTACCTTCCATGGCTGGCTTTGTTAAACCCAGTTCTGCAAACAGCATATCTGCTCGTTCCTCTGGTTGGAAAAAGTCATTTGATTCCTATTTCCTGCTTCTCTTCATGTTGAATAGACTTAGTCTTTTATTGTTGAATTTTATTGTCTGACTGCATGCTTCTCTTTCCATGTCTGTAATATATGAAAAATGAAACTGGCTCCGCTTGTGTTCTCATTGTATGTCCCTTCTCTCCGTGCAGCCTTGCTTCAATTAATGAGAGCCCTGTTCTCTTCCCTACACTAATTATTCATCAAATATCTCCTTCCATAGCTTTTGTCCCAAAGTACAAGTTTAGTAAGATGTGGAAAGTAATTACTTTTGTGTGTATGTTTAGTGAAGTCTTCTGAGTCCTGATCAGTTATATTCACACTTTTCCTTGCTGGGACTTTTCTGATGCCCTAATGCACGTGTTAGATCCTCTTGGATAGAAACAAAGGCTGGGAAGGACTACTAATGAGTGAGGCCTCTTGTTTATAACATTGGATTGAAATTAAACATGTTTCCTGTATTAAATCCCAACGATATTTTAATTAGGTCATATATTTAATTCCTGAAGATGATAAAGTGTCATACTACAAGTAGACAACAGGAGAGACTGGAAAGATTGCATGTTGTTAATTCGTAACGAGAATTTAGATGTTGTTGATATCGTGATATTTGGGTTTTGTTCCAGGCACATAAAAAAAAAAAAAATAAAAAAAAATTCACCACTGCAACTTGTTGCATGAACTTGAGCTGAACAACTCATTGCAATGGTGTCTTTCTGCTTATAAAAGATGTGATGATACTTTGTCATTGTTATCAGGAAGCTTTATAGATGTGAAGCAATATGAAAACTCTAATTTTTTTGTAGCTGTTTTCTTTGCTAATTTGAAGGTGTATTTTAACTTAGTTGTACATTACATATTTCCTCTTTGTGATGATCCTGAAATAGCTAGTTAATGTTTTAGAAGCAACACAGAAATATCTTCCCAAGCCTAGCACTTGATCACCCCCAAATACAGAGAGAACTTGACTTGATGGCCCAGAACCATGAAAACGTGTGCCGTGGCAAACTTTTAGCTTTGCTTCTGTGGTATGTTTTTGTTCGGTATAGAGGACCAGCAAGCTCTAAAATAATGATGAAATATGCGGAGATTTTTTTTTTTTAATGGTAGTTTGTGCTCAATAGTGGGTTACGGGAACAATAGGTAAACTCTCAGGAACCTGGTGTTCTATTGGTTAAGAAATGACTACACTTAAAAAATATAATTTAAGCAGCTGTCTTTTCAGTTTATTGTGGTTGCTCACACCTTTTTCCCATCCCAGCGAAGAATGAAGTTCTTTTGCTGTTTCACTGGTTTTTTCCTTCCTATTGGAAGAAAATGGTAAGGTAAGGTGTGCTTTAAAGTATGGATGTTGTTTTGATGTTGTTTGGTTTTTTTTTCCTATATTGATGTCTGCATATTGATATATATGAGGTGGTATATTTGCATCAAGGCACCAGTGAGCTCCGTTCCCTGGGGTTATAGATCATCGCTTTCTCACTGTATCTTTTAATTTAAGACCCGGTTGCTCTTCTTTACTTCAAAGTCTAACTCTGATGGCAACTTTCTGTTGTATCTCTGCATTTGTTATTTTGTGTCTTGATGTATCATCAATATCTATTTGGTATTAGTTGTCCATATCAAAGTAGTTAAGGATTTTCTCATAACAGCAGCTGTAAAAAAAATACCTAGTTTTTCAGTATTGAATGGAAATTATTCTTATTGGTTTTCAAATGCCCGTTTTGCCAGCTACCAAATGTGAGTATTATTAATTTATCTTAAATTTTTAGAATAAATTTCTAGCTTGCTTTTTCCATGGTTCTCAGAACTGTTTTATGCTACAGTTCTTCTCCTGAATCAAGTTTAACTTTAAGGTTTGTAGCAATTAAATTCAACTTCTTACTCCCTGGATTACTTATTTGTGCTTTTAGCAGAAAATATATGCCTTGATGCTTTGTAATAGCAGGATGTCTCTAGGTATTACTAATGGAGAGCTCCTCTACTTAGTCTCCCTCTTGTTACTAATTGACTATTTGCTCATTCAGAGAACAGTTCTGAATCAATACTGGAAATACATTGAGTAACATTCCCTCTACCTCCTTAAAGTGAATGAAATTGGGATTTTGCTTTCAGGTGTACAAAGGTGAAGATATAAATGTTGAGTGAGCCTTCCAAGATGGAAAGAGGTGGTGTCACCCATTAGTGAGCTAAGGAAAGCCAGAAGGTTAGTTCCTAGGTACATGTTTGCTTTTAATAAAGATACGGTCTTTAGAATCTAGCTCAGTAACTTGGACCTCATTTAAATATAGTTTTTTAAAACCAGTCTGTGGCTCAGTAGATCTATGAAGAAAAAAAATCATATTTTCTCTAATTGCTTCCCCCACTGTCCCCAGGTGAGAGGAGTGAAGGGCTCCAGAAAAGAAAATTAGGCAGAAGAGATGAATACTTGCAGTGCAGAACACAGACTGATCCTTCTGTGATCTTAAGTTTCTGTTTGAAGTCCAGCCAGGCCTATTCTCTCTGTGGCTGGGTGTGTTTTTGAGCTTGTGTAGCCTTTTTGTCTGGTCTGTGATTAGGAGAAGAGGTGGTGGCTGTAGTGAGCTGGTGTCACAAGTAAAACCAAAATACTCTTTAAGCTTCAAAATAAAATTTGACATCATACAAACAATTATCAGAGTGTATCTGTAGGGAAGAGGGTTTCCTTTTCCTCCTTTTCTGCAAGTACTTAGGCATGTGTATAAGCATGCGTGAGTTGTTGAATATGAGTTTTTTTTCCTTTGTTTTTGAGAGAGAGCATGAAAACAATATCCATTGTGTTCATTTTCCACTCTGACAATACATAATGACACCAGACTTACAAGGTACCTTAAAAGTATCTCTTCATTGTAGCAGCAAAGCCCTTATCTTCTGAATTTAAGTTCAGGCAAATGCCTTGGTGTCAGAAAGCATGTTAGATTTTGAAAGTAGTGAATTTTTATGTGGGAAGAACCTATTTGGGTAGCATCACTTAAAGATCCCTTTGAGATTGTTCCCTGCTTAGTTCCTTGATGTTAACAGTTCTCAGGTCATCAGTTCCTGCTTGCAGAAATGGGACTTCAGGGGCCAGTCATCCATGGCACAGTCTGACTTCTGTAGCTGTGGAAAAAATGTCTTAACGTTTCAAAAGACTGCGGATGTGAAGTGTTTGTCAGAAGGAACTTGCAGAGCATGGTACGTGGCTGATGTGCTCGCTGTAGTGACTTGATTAACTATGAATTTGGACTCTAGATAAATTGGCTGTCAGGGAGGACTGTAAGTGTTGTCTCTGTAGCACTCTACAATTTTTTACTCTTTTTTTTTTTTTTTTTAAAACCACTGGTATCCAAACAAACCTCTAGCACTACAGGGCTGAACGCTGCAGAAGCTTATATTGGAAGTTTTCACGTTAGTGAGAAACTGTTTAGAGATAAAGGGTGTGCAGAAAGTTTGATGCTTGGGGGTGGCACTGGGTAATGAAATATATAATATGATTGAAGAGGAGGGAGCTGATAGATGCTGTTACAGTGCAACACCGAAAGGAGTTGGTTTCAAATTGTGAAGGGACTTCCCATGAGCAGTAGCACCCTTCCCCGATCCCTTCAGGAGCTAGGTATCCATCTGAATTAGTTGAATCCATCATGATTAGATGAATGTTTTCCTGAAAGAACAAAGACTTTGAATAGTCTTGCTTTATTGATGATCCTGAGCTTGAGGGAACCCACGTTTCTCTGTAGTGGTACCTCATTTAGCTGTGTCTCAAATTTGATGTTGTCTTGTAGGATGGTAAAATATTTGCTATGCATTAAGTTCCCAGGGAAGCGTCATAGTCGAAACATGTTTAAAGCAATCTGCATTAGATTACAAGGTTTAATTTTGCTTGCTTGTGCACATATTATTTTTTTTCCCCTCCAACGTGGGATTTCTTGCTATTTACTCAGTGTGAAAGGAGCCCATAGGTGCTAATAGCCCATAGCCTAATCCAAAAGGAGGATGTATGAAATACTTACTGGTTTGGGGAATGTGCTTCTCAACAAGAAGAGTGTCACAGCTGACCTACACATCACTTTATTCTCTGTCCAGATAGTTCATTATAGATGTCTTTACTTTTATATGTTAAAGAGAATTCCTTTTGTGACTTTGAATAACTGTAACCTGGAATTTTAAACTATAAATAACTATAAACACAGCTGAAATCAGCTGAAAGCAGAAAAAGCTTTCCGTAGAATTTCAGGCAGTTTGAAATGCTTTAAACTGGGTTTAGAAGAAGGGGAAAGAGCTGTGGTGATGATTACTAGGGGAGCTTGGGAGTGCAAAATATATTTATGGAAACAAGCCAACACTCAAACAGAACTGTAAGGACTTGTCTTCTGATCAGCTTTTTTTAATGTGAAAAGAGCTCCCCAGTTTGAATTACAGGGCTCTGGTTAAATGGTTACGTGAGGTATGTTTAAAAATAGCAAGTGTATTTTATGTCCAGTCAAGTGAGGTTCTTGGCATTCAAAACTCAAATGAAATCGATGTTGACTTGCATCTGACAGCCAAGTGGCTCGAATTCTGTGTTTCTTGAAGGAAAATTGCTTTTTCTAAATCTTAGATGAATTCCATTGTAGCCTGTAAGAACGAATAGTCTTATACTGGATTTTCTTTCAAAGAATAGGATCCATAACTCCGCAAGCATGCTTCAGTTCAGCTATTGAAAATAGGGGCTTTAAAAGCATATGCTAAGGCAAGTTATAATTTGTGAGTGCTATTTTTTCAGCGTAAAATGGTCTGTTGAATGCTTCTTTAGCTTGTTTCTGTGCACTTCAGTTTGCCAGATTAACAGAGCTATTAATAATAACCGCTCTTGCTTTCTCAGCATGAAAGAGTTGGTAAGCATGGAGCTATATATGTAGTTTGTATTTTTAATTAAACTTGTACTGGGATTATCTTGTATTACCAGTTACCTTCTAGAAGATTATGTTCATAAAAGGTTCATGAGTTGTTAAGTGGAAGAGATTAAAGTGATTGTTGGCATGTTAGTAGAATTATTTGTTGCCTACGCAGCGTTTGTTCGTAGCTTTTATTTGCCAGTAATGGCAGACAAGTAAAATGCAAGCATCTGAATTTTAAAGTCTACACTAGCTGACAAAACAGAGCTGGATTTCGGAGTAATTGTCTTTTTTATTGTTGTTTTTTTTTTTTTTTAATGTCATGTTTAGTTGTTTAGAAATATTGAGTGGAAGGATAGGGTTTTTTCAGTATTTTTGTGTGTAGTTACTTTGTGATGACGCTCTCAGTGGTGTGGCCAGGAAAGTATTTTATTAAAGAATGAAAAACCACTTAAAGCATGGAGGACATAAATGAGCATGAAGAACTGCCGAGCAGATTCTGGAGAAGATGGTTTCCATTATAGCGGACTTGTAAATCCTCGCTGTATTGGTCAGTTAGTCAATATAGCAAAGGCGTTGAAGGAGTTCTGTGCTTAGATAAATAACATGTTGAAATATAGTGCTCGGTGTGATTGTGTGCATCTAGATCTGTTAAGAATTAACTGTGAAATACCGCAGTAATAAGGAATACAGTGGGTGTCTCTCTGCTGTTATCAAAACGCATTGGAGAGTTTTGCTGTGCGTGAATGCATTGCGTTGTTTTGCTTTTGGTTCATCCCAGAGCACTGGAAGTAAATGGCACCCATTCTGTGCCCAAATAAACAGTCCCTATGTGCTCTACAAACAATGATGTTACAGTTTGAGTAAACATCTGTTTAGCTCTGGATAGTGGATACCAGGCAGGTCGTAGAATTTTTAGCCAGTTATATGTATTTTAGCTACAGCAAGGAAAAACAGATAGGGGAGATGATACAGCAAAGTTGTCAGATTACCTTTTAAAATAATAGGTCCCATTATCAAAGTATATCTATGCGTAATCTGTGGGGTGAATTTTTATATGTAGAGTAACTTCTTAATGGATATAGTAAATCCATTTTCCAGTGCATTGGATGATGCTATGGAAAGGCATTGCACTATTCTGCTCTGTGTGTTGCCTTCTAAAATAAAAGTATAAATTTTCCCGTCTCATTTTTAAGAAGTTCCTTTGTAGGACTTTGAATTTGTGTGGGTCTGGGGGGGGAAGGGGATCTCTCTGTCCAGGAATAGATCGGAGTCAGTGCATCACAGCAGACTTGCGCCAGCATCGTGCCATGCTGATGCTAAGCCCGCCGTTTGAAGCTGATGATGACTGCGAAACTTGACGTTAACACTAATTCTCCCACGTGCTAATGTACTTATCTCAAATTTGGAGATGTTTGAGATGATTAAGAATTCTAATCTTAATTGCTCTTTGGTTGCCAGAAGTGTATTCTGTTAACAATATGTCCAATTTATCTTCATCCAGCGTTCTTTCCCCCATAATGATGATTGCGTTATGTTGTCAGTGTAAATGTGTGCCAGGCTTACTGAATTTACAGAAAGACTTCTTGTACGTGACTGCATTGAGAGGTCGTGTCTCGAGTGAGGTGGGTGTGAGTTGGATTTGAAAGCTTCTAAAGCAGTGACCATTCCTGGTGTTCTGCTCTGAACTGTGCAAGCACAATTCCCATCTAGCAACCTGCAAAACCAGATTTTCATTGCAGAACTGATGAATGCATCATTGTTTTGAAACATAACTTGGGGTTTTAAAATTTTCTAGTCGATATATACACGATAACTATTCAGCATGTGGTGGCAATTTTCTCAGTAAAGGAATATGTGTGGATAGAAAGTCTGAACTTTGCTCAAGCGTGAAGAATGTAAGCATGCTTTAAGTTAGTATATTGGTGACATCACTCTGTTTTCCAGATGTAGTGAGTTTGAGCAGGGACTATATATCAGAAAGGACTATCAATAAATTAACATTAGCTCCGTCTTTGAATTTAGTATTTTGTGCATGTCTAGCCAGTAAAATGCTAAATGCAATTTTTTCACTTACGAAGGCTTAGAGATTATTTTCTGAGATTCTAAAATATGTACTGTTTAATACATAATGCAAAAGGAAAATCTGGTTTCTTAATGTAAGAACAAGAAAATGGAACCAGCTGCAATGTTATGCCACCCTGATGCAGCTTTGATGCTACATTTTTAGCAGTAAATTAAATATTGATACCTCTTTCTCCCTTCTCACCTTCCACTACACTCTTAAAGGTTTTGCAGTTGTTTTTAAGTTTTTGTAGAACAATTGATCAAGCTTCTGTAATATTTTTCACTAGGTCTTTATGCACTGTTAGGAGTTTGGTGGTAGTTTAGGAAAAGAAAACTGTAGGAGCGATTTTCTTCTGCATATGGGTAAATCTGTGAGCAAGAAACTGCAGAACTTTATAAGCTCAAATGACACGTTTTTATCAGTAAGAAGGACTGTGGTGTCCCTTGGCTGCAGCAAAATCATGCCCAAGATAAGTGAACAGTATATGAAATTAAACTGGTAAAATAGAAAATAAATATGTAACTGTATCACAAACGAAAGACAGATGTTAGAAACCCAGGGATTCTGGGGCTGGTATGAAAACCACGCAGGAATCTGATGCGTGTTTGAAGCACATGTTTTCTCTCAAGTGTGAGTTATACACCAGTGAAACGGCTCAGGGTACTGGGGAGAAGTTCTTAGGCTTCTGAGGATTAGGAAAGTAGAGAGGTTAAGAGGAGATTTATAAGGCTGTCAGAATATTCTGCTAGGACTGGAATTCAGTCAGACAGTGAGCTGCCTACTGCAGAAAATTGTCTGGCTCTGATGGGAGGCTGTACAGGTTGTACTGGGTAGTCAGCCTCACCGTACTGGCAAGGTCACAAAGAGTTCTTACTTTGTTGTCTCCCGAGCAGCTTCACGTAGCTCTTGGAATTAGCTTAGCCCATCCCCAAATATCTCACATCTAGCAGCTAATTTGTGTTTATGCAATTGATTCACAAAGTGCTCTTTCCTTACTGGAAAGAAGCTGAAGTTTCACAATAGTTACCAATCTCTTTTTAGTGAGCTAAAGGTGGCACTCTGTAGCATTCTAACTAAAGCAGAGTTGGAGGATCACTGAAAATGTTTTTTAGGTCCAACTGTAAGCTCTAAAATATTTAATCTGCTAAATTCTTATGTCTTTATTTTCTCCTTACTGTGGCAGAAATTAAATCAATGGGAAACGTTTCAGGACTGGTTCATACTGAACCAAATATGAACAAACAGATTTTTCTTTTCATTTCTGGAAGTTGTATTGCCTTGCCTTTTTTTTTTTTTTAAATACTGTAGCAAACTGACTACTCAAGTTGTCAACCCCAGGCTGAACAAAGACATGCTAAGGTGACATGACTGAAAGCGCAGCGCTTTTTGTGATGTATTGTTTGGTGCTTCTTGTGTGCACGAGTACGTGTATTTTTGCAGCTTTATCTCTTAAGTGGATAGTCAAAGGTTCAAGGTTTCCAAGACACACGGAAGATCGCTCATTCCATGTGTGGTGTAGCTTATTGCAACTTGATGACAGCGTTGAATTGAGTGCAACGAGAAATTGGTTCTGATGTGAAAATTTCTACCCTTTGTACTTCTCTTCGCGTTGTTCTCTTCACCTCATATCTTGTGTTGGGGAAGAGCAGGTGTCAGAACCTGAAACGTAACTGAAGGGTTTGCTCAAGTTGCCATTGGATAGCTAGTCTTTTAGAGGCCAAAGTAAGGTCAACGCTGAAAATGTTCTTTTTGGTTTTGTGGTGGTTTATCTTACATGTACCAGGGAGGTGGGATGCAGATTTGAACATCTGTAGCAATACCCTGTGGCTTCCCTATAAACTCAGAGTTCTAAGGACTTGCTTGATTTTTATAGACACTAGTAACAGTTCTTGCTCTTCAATGTCAAGCTCTGAAAAGCCCACTCAGCAGGGAGATCTCTTTGAATTGTGGCTGTTGATCTTTCTGCTTAGTTTGTTTGCTCTTCTGCAAGCGGTTTGTACAAAAAATACCTGTCACACAGCTTGCTTTTAGGTTTTGATCTGATGCAGGCTTCCCCATCCATCTTCCTGCAATTTCTCTTTCTTGGTTTTTTGTTAGCTTGTAATTAGAATGATGAGTAAATTCTTCTGATGGGTAAACTATCAAGAGAAGAAACTGAGTGTCCAATGTAATGTTTCATATTAAAATAAACAAAACAAAATAGTAACTCTGCTTGATAAGGAAGAATGCAAAGGACTTCAAATATTGGCAAAAATGGAAGGGGAAAGATAGCACTTAATTTGGAAACTCACTATCTGTGATGAACTCGAGTCCATCAAGAAATGATGCAGCAATAAAGTCCCAATCTTTGATGTGTGCTGAGGTTGAGTAAAGCACACCTTTAGTTACATCCAGTTGTGAGCCCTGGTACTGGTTTTCTTGAGCAGCTGTTGTTAAGGTTCTGTGACCATGGCATGAATTCATCAGTGAGTGCATCATTGGGAATGGAAATTGCACTTGACTGAGCTTGAAGGATCAGATCATTGACATTCAAGGGGCAGAATGCAGTCGATACTTCCCGATTCTAATAAAACTTGGCAGCTTCACGGTGACAGCCGAGCATCGTGCCTGGAGACTTTCACATTTACAGAATTGCTGGCAGTCTGTCTGCTGACCTTGGTTTGTTTTTTTTTCCTGAGGAACCATAAGCGTTTGTGTGATGCAGTGGGTGGTTGCTGTAAGACTGGTAGTTCTCCAGCTGGCTCCTGGACACTCAGATGTTCTTACCGGATGGTGTGGAGCAGTAGGTATGGTAGTGAGGAGAGGTTTGGTATTTCCCCCCTAGTTTGGAGATGAATGCCTAAAGCCCACCCGTTGTTGCTTTTTTGCAATAAATTTACTGTGTGGAGTAGATTTGTCTGCCTCTTGCCTGCTGGAAGGTATCTGGTGGGGTAAAGAAGGGGTGGTGGGGTGTGAGAAACCCCTGCAAAGCGGCTGGGAAGAGACAGGAAAGGAAATAAATGTGTGGCACTGTGACAGAATGCTCTTCTGAAGCAGCATGAGGAGAAAATAGTCATATTCTGTGACAGCGGAATCAATAGGGCCTCTGTTGAAACGAATGAGAATTTTTATCTCTTGAGGCTATTGTTGAGGGCAGACTGAGGCAAATGTTTAATGGGTTCATGCTTTTGAAATAATTCTATAACTGTAAGGGAGAGGAACATGCTTTAAAAATTGAGTGAGCAATTATGAAAAGGAGGTTAGTTGCCACTTCTGTAAATGGTTCCTTTTGTCACAATTGAGTATTCAGTATTTGAACAAGCATCGGGGAGTCGCAGTCACAGCAATCACGGAATTGCTGGTTCTGTATTTGATGTTGTGACTTCAGACGTGGTGTGTGTTGATTTGCGTGTCTGTAAAATGCAGGTGTCTGTCCTGAGGAAGGCTTAAGTATAGAGGTAGAACTTGTGGCTTCAAAGGGAATACCTCTGCAAAATATAACCTCAGACAAGTATGATTGTGTACCACCATCTCTTTCGTTCTTGAATTTTGGCATTTAGCTTGTCCCACAGCATGACGCCGAAAAGCGTGTGATTCTCAAAGCGCTGATCGACACCACAGACGTACCATACTAGAACTTTGCCATCTAGAGCCTGTTATTGACTGCAAAGGAATTGATAAATATTTAAGAACAGTAATGGTAACATGGGTTACTTAATGAGAGCACAGAGATACGTGGGAGTAGTGAGAAATGGGCTTGTCTGAGTCGTTCAAGTGCAATACCTGTTTTTCCTGGTGCAAAGTAGATGAAAGTGTAACAAATGATTCAGGAGCAGAACATTCACATGCCTTGAGTGCTGTCATAAACTGTACTTAAATATGGGCAAGCTGAGAACTTTGGCCAACTCATGAAGTTCTTATTTAATTTTTTTCTCGTGGAAAACCTTGAAATGTGTGGATGCTCTATTTTTGCTTTTGACAAAATAGTTGTGGACACTGGGGTGCTTCAGCTGGGCACGCAGCTCACTTAAACCTCGGAAGGAAGAGTGAGAAATTCCAGCTCAAATTTCTTGTTTATAAAACACATGTGTGCTCTTGTTCTTGCCGTCACTGCCTTCATGTATATAAATCTGCATATATATATATAGCTGCGGTATTTATTGTGCAAACAAGGAAAAAATGAGTACTCACTGTATTGCTGGGGTTATTCATGCTTCAGCATTCAATTCTAACCTACTGGCTTTTTTTAAGATGGGAAGTGTTTACTCAGGTCATTTGCCAGGTTTGATACTTTCTTGTTTTGTTTTTAAAATGCTCGGAGTCCCAAAAGCCTTTGTACATCCTCACTTCAATTACTGTAGAGGGAACCAGGAAAGAAAAATGCTTTTTTTTTTTTAAAAAAAAAGCTTGATTTTCAGAAATACTAAGCTGAAGTGATTTTTTTTTTCCCTTTACCTTGTCAAATTAACATGATTGCATGTTTCACTTTTTATGCTAAAGAGTTTCTGATCTTCAAAGGCAACTTTCAAAAAGACATGCTGGTTCAGCCAAGGAGACTAATACTTTAGACGGAATATTACCAGTAATAAAAAAGACAGAGTTATGATAGTTTGCATTAATTTTAATAACTTTTTGTACAGCTCTTGAGTCAAGATGTGAGGAAATTAAAGGGAAACACAGTTCTTAGTTCAGCTGCAGTGTGTTTATACCTGATGTATAGCATTATTCTCGTGCAAACACGTGGAGAGGCTGGGCGAAGCCTCGCTGTGTGACTCACAGAACAGGGCTGTAATAGAGGTGTGAGTTCATTTTCTGTTTAGGAGTCGTGTGACCCTCTATCTGTATTGCTCCTACTTGTGATCTTTGCCCTTCAAATGGGGCAAAGTGCTATGAAAATTATCTGAATTTTGAGTAGCATTGGGTGTAGAGGGTAAAAAAAAATAACATGGTTTGGATGCATAAATTCTCTACCCTGTCCATCAGAGTTTGGGAAAGAGGATAACCCTTGTTTTTTTCAGGGTCAAATTGCTGTTCATTTGCCAATTATGGTATACCTGTTTCTTTCCATTTGATTTTGCTAGGTTGTACCAGCGGCTCAAGATTAGTAATCCACTGTGGAGGTTGATTCCTTGGCATTATGAGGGTCAGGAATATCAACTCAATTTCCTCTGGTGGGCCAGTGTAGCAGTCGATCGTATTTTGCTTCTATTAAGTTCAAGTGGAGATTGATATGGAAACGTGGGAGTCTTGATTCCTCCCCCCCCACTTCAGATTCAGACAAACTGATAAACATCCTGGGCTCCGGGTACTTCTGGGACTCCAGTTTGTCTCAGAATAATTTAAGAGATGGTGAATGTAACGAACCTAATCAAATGCATGCAAATAGCACAGTGAATATTCATGCAAAAATAATAAAAAAAATAAACTTAATGTTGTTTCTAACAAGGCAGTTATATGCCTGACTGAGAAATTTATATAGTAATAGTGGTAAACAAGATTCTTGACTTTAAACTTGAGTAAAAGCTTGTTTTTTAGTTTCTGTCTCGATAACTGTAACTTAAGGTATTTCATAATATGGCAAATGGGAAGTAAGGTAAAAAGGATGGAGCAACAATTAATTTTTTTTTTCCTGAAAAGCCTGTTACCTGGTTGGATGAGTGGGGAAAAAAACCCCAACATTGTGAAATGGCATGAGAGGAAAATATGAAAGAAATGGGTCTGTCTTGTCAGAAAGTCAGAACTCTTCTGGCAGAGGTTGGATGATTCAATGTTGAGGTACCTTCCCCTGCCTTCCAGTGCTGGGGATGGGATGGCTTGTAACTGGTGTGGAGCCAGAGAAAAAGAAACTTCAGAGCTGCCTTCTGCACCTACCCTCCCTCCATATAAAAGATGCAAGTGTTTCTTTTATGTGTGCTAAATATTGTTTTGGAATGAGAGGTCTTAATACATCCATCTGCTTTTTCATGAAGTCTGTTACCCACACAATACATGATTTCCAAAAGATGAAATATCAGAAACAAATGTAGGTTTTCCACTTGGTAGGTATGGGGCAGGATATCAGAGTTGCTGTGAAATCTCAAATTTCATTGATCCTGCTCACCATCAATAATGCACCAGATGTTTTGCCTGCATTTAGTTTTGCACTAAATTAAACATAGGCAGGGGTGCAGGATGTTCATCTTTAATGCTGTTAAAGCTGGCGCTGTCGACGACGACTTCTTGTGTCCTCTGGGTTGGGTTTCTTTGGGTATTGTTAGTGTGTGTGTATGTGGCTTGTGTGTTTGTAGGTGTTCTGCTTTTAGTAAAGAATTGCTCTAAAATTAGTTTGCTTCATTCAGATAAGCTTATACTCTTAATACGGCCTTGAACAATTTTTTCCCTTCCATCCCATCGATCAATTCTTACATTATTAGTTTAATAAGTAATTATATTCCCTATCTGCATTTTACTTGCTGAAATGGAGGCAAGGTTGTAAATGGTGATAATTACATATAATACTTCTGCTGTGAGGTAAGCGGAAAACTTCAAATGGGTTGTATCTTCTACTTAATAATACCTTTGTCTAAAATGCAGTCCCCAGTGGTTTGTTAGTGTGTAACACTCAGCCTCCGTAAATGCTAACTAATGCATTTAGAATTTTCCCTGCTAGGAGTTGGTCCCAACTACACGCTGGCTGTTGGGAAGCGTCTCCGCAGTGTGATTCTTAGCGACGTGTGGAAGCAGGAGGGTAATTAAGATGGCAAACCTTGGAGATCTAACATCCTCTCCCTCTTTCCTTAGAAAATCAGCTACGTCGTTGAAACAAGACTTGAAAAGCATGCTCTGAAGCCAGAACAAACACCCTGAAATTTTTATCATAATGTTGCTTTTAAAAGTCCTAAATGTCCTCTATTTAAAATGAAATTCTTTTGTATTAACCTGCTTTCATATGCTGGCTTTCACCAGACTGCAGAATTGCCTGATTTGACTTTCTAATGTAACTGTAATGAATCTTCTGGGAAATGGAGCGATTGAATGCATATACTGTGCAACTCCATTGTAAAATATTCTGTCAGATCTGCTATATTTCTGATTTTATTTTTTTTTCCAGGGGAGGGGTGTCCCCATCAGGTATTAAAGCCTAAACCAAATGTATTCTCTAGGGGACTTCAGGAGCTCAGTGTGTAATATTGCCTTGATTAAATATATTTTCAGCACCACATACATAAATACACCGGGTGATAGTAGTACAGTTATATTAAATTCAAAGGCGTGTATTCGGAGAGAAAAGAATAAAAGAGGAAAATTATTGGCAGATAGTCTTGTAATGGGCACAAACAGAGCTGCTGTGTTGTGCGTGCACAGATAGGAAGGTGAAATATCTGGTAGGCAGATAAAGGCTGGATACAGCTGGGTATAATAGCTCGTAAGGACACTTCTCCTATAGACATTGTCATCGTCTAAGCATTATATTCTGCGCTTTAATGTAGCAGCTGGTGAGCTTTTTAAAAAGGAATTTCTGCGATACAATATTTTTTTGTAACTGCTATATCCATAGTGTTTGTAATTGCTATAATACGATGTTGTTTTATTTGTGTGAAGGAATTGAACACTGGAGTTTAATAATTAAGGATTTATTAGTTAAAACCTCGTGTCATAATTAGCCAGATGCTGCTGTGTTGAAACAGTTAGTTGCAATTAGTGTTTTTAAATAGAAGGGTCTTGCCTTTAATGCTGTATAGGCTTGACTTTGAAGATTTCAGTCTTTAGAATCTATTGAAGCCCAATGTTGAAGGTAAATTTTATTTTTATTCTAATGAAAGGCAATAATCGTACTCAAATTCCAGGCTAGGTAAGTGAATTTGAACAGATTGAGTTACTGAGTTTGGTTTACTTTTTTCTTTTAACATGACATTGAGGGTGCCGTGTGTGGTGGTAGGTTTTTTGTTTGTTTTCTTTAAGTAAAAGGTGTTTCTCTAAGGCAGTGTGTGTCTATGGGCTTTTTTTTTTTATTGTGGGTTTTTTCTTTTTGTTTGGGCTTTTTCAAAGCTGGTAAAAGGAAAACCATGGCTGGATTGTTCCAGTTTAGCCACAAATAATTCAACCACATTGGCAACTATCTGATAATATGTATGTAGAGATTTATAACTATCTGGGATGAAGGATGTGCGGGATGGGATTTTTAATAAATGTTAGGTTTTTGTCCCGGACAAGTATTTTTTTAATAATACCAACTGGAGTGGTGTGATGAAGCATCCGATGGGCCCTCCTGAGAGAGGATGATTATACTGGAGAGATATCAAACTATGAATCATTTACACTAACCTCTTGTGAAGCACAGCTTGCATTTTTAATGAAGGATGATTGCATTTCATAAACAGACCTTTAAAAATTAAAATAATATTGATCCACTTTCATGTAGCTCTATTAAAACAGTAAGCTATACATCTCCTAATAGCTACAGGACAGATTATTTTTAAAAATATACCAAAGTGTGCACAAAACTCTAAAGAGAGGGTATACTTCTGTGTTCAAATGCCACCTTATTCTGCAGCTGTACTTACACACTGTCTGGCTTGTGAAAAAAAAGGTAATTAGAAAAATACTGCATATATCTTGTATAAAAGAAGGGGGAATCCAAGTATTTAATACTCCGCTTGACATGTAACAGCCATCCCTTTCATACTTTTGTTTCAGGTCTGAAATGCCTGTTATTTGCACTCCCAGGAAAGGTTGTATCCAAATATTCTTGTGTATTGTCTGTGTTGATAGCTTTTAAGGTGGTACATTCAGCCTTGCTCTTTTTTTAATTTCTGTATCTTTGGGCTTCCTATGTCTTCAGGATGGCTGTTGGGACACGTAGAGTAGGTCAGTGTGATTCCGGAGCTGTGTTCAACTTGGGAATGCTGCAGCATGCAATTCTCCCTGGGGCTGTAATGTACAGGAGCTTTTGGGCAGCAAAATTCCCCAGGGGCAGGAGGAAACAAGCAAAAAGGTGCATTGAGAAAGATGCTACCAGGCTATTCCTCAAATTCTGTGTCATACTCAGCCTCATGTTGCAGGAAGCCCTTAGAGTCTACTGGATTTGGGGTCCTCATGCCCCTTAGCTTTTGGTGTTCTGGGCCTTTTAACTCATAGGGTCAGCGTTTTATTAAACTCTTCCTTGTAAATTAAGTTGAAAATAATACTTGTGTAGTATTGACAGTCAGAGAAGTTCAGGTTCTCTCTGTTTCTAGGGAGTAAGTACCATTGGATCCTGGTGATGAGCAGGTTTAATGCATTTGCAGTGTTTGTTGTAATGGGAGCCTATTGTATGATAAACAATCTCTTGAATTTCCTTTAATTATGTACACGTGTGTGCCAAAGACATTTTAAGACCCTGGGTTAAAGTGTTATACTTCAAAATTGAAGAGTAACCAGAAGTGGCAGCCAGTATTGTGGTAGCTCTTAAGAGCAGTAGATTAGGTTAATGGATTATTCTAAGTTATATTCAACATTGAAACATAAGAAATATAGATGCTTCCACCCCATTACAATTATTGCTTTTTTTCCTTGTTAAATCTTAACATTATATATATATATATATTGCTGTTTCTCCATAGATTTCAAAGTACTTCACAAAATAGTGGAGTATTACTCAGTTCAGAACTAGTACTTGAAAAAGGCATAAATAAAAATGTATAGACCACGATCTTGTTGGTTGTTTCACAGGAGGCTTAGGGAAATCATGTTTTCAGAGCAGTGATTGGTGTAGTCACTAAATCACCTTCCCATCTGCGCCTGTGTCTGTGATGTCTTTGGGGAGGGGGGTCGTGATACATCCTTTAACAGTTGGAACTTGAGGCAGCAAAATAATTGAAGAGAATTATCTTGAAGTGCCAACTTCCATCTCTGTGGCTGATACAACTTCTCCGGGGAGGTCAGGGCTGCCTAAAGGAGTATTTCCCCAACAGCGTCTTTGTCTGACAAGGCTCCAGCTGATCTGCTCATTCAGAACAGTTTGTACAATACTTCTTGAAAGTAGTGAGTTGAAAATTGCCATGAGTAAAACTAGATGTATATTTATATATCTGTGTGAAAAGAAACTCTATGTTTAGGATCTGTTGTAGAGTCCCATGGCCAAAGGGCAGATTTAAACTTAAATCTGTTTAACTTTAAAATGCAGGTAGTATATTGTAAGTTGAAGACGGGTAAGTACAAGGTAAGTTCTCAAGCCTTGGAGGATGTTATGATTTTTGTATTTTTCCTGTAGTTTATCTTTTTCTTTTGTCAGTTGACTTGGGCAGTTGACAGAAAGGCTGGTGTTGCACAGCAAAGGTGTTCTGTAGACTTATCGCCATATTGTGTCAGGACCTTCTGTTCTCCTTTCTCTCTGTGTTTTCCTTCCATATAGAATTTAATTCCTCAAATCCATTGTAGTACACTGACTTGCATCTTCGTGTCTCTAAAATGCATTGTATACACATTAGCCTTTTTGTCAGGGCATTTGAAAAATGCAGTCTACATTGGGAGTCAAAGGCTTTAAAACCTGTGTGTGTCACAGCTTCAGCACCAAGAATTTATTTCACATGTTCCCGGTGGACGTGCTGTGTCTTTATCTAGAAATGAAATTTTTTCTACCAGTTGTTGCCATTTTGCATTCTGGTTTTGTAATCATCTTTTTATAAAATGGCTTTATTGTTTGCTGATCAGGTGTATCCTGACATAAATAAAACATTGGCAGTAATTGGCTGTGACAGATTTCCAGCACTCCCTCTTCTCCGCGGCACGAAGAGCCGCTGACAGTTATAGGAGGCAGCAATAGAACCCAGGCCTCCCATTGCAAAGTCCCTGGGGTAATTGGCTTTGACGGCTACTGGTTGCTGCAATAATGCTGATCCATGAGCTTGTGTGAGCTGCATAATGCCTCGAGGATTTTGTACCCATCAATATGTCCTCAGCTTGAATCATTTTTTTTCATACTTTTTCTGTGGCAGTTTATTAAAAGAAACGCTTGCTACATTTACTGTGTATTTGGTATCTACACAACCTCAGCTGTCAGGGCAGATGAAAACACTATCCTGCAATTCTGTACAAAATTCTACTGCGTGTCTGCGGCTTATCCAAAGAAAATTTCTCTTGCAATTGGTGGAAGACGCTTGCAGTTCGAGCCTCTTCTTTATGTAGGTACATCATTAATTAATTATCTGGGATAATAAAACATGGTAGTCTGTTAGCAAGAGCACAACTGCTTTTGTTTGCAAAACTTAATAAGCTGGGAAGCAAACCTGAAAATCTGAAAAGGCAGAGATGAACATGCTGAGTGAGGACCAACAGTTTGTCAGCGATAACCACGTGTTTGCTACCATAAGTAGCCACTCAGATTTCTTTTGTGGTGTCTAGTGGAAAAAAAAAAAATCTCATAGTTGGTGGTATTGATCACATTTGATCTTATCAGTACATTCTGAGAAATGTAAATCCCAGCAAATCCACCTTGGTTGGGTCCCAATCAACTGGAAGACCAAAGTTACTGCGTTCTTAACCAAAAACGGGACATAGAGCTGAAATGCATTGAGTAGTTCTTAAAACAGGATGACTTTTTCTCAGCCAGAATTACTGCTTGTTCTTCACTCAGAGCAGAATTTTGTGGATGAAGTATTGGCTACAGTGATTTACTATCTCAAAAGTCATCGTGGTTATTTTGGGGGAGGAAGTTTGTATAAATCGCCTTGTATAGCTTCGTTGGCTAATTTTAAGGTGCTGTGTTTAGGGGATCCGTTCTAAAGGATTCCAGTAGCAGTTCAGGGAACACTGGACGGGAGACCAAGGCTACAGTGGCTGGGCAGTACCTGCTCTTGAAACACACACTACTGCTTGCTTAAAATAAAATCCTCTTTGCATAACTCAAACCAGCCTGCACCTGCAGTGGGATCTGCCTGAGTCATCTTTAAGGATGGCAGTGACTCAGGGAAGGGTTCCTCTTTTGGTTATATTTCAGTGCCAAACTCTAACTCACTAGAATGATTATTTTTTTTTTTAACTCAGCTGTGATAATTCTAACGTGGTTTATGGGTTTGTAATCATGTAGTACCAGTGTGCTTTGATGACTCTTCTGGGGAAATATCAGATAACTCACTGTGGGATATTCTGCATCTTTATTTTCAGAAACAAACCCTCTGATTTAGTTGTCATTATAGGGAAGTCTGGCAAAATTTGAAGTTCCTAATTTCGTGGACTCAGCTCTGTCTTGATACTGAAAATAACAGTTACATATTTAATTACATACTATAGAGGGGAAGTTTAGGATCAATGCCTGGCTCTGTTTGCTTTTGGATTCCAGTTTTCCGTGGCAACAAAAAATGTTTCCTATTTAGCTCATCTTTTAGGAGTTGGGTTTTATAACTATCTGTGTCTTGAAATTTTAGGTTAAATCTTGATCAAGGCATTCCTCATTTTGTGGTCTTTCTCTTGGTGTTTTGAAGGAAAAGGTACTGAAATGTCATTCTTGGCACCAGATGAGCACAAAGTGCAAATAACACTTCTAAAATGGGATTTCCTTTGGTTTTGGTCGATTATCTCCCCTGGAAATTAGAGTAATTATTTGGGAAGAAACCTTTCAGAGGCATAAAGAACAGTTTAAGAAGCTCACTTCTGCCTTCAGAGAAGTACTGTTAAAGAAAGATGTTGCAGTGTGGTATTTATATCCTTTTTCAAGTTATTCATGCTTGACCAGTTATACCCAGATTCTGTCCCATTCTGACAGACTGAACACTGGACGCTGAAGATCACGTTCTGTTTTCCAGGTAAACCTTAACTTGAAAGCATAATCGTGTTTAAAACCATCCAGCCTCTTTTGTAGTGTGGTATTGATATCCCTCCCACCCTAAGAACCAGAATCAGTTTTTCAAATATGCCCAGCAAAGTCTTAGGAATCAAAAATAGCAAAATGCAATTACAGGCTAATTGATTAATGTAATTATGTGTATATTTCACTAAAACTGGGTTCTGCAACATTAGCAATTTAATTACAAAATGCATTACTATTCTAAACCTAGCAAAAAGTATTTTGCTGATAGATGTAGCTGCTATTTCTCATCCTGTTTCCTACATAAACGAGTTTTAGCAGCCAGTGTATGAACAAGCGAAATATTCCCATTTGTATCAGAACGAAGTTTGCTGGGGAAGCTTAAGCACATTGCAAAATTGCTTATAAAAAGAAAAGTAACTTGAATTCTTGTGGCTTTTGACTCTTGAGTGCAAATTAGATTTTAAACGTGTTGTCACATGCCAGGTGAATCTATTTAAGAGCATTTTTGCCCAATATGTGTCGTCTTACTCTTCCTCCTTTCTCTTCTGGTGTAGGGGTCTCTCTTTCACCAGTGTAGTAGGATGAGGTTCAGTGCAGGTTAGTTCAGTAGCTGGATCACCTGCCTAGGGTCTTTTTTTTCTTCTTTTTAAGCTTCAACATAAGAAATTCCATGTAGACATGAGGAGGAACCTCTTTTCTGTGAGGGTGGCTGAGCCCAGGGAGGTGGTGGAGTCTCCTTCTCTGGAGACATTCCAAACCCTCCTGGACACGTTCCTGTGCAACCTGTTCTGGGTGGACCTGCTTTGGCAGGGGGTTGGACTAGATAATCTCCAGAGGTCCCCTCCAACCCCATAGCATTCTGTGATTCTATATTTCCTAATATCAAACTTCATTCAGATTTGTGTGTCCAGTTCGCTTTGCACTCTGAAAGCACAAGATTTTTAATTCCTATTTTATTCTTGCATGTGTATGTTTGGGTTTATTTTATTTGAGCTTTGAGTTGAAGGAAGATAATGCATTCTTTCTAGTGCTGGTACCAGCTGGTACCCAGTGTTGAATTGCTCTTGTTAGAGGGAGTTTCCTCTACAAACTGTTAATGTGTATTTGAGGAGAAGTGATACAGTTGGTCTCTTCTCCCCAGTAACAGGCGGTAGAACAAGAGGAAAGGGCTCAAGTTGCACCAGGGGAGGTTCAAATTGGATATCCGGAAAAGTTTTTATGCTGAAAGGGTTATTAAGCATTGGAATGGGCTGCCCAGGGAAGGGGTTGAGGCACCATCCCTGGAGTTATTTAAAGGACGAGTGGACATAGAGCTTAGACACATGGTTTAGTGTTGGTTTTTTTTTTTTTATCAGAGTTGGGTTGATGGTTGGACTAGATGATCTTAAAGGTCCCTTCAACCTAGACGCTTCTATGATTCTAAGTGCCAGGAGTGGCAGCATTTTGTGTCAATGGTTGGAGAAGACCCCAGTGAAGACCGTGTTTGCTCTGTCCTCTAAGTGAGTGACGGCACAATAAAGGCTGCTAAAATAGGTTGGTTTTTTTTTTTCTGGTGAAGCCTGTTTTGTTGGGGTTTTTTTTGCATAATTTGCTGCTATTGCACAGGCAACGTAAATAATTGCTGGGCCTGATCCCTGTGGTTTTTGATGCAAGCAGGAAACGAGTGGTGGCAGGCAGGGGAAGCTAATCCGTGTGCTATCCGCACAGGAGAGGCTGTTGCACAAGCTGTCCCTATGCCATTAATATGGGAATAGCTGTCAGTAAAGGTCACAGTCTTGCTGATCCAATGTGAAAGCTACACAATCTTGTTAGCAGATACTCTACCATACAAAGGAGGATTACGTTGCAATAATAGTTCATGATGTATCTTCTTATTGCTCCCCAAAGGAGATTGGTTTATTTTCAGGTGTATGAATGACGAAACACAAAACATAAGTTAACTTATTTTCTTAATAGCATGTACACTTCATGTAATATTTCAAGTGTGCTCTTGTAAATAACCCCATAATGATCCACAAGCTTGCCCTGACTTAAGAAGCTTAAGGAATTAATGTCAAATTACAGACATAACTGCAAATAGTATTTACTCTGGCATGCAGGAGAGGTAGACAGTTGACAAACATTAAATTAAAACCTTTTTTTTTTTTTTCTTAAAGGAAGAATTGCAAATGCTACAGTAATTTAATGTTAGTACACTGTGAGTGTGTATGAGAAAAGGTGGCATCTGCCAGTGCTAATGTCACTGTCTTGTGACGTTCTGGCTAAGGATACGGGCAGATGTGCCCGGTAGTTGAAGGTCTCAGTTTGGTTCTCCATCAGAAGGTTCCTTGTGTGTCAGTGAGGTCTGGAAAGCCACCGGTTTCACAGGCAAAGTCGTACGTGTGCGGTGCGTTAGTGTTGGCGTGAGACAATTATAAAATGCCTAAGAAGATTGTCTGCGTTACATAATGCTAATGGAATTATGGTTCAATAAACACATTAATACAGAGGAGGGAGAAGATGCCCAGACTTCAGCTGTGGGAGGCAGAAATGTTGCTGCTGAACGCCATGGCATAATTTCCTAATATGTGTTTTAAATTCAGTGTAGCTGGTTAAAACTAACAGGTAATAAGCTTTAGCTGTAAATGTAGTTTTAAGCTGTAAATGGCTTACCTTAATCTTTCTATTTTGGTCAAGTGAAAGGGAAATGAGGTCTGAGGAAACGCTCTTTAACAAAAGACGGGAAAGCTCCCAAGATCACTTCTCTGTCAGCTGAATTGCAGGTAATGCATTACGTGCACAGCAGTTTGCTCGTTTTCAGAGTCAGAGCAGTAGTGGTTCTACAGAAAGAATGGGTTACACTGAAACACTGGCCAGACTATTGATCGATCCCTTTTGAAAAGAATAGTCTATATTGAGAGATGTAGTAAAGATTTGTAGCTATCAAAGACTTGTCTTCCAATAGATGCTTTTTTTAGCCACTGTTCTCAATTATTTGTTGATTTTGATCTTCAAAGACAAACATATACAAAGGTATGAGCTTAAAACTCTAAATTGCTTTTTGCAGTGACAGCTGTTGTAAAACTGCAAACTTTGTATGTATAAAAGTATAGGGCTGTGGACAGGAGGTCTAGTAGGTGTGTTAGCTGTATATGACACAATTTAGACCTTAAAAGCTGTGATTTTACAGCTTTTGTGACTCAAAACCACAGTATTTTACAAATGACACTATTAATCCAGCAAGGCTTTAGATAGTTTGGCGCTTATTTCCATCAGGATGTTGTTAAAGTTGACATTCAGAATGATTTTATTTAAAGCTCGGGAACCTAACATTACGCAGTGTATAGAATCTGCTTTTATTGTGTGTCGTGGTCACCCCTGTAGATGTATATAGGTAGTTGTTGGTTTGATGTATCGATCCAAATCAAGAAAAAAATTAAAATAATCATATGTAGAGTTTTCAAGGAAGGCACAGCTCAATCTCTCAATTACACTGCACACTCTGGGATTTGAGGGTGAGGTGTTTTGCTGTAGCCCAGCCTGGGTCTGTGTGGCTGTTTGTGACAGCGCTGTTGGGGCTGTGGAGAGGAGTTTTTTAACTTGTATTTGTTAGACAATTGCAAGAGCAGCTGTTACTTTGTGGAAGATAATTTGTGATGGAAGCTTATTAGATCCTTTCTGTAGGCTAGCGTTTCTGCCTGTTTGTACGGAAAAAAAAAACACTTCTGACTTCTATTTATTTTTCCCCAAGTCTTTATTTTCCCAGCAATGACTTTATGTGTTGGAGAGACAAATTATTTTCTTCTCTCTCTTTGGCTTTGTTGCATTTGTTTAAAAATAAAAAACATTTTTGTTTTTACTCCTCATTTCTCCTATGATTTACTTTAAAGGACATGGTTGGTTGATGACAACCCTGAATTCTTATGGCCCTTCGAGTTCTTACAGTTACTGCCTGTGTCCAAAAGCAGGGTCCTCAATCTTTTTGAATCCCCTTAGCTGAAGTATGAATATCCTCTTCAAGAAAGATTAGAAGGATAATCATAGATTTTCTGAAACAGAAGATAGGTCTCCAGTATGAGATATGTGCGTGAAGCAGGTATGTTTACTTGCTTTTCTGGGATAGAAAACGTGGCCCTTAGACTGGAGAATGAAGAATGGGGGAGGCATGATGAGGGAAACACCTTCCTCCTGCTTGGAGGTTAGGGAGGTAGGTCGCCTTCACAGCGCAGGAGAAGGTGCTGGCATTGTGTAACGCGTTCCCTCTTCTCGGTCATCAGTTGTGAACCTAATTAATTTGGAGGCTTAAAGAGGAGACATTAAATTCTGCAGTCTGTTTTTTCTGTTTGTGGTTTTTTTTTTTCTTCCCAAGGGCTCAGATTTGGGTGAAATTAATCACTAATTATTGAGTTGATTAATAGTTACTTATTAGATCCTTTCTTGTCAGTCTTACCTCCTTGCATGTACCTGCTTTAAGCAAAAAGTTTATAACCAATGAGCAAGAATTCAGTGATGTATTTCCACATGGCAGTAACTTATCCTCATTAGAGTTTGAAATATGCCTTTTAATAGTAGTTTGAGAACCAAGTGGATTTTTAATTACTGAAATCATATGCCTTAAAATCTTTCACTTACAAATAATAATTAAAAGCTGCAGTTCTAATGACTGTGAGGTAATCTTAGACATGACTGATGTTAAAACAAATCGAGAGCAGCTCCTGCAATCCAGAGTCAGCCTGATAGAAAAAAATCTCAGCAATAGCGCTTCCTTATTCACTTCAGTAGAAAGGTGCACATAAAGTCTTTGGAAAAAAAAACTTAGTCTTTATTCAGCATGAGAGAATTCACCCCCCTTCAAATTGACAGAGAAGTAGCAATTTTTTTTAATAGCTTTATCCTATAATCAGAGGTGGTGTTGTCTTTTGCTGTCAGTACATTGATAAGACAAATCGCTTCATGCAGTGAGACACCATTCTGCTATTTCACCCACCCCTCTTCCCAGTTGGGACTGGTGGATGTGAAACTCAAAGATATATATATATATATATAATGTGTGTGCATACATACATGTATAGGTTTATTCATCTGATATATGAAAAATGCTATTGTGTTTACCGATATATAATGGGTCTGTTATCAGCTTTTGTGTAAAATACTACCGGTTTTTAGAAACCTGCAGGTACCAGTGATGTGAATTATTTAATTAAGTGAGATTGGTGTTTGCTGTCATTAATAAGGAGCTGACTCTAGAGGGCACTCGAAATCAATATAGCGTTCTCCTTCCCATCTCTTAACATGCAAAGATGACGTTTTGGTGAGGAAAAGCAATAAAAGTCACTATACACCCCTTCTGTCTTTCTTACCAGCCCCACGGCCTCTCAGTGTATTGGGGGCATGAATATTGGGTTGGCCTGGAGAGTTAATCTGGGAAATGGCTCTTAATTATTTAGCTCTGGGAGGGATTCCTTCACCAGGCTTCCCAAACACTGTGAGCTCTAACACCTTACCTATTGTTGTCATGCTGACTTAAATAATTTGAATGGTTAAAGTATCTTTCCAGGCCTTTATAGAGCATAAATAAAAGGATGAATGGCTCAAATTTGATCACGTTTTCTTCCTGTCTTGGAGAAGAGGTGAAACGCTACATTTTTGCCTTAATATATCCGTAGAGAAAAGAAGCAGTGTCTTGACCTGCTGTGATTTCTAATAATCCTTTCTAGCAGCTAGTAAAACAGGTAATAATGTACAAATTGCACACTGAGTTTTCATGTAGGGATTTTTTTTTCTGTTTATAACTGGCCTTTTAAAGCTTTCTTCTTTTTCTTACGTTTACATGCAGTCTTGTGATCGTTCCAACCATCTTTGGGGAGGGCTTTTCCTCCTTAGAGGTCGTAAAGCCTCATGTGCTCATGGTTCTTGGTTGCTTAGTGTTGGACTGCAGTAGAGTCCATATGAAATGCCTTTTGGTGGCTGTGGTAGGATGTTTATCCCTGGACCAGCTGTATCTGACCAAGGCAGAATATTAAAAGTGCTGTGGGAGCATTTTAGGGAGATTCTGGGTACTGCTATTCCCAGCTGTGGCACCTTCTTGTGGAGTTAACTTCCTAAATGAAAAGTTGAACTCCTCTTAATGAGTATTTTAAACCCTGAAAAGACAACATTGGCAATAATTGCATTGATATAGGACAGACTTCCAGGTCACTTAATTTGGTTAGCTTTTCAATAGATTTTTCCTCTGAGCATGAGAACTCTTCCCCTAATGACTAAAAAAAAGTCCCCTGTTGTTTAAGGTCTGTAGCCCGAGTTCTTGGTTGGAGAATGTTACTAGCAGAAATGTAGTGTCTGTTTAGATTTCTCTTCTCTTTGCTGCTCTGTGACATGAATGACACATTTTTCCAGTTTATAAGACTTTTGCATGGCCGTTCTGCTACATGCAACACTGGGGAGTATGATTGTTTGGGCTCCCCTCTTTTGTACTGAATATGCTTTGCCTTTTTCCCCCGGAATATCCAACCAGGTAATACAAAACTCATAATTATTACCTCTGACTTGAGTGGTTATGAAGATAGTAATTGTTTCAGCCTGATGGAGATGAAAACTTGTCTCCCATGTCAGTTATTAAATGTGGGAATCGCTGCAGGCTGTGGAATAAAATATTTGATTTACAGTGCAACTCTGAAAGGCTGTAACGCAAGAACTGTATAGATTTGTTTGGTATAAAAGCTTCATTTAAGAGGAGAAGAAGCAGCAGCTTACTAGACCATTTCTGGTTGTGATTTCTATTTTAGCCCGATGTGGTGATTTGTGTGGTATAATGACGGTAATTCAGAGCTGGGAGATGAGTCGTCTGTAATTTTGAGCCTTTCTCAGTGTTACAGCTGCTTATCAGCAGAGTTAACAGGAGCTGAACTGTCTGTATTACATGGAGTTTTCCTCCTTTCCCAAGTTAAAGGTTAAAGTTATTACAAGCCTGTCTGTTAGCTTTTGTTGGCGTTGAAGAGTGCTTTGGACACTTGCACATTATTGCACTGGACATATTTTTCTGCTTAACGTGCTGAGCAGTTGTTTAATTGGAAAAGCTGTTACTTCTCTTGATCCCGACTATAGTAAAAATCAATGTCTTCTCTGCAGTCTGAACTAATCGGAATCAAACTCACTGGAGGATGAAAATGGATTAATCAGCAGAGAGCCATCTTAAAGGTTATTTAAAAAAAACCTCTAAACCCACAAACAAACCAAATGCCCCCACCCGAGCTCTGAAACTAATGAGCAGAACACGGAGCTTCCTACCTTAACTTGGACTAATGGAGGGAAGATGGTAGAAGGTTTAATCTGAAATGGATATAACAATATTCTTGGGAGCTATCTGATTTCAAAATCTTGTCTTTTAAATACCACCTCCCGTATATATCTTCAATCTTTCGATGAACTGACAAAAATGAGGTCTAATCATGGATTTCTTTGTCATGGAAGCCATGAAAGGCACTCTGTTCATTCCAAGAACAGAATCAAACAGGGTTGTCGGGCTGTTTTTTGACATCTTGTCCAGTGAGGTCCACTGATTGAAAATATCCTGTTGCATATCTGGTTATTGCTATCCCAAAGTATACATTTAATTGAGAAAGAATTAACAAGGGGAATGAGAAGAGCATATTTAGTTTCCCACTCCTTTGGTAAAATGTGGGTGTTGCTGGGGTTGGAATTGATGTCTTGGAACCCTGTAAATTGGATAACAAACTAAGCAATCACGGCTCACACGCCTGTAAAGGGAGGCTACGGAGGGTACTTCATGTTGCTTTCCTGAAATTGCATTTACTGTTAATATATAACCACAGTTAACAGCTGTGCTTTACAAATGAGCCTGAAAATACAGGCTTTAATTCTAGTAAGGGCTAGCTCTCTGTTCGCTCTCTTCTCTAAACTTTATTTAGTTGATTTTTTTTTTCCCCTGCTAGCTCACTCATGATAATTCTCTACTTAATATATTTTGCAGCTGTGATTTGTGCTGTGCACTGGCATCCACATGGAAGTGAGATGCAGTGTGACCTTGCTGACCAGAGATGATAAACAGGAATGAAATGGGTATGCAAGATATATTTTGTGACTGCTTAATGGTGACTATGTTAGGGAAACACAACGTGTAACCTTTAAATTATGCTTTTGCCTCTTGGTATGCCACCCCGGGCATGTTCACATCCTAAAAAGCAAAGAAGCAGTTTTTATTTCATAAGGAAGTTGCCTGCCAAGCTTCAATATGTCTTAATAATGGATTATTAATGAACTCATGAGGTGTATGTGTATATTTTTGTTCTTGTAAAACACCAACATGAAAATTAAGCAGTTTGTGTAAGTCGCTTAGATATTGTGCTCAGAAGAGAATGAGGTAGTAGCCCGTGGAGCAGACAAAGAACACCTTTTAAGGTTTGATCTATGACAGGTCTGAAGACCTGTCAACGCTCCTCTGGAGTTCTGTGCACTGTGCCCACTGGTTTTCTTGTCCATGTCTTGGTTAACAAAGCAAATTATTAGCTGGAGTGGGAACCAAACACGTGAAAGAACTTGTTGTGATGTTGCTTAACTCTGTGTGTTGTGGTTTTTTTTTCCTTATGCTGTTGTCAGCACTGGAGGGGAAACCTGAAGACTTAAAATTGGCAGTTCCTAAGTCAAGTCTCTGCACGGTCTTTGTGGCTTGAATTTAGAGTGCTTTGGTGTGTTTTATAATGCTTCTTTTAGGAGGCTGACACTAGATGGCATCCTGCAGCTTGACCATGTCACCAGATTAAAAAATGGTCACTGGTTACTCTTGAGCCCTTCTTGTTAAAAAAGGATTATGATGTTTCTATGCAGTGGCTTTAAAGCTCTTTGCGTATTGTTACATTGCATTCCTTTTTGTCCAGGAATGTTTGCTTTTCCTGTAAATTAAATATAGACCATGTAAATATTTTCTTAAATGAATGTTTGTTTTATGGAATTGTCCCTTTGTGTGTGTGTGTGTTTCAGTTAGATCTTGATTTGCAGCCTGCAGGCAGCTGATTTAATCAAAGCTGTAATGTCTGGAACAAAAGTTAGAATGGGAGGGGATGGTACTCTGATGTTTTACAGTTTTCTGCAAGTACTTTCAAGAAATTACATGGATACCTCGTGCATATCCGCCTTACTGTGTTGCCTTGAAATTATTTGGTTGCTGAGTTCTGATGGGGATTATGAATTACAAATTTTTCTGTCTTAATTTGTGCGGATTGATGAGTTTTCTTTCCATATTGTGGGAAGAGGCAACTAAATAGAAAACTTGGGATGCCTTTTACATTAAATTTTCTCTGATAGGCCATTGAAGGAATGGTGCCAGGGAAAAACTGGCATGTTCCCAGTGTAGCCTTCCTAAAAATATTAAGGTAATTTGTGTGTTTCTGTATAGATGCTTTACATCTGAAACCAAGGTGAACACAGTTAAAGACTAGTGTGTTTTCTACTTGAGAATTTTGAAGGAAACTCAGTGTCGGGATATAGTCACGTGAATGAGATTTTTAAGCTCTTAGTGTGATTTTGTTTTGTTAAATGCTGATAGGAAAATGCACATTGTTTTGACAAGTAGCACGCAATTGATTGATGTTAAAAGATATGGCAGGATCTGTTTTTTTTGAGAGCATTTGATAAACTAGCGTAAACCATGCTTAACTATTGCCACCTCCTCGTCTCCAGCGTGAGAAATATTGTGAAACTGATTTTGAAAGGCGTTTTTGACTGCTAATTGGTTGATATTAGCTATCAAAAAATCTGCCGCTTCCTTTTAGTTCAGTTAGAGCTTCTGTGTAGGTGGCTGAAAAACTGCTGGGTGTGAAAGATGTTCTTACATCAGTAAATCCCAATCTGTTTGAAAAACAAGTCAAAATAAGTGGAGTCCAGGAAACTGCTTAGGTAATTTATGTGATTTAAGGAAAGTCATGCTGTGCTCTGAGCAGTAGAGTTTTGAATATATCTCTTTATCAAAGTCTTCCAAAGTGTAAAGAGGCCTTTTTCAGAAGGATAAAGGTATAGCTTCTTAAGTATAGCGAGCTGTGACATGGCCAATGTGGAAACCTGCCTAAAATTTTGTTGGAATTCTTACCCTGGTGTATTTTTTTAAGGCTCTTAGATACAGACGCATGGGGGGAAGTATAAATTTTTGACCTAAACCACTATTTATTCCTATGAGCAGAAAGCTGTCTTGTTTGCTTACTCTTAAAAATTTGTGGAGGGAAAATAAGAGGTATAAACTACAAACCTTCACCATTTTTATATGGTTTGGGGGACCCGGTGTGTGTGTGTGTGTGGTGGAGCACTGCCTGAATGAGTTTCATACCCGAGGTGTTTTCTTCTATAGCTTTGGGAAATCAAGGGTTTATTCCTCATGTAACTGAACTGGAGTCATGTGGTTTCAGGCTGTTAACATTTTTTTCAAGATTATAGTAGAAACTTCCTGTTTTTAGAGCTTATCTCCCCGTCTGGAGGAAGAGATTATTATAGGTATGGTCACATCCTGTGGTGGTTGTCACTTAAAAAAAAAAAAAAAAAAAGGCTGTTGAATTTTTTTGAAGCCTTTGAATGTGAAAGTGATTACTACAGTAAAAACCTGAGCTGTAGTTACATTTCCTATCTCCACTAGGATTTCAGTAGAAGGACTGTAAATCCATTGCAAATTTTACATATCTGTTAGTTTAATTTCTGCTATAGTTGGTGTGATGAGAAAATCTCTTGGTAAAGAATCTGTCTTATTCTGGAAGGAGGATTGTAAAGGAAACATTTGGCAGTCATTTCCTTTAGCTTGTGAGTAGGAGCATGCTTTATATTATAATAGTTTAAACATACCACAGGCTGTTGATAGAGGTATCAAGTTTTCCATTCCCAAAGTTACTTTTAGTGGAAACAGGAGGGAGGAACAGGCAAACTTCCATTGTTTAACAGTTGCTTTGATAGAGTTGAAAAAGATGCGTTTGTTTACTTCTCCCTTCCCTCCTTTTCTTTAGCTTTCCCCCTCCCTTCCTACCCCCACACATCTATTGAGAATTTTATTTTGCTTTTTCATATACAGCTGAGAATAAAATCCTTGGGTTTTTTAAATCCGTGTATTAAATTTTCAAGTATGCAAATTTCCCTTTTTAAATATCACTTATTTTCTTGACAAATACTTCGATTTGTTCTTGTTTACTTTAAGATAATACCTTCTAAAATAACTTGTGTGTTGTTGGTTTGTCATTAAATTCAAGAAGCTGCTGAACAGGTTGATGACTCACCATAAGAACCACAAAATCTGGCAGACACAACTGGATTTTGTTTTGATATTCTTGGCTTACAATGTACCATTCTGTAATTTGGAGTTTCCCAGGGCAGGCATTTTCTACAAAAACATTTCTGAATTTGAGTATTGGTCCCTGCAGAGAAGAGGAAACAAACCAGAGGAAAAATATTGGAGAAAGTAATTTTTGTGAATAGCAGACGGGAACTTTTTTTTTTTGCTTAAATTTGTCTTGCCTGGTTTTGTTTTGATTTCTGGATGTGAAAGCTGTAGCTGGGTTTTGAGTTACTTGTCTCACTACTTGTTCCCTGGTAGCTTGGTCACGATATCCCAACTGCGTTTATTACGCTTCCTACTGACTTACCTATGCACATAAAACATAACTTTTTAACATCTTGCCAAGTTGCTGCATTCCTTAGGTCGTTCCTATTTTATTTCTTTCCTTTTGTTTTTTCCTCTTCTTCCCAAAGAAAGCATACTTTCCTTTTGCCTGAATTTTGTCCTGTTTGAGGTGCAGCTACTTTGGAGCATCGCCCTTGAATTCAGTTTTAACTGGAAAGAGAAAATCCCCTTCTCTGTCTCCTGTCTGTGTTTTCTTGGGCTTTCTGTGAGGCACGCTGAAGTCTGGTTCCAAGGATTTGCACAGCTGGTGGGATGGAGTATTTGGCATTTGGAATGGGGAGAACAGGGAGAAGGGGTTGGGTTGATGCCACTGTGAACATTCGCTTAATTGTGTGAGGACTTGAGGTGGAACTCCCAGTGGGCTGGGCCAGATCTGTTTGTTTTCTGGGTGGTTTTTTTTGCTGTTGTTGGTTTGGTTGTGGGTTTGTGGGTTATTTTTTTCCCTGCAAACACATACCAAGCTAGGTCTTCCTGTAAGATCCAGAGATTTCATGTGCTAGCATGCGAATTGCCTTAGTCTTCACAGCTCCCTGGGGGAGCAACTTGTGGTTTTTCTTTCCCGCTGTGAAGAAACACTGCATCCAAGATGCTGTATAAAAATAACTTAACAGTTTTCTTCCAAAGCCATGTAGAATGGACTTATACTAGACTTTATGTCCTCAAAGTCTCTACCCACACTCTTCAGCCGAGTGGTGCACAGACTGGGACAAACAGTAATTCTTTGGTTGGGTGACAGGTTCTGGATGGGCCGAGGAGGAATCTGAGGCAACTTGTGTTTTTAGCTAATACTAAGCGATTGTATTAACAAGCACCAAGTACCACAAGCACACAGGTCTTGGCACTTAATTATTTCTTTTTTCTTGGGAAGATTTCTGTTTGCCCTTCAGACTTGTGCCTCTCTTGTCAGGGGAAGTTTGGTCTGACGGTGTTACCTTACGGGGTGGCAGAGAGTCGTTGGTGGCAGTTGTTGGTGGCAGTTGCAGCAAGGGCAGTGCCTGGAATTCTTGGGCCTCAGAATGGTTAACGGGAGGCTGAAGCTTCTCAGAATTTTCTGTTCCTGATAGAGTCCTCCTTTTCCAGAGTGGTGATGTGGTGCCACGTTTTAATAGTGTTTAATAGTGACCTGTAAGGACGTGCAGCTTGGCTGGAGGTCTTCTGAAATATAAACCTGAACACTGCGTAAGTACAGAAAAGGAATCATAGTTCTTGACCCGTAAAATGCGTGATAATGTTAGTAATTGGGTTTAGCAGGTACTTGGTTAGATGCTGTGTACCTAAGGCTTGGGGTGGGGGGGAAACACCCGTACCCTAAACAACAACAAATAACCAAACCCCAAAACAAACCCCGCCAAAACCAACCAAACCAAATCCAACCCAACAAAAAAAGTCAAAACCTCTGCCGATTCATGGTCTGTAAAGGGCACAGGTTCCATTCGGGGATTTGAGAGAGGCGAGGAAACGGTTGATCTAAATCGCAGCATTTGGATAAATTAAAATACCCTTCGTGTGGTGATTTTTGAGAACTGCTGCCTGCTGTGCACGCAAACGTGGTGGGATGGAAGCGGACAAGACTCTGACTGTGTTTAACTGTGGGCAGAGTTTACCGTCTCCTTAGGCGGGCTTGGATTACAGAATGAAATGGCCTTTTGATGATGTTGAAGCAATAATAACATCCCACTGAATTTCCTCTTAGAGATTGGGTTTTAGCAGTGTGGAAAAGCACCCTCGTATAACTGTGGACCGAGCTGTAGCTGAATTAGTGCTGTGGCAAGAAGCTGCTGAAAACTCAATACGTGTTTCTTGTTGTGTATTTACCCGTGCTCACAGATCTACAAGTACAGACACTTTTCCTGCTTCAAGCAGGTTTAAATTTGTGTGTAGACAGTAGTAACTGTTTTGTCAAGAGCTGAGTATCGGTTATGAGTATAAACACGGCTGAGAATAAAGCAGTGCACTATTTGCAAAGGAAGAAAACATCACCTCTAACCTGACCAAAGGTTTTGTGTTTGGAATAGGTAGAGCCGCGAGGCTTTGAAGTTGCATTGAAAACAAACAGAATTGGGTAACAAATATTCAGTGCTTCTGTTCTGAGCGGTTAAGAGGTGACCTTTCTTGCTCAGAGCCCAGCCTACTTTTCAGCTCTTTCTCTAAGGATCTTCAGTTGACCATTGGCCTCGGGAATTCTCTAGCAAACTCAGCTTAAACTCCCTCTGCTTTGGGCTTTTTGTTTTACTGGAGGTATCGCCGTTCTTTTGGCTGGGAATGTATGCACTGCCAGGGAAAGGGAGACTTTGAATGAGGTCTGGAATTAAGTTACACACCAGAAAAACAGTGCTGTGACAATAATATTAAGGTGGTTAGCTTGTTCTCCTGGAACCTACTCCCTTCTTCACCCCTACCCAATGCCAAATCCAAAGGGAGAGTGTGATTTACGTGGACCTCTGAAGACAGTGTTAAGCCCCCTTTTAAAAATAGGTTTGGCTTAGTAGGGGTTTAATGTGTTGGACTTGGTGCCTGCCTAAGCTGGGAAGTATTGTTTTATTAGCTTTTAGAAAACATTTGCTATCATCACGGCTCCATAATTTCTTAAAAGTAAGTTTATGGCTTCTCTTTGTACAATCAGTGCAAGCCAGAGAGTATACTTGAACCTGTTTTTAAGAAAAGTTAACTGGATGAGTTAACTGTGTGACTTCAGAGTGAGCTGCTTGTGGGACCTCTTTGACTTGGATGTCTCCTTAAAAACAACAAGTCAATTTACCCATTTAATCTGTATAATCTCATTAAGCCTGTTTACGGTTAGTTTGTGTTTCAAGTGTGTACGTATCTGGTAGACTTGAAATTGCCCCTTTGGAGCAGTTTTTCTAGTGGGTGAAACGTTTGTGTGTAGGTGATGGCTAATTCTGTTGGAAGAAGTGGAGAATGCTGCTGATAGACAGATCTTGGGTCTCGGAAGGAGTCTGTATTAAATATTCCTCAAATTTGTATGTCTGCATTTAATATTCCCCAAATTTGTATCTCTGTATTTAATATTCTTCAAATATAGTAGGACTCCTGTGCGAAGTTATGAATTATTTGTGTTTGTTATGAGTAGGATGTCTAGAAAGCAGCGCGTTTTACAGCCCTTTGAAGATACACTGTCTGCCACTTCTCAGTGCTCAATCTTTCATGAGCTGCAGTGCGTAGGTACAGTGTACAAAGTGTTACAGTCTTCTCGGGAAGCGCTGAAAACAGAAAGCTGTGAGTTTTAACGGGTGCTTCCCAGCTCTTAGCTGTGAGGAGAAGTGGTGTAACTGTACATGCCTCTAAGCAATGTCAGGAATTACTGACAAATTACAAGTCTAAATCTTTTTTAAATTTTTTAATTTTTTTTCCAAATCTCCAGCTTCTGTTTTTTATTGTCATGACCTTAATGTTTCTTCAACTAGGTGTTCTATTTAATGATAATGTTTATTATGAAGTCAGCTATGGGCTGCGTGCTTAGGCCTGTAGCGGGGAGAGAGCTTTGCTTGTAACCCATCCCTTGTCTCGGTTCATTATCTGTTAATGGCACTCAACATGACAGGCCCGGTTTGATAAATGGAGGCTGCCAGGAAAACTGGCCTGGATTGTGCGTGCCGTGGAACTGAGCTTTATCTCCTTGTGTAACACCAGCTCTTAATGCCCACTGGCCCAAAATACAACCACGCGTCGCACGAGGTCTGTTAGTAGTTGTGTGGATCACCATCATTAGGTGAATCCCGCTCCAGGTCTCCTTCTCTAAGGTATATTTACCTCGTCCTTCCTCTTTGAGTAGTCTCGATGGGTTTTGTGTACGTATAACTCATAAATTTGGTTTTATTTTTCCCTTTTTCACATATGCGTGCTTTTAGTGGAGATGTGGAAAGAAACGCTGCTTTAAGTTTATAATGCTGTGACTAGCAAAGGTGTATTTCATGACCAAGGAAAGATTTTCTCATCTTTGATCCATTTCCAAAAAATAGTATACAAAAATTCCTGTTGCAAAGTGGAGCTTGAGGCCGTTCTCTGTGCATGGGCTCTTATTGTTGTATTTTCGTCTAGGAAATGGGGACAGATCTCCGTATCTCAAAGGAAAGCCAATTAGTGAGAGTTCAGTTGCTTCTAATGTCAGTGATTGAATGCTGTAACTGTTCTGTTCATTCAAGAATCTCCAATATGCTGTATAAAAGCAGATGGGACTTCAGCTGATTTCCCTGCCACCTTCCGCAGTGCCCGCTTCTCAAGTTGGCTTGCCTTGCGTTTGCAAGACAGTGCCTGAGACTGAAGAACCCTCTCCAGTTCTGTTGCTGTGTTCAAACTGCTGGATGCTGGGCTCCACACTGTTTGAGCAACTTTCATCCTAATGGATACCAAAAATTCTTCAGACATGTTTTTATTTTTAATTTGAGTGCATTTTCCCAATATATACTGACCATTAGGATTTGTGGTCCAAGCTGGTTGGGTCATCTGTCCTAAAGGGATAAGGTGTTTTGAACAAATACCATCAAACAGGATATTTTTCGAATAAATGGAACTTGGCCTGAATGAACTTAGTGCTGGAAAGCAATTTTGGAAGTCATTAGGAGTAAACCCTGATTTAAATGCACACGGGAGCAGTCAGTTCCCTTCTCTGGTTCGCTGGGTGTCAGACCACGTTTGATTAGAAAATTGAGGTGAGGATAAATGCGATGTGGTTGCTTTGTACCGACTTGGGGATTGAATTTCGGCGCTGGCAGGTTTGGAGCCATCGCACAGCTACTCGGTTACAAAGCTTATTTTTGAACCAGTTCTCTGGAAGACAGGCTCCAGTTCAGAAGCTGTTAGACGATGGATGTTGCGGGAGGGAAGCTGGTGCTGCTCACCGCCTGCGATTTGTATTGATCAGAGCAGTCTCGCAATGGCAAGGGCATTAGAATTAATCAGCCACTTCAGCTGCGTTAGTGGTTTTAGGGAGCTATTTCTAGAAGGTGAGGAATAAATTTTGAAGTCGGACCGTTGTCTCCTGAAGGACTCCTGTGCCATAGCACAAAACACGGGAGAAATATCTATGGATAAATAGAGGGAAAACATACAACTACAAATAATTAACAGCATCTGTAAGGAATAAGTTGGCAGACAGTACTTGAGCATGGTGCTCTAATTAACCGGGTCTGTGAACCTTGGTTATCATCATTTTATTTTAATTTTTAAACTTGGCTTCGTAGAACTGTATCTGAGAAAGTGTACGCCCTGATTTATTTTGTAGGTAAAATACTACCGCGTGGGTAAGAATTGGATTTGTTTGGCAGGGGAAGAAGTGTATGTTGCCCTCAGGTAAGGGATTACATAGATGACTTGTTTTGCATTTTATTCTGCAAGGGAAATGGCAAAGCTTTGCTGTAAAATTAAGTTGGTACTCGGAGCTGAAAGGTCACGGTTGTGGTGTTAAAGAACAGTGCCGGGCAAGAGACACAGACAACTTACAGGTTTGCATGAAGATACATAGCAAGAGACAAATATTCATTATTTTTGAGAAGATTGCCAATTAAATACAATTAAAGGGAACGTGCTTTACTGAGCAGACGAATTCCTGTCTCCGATGGGGAGAGGGAAGACGTCGCAGAAAGGCATTTTTAAACAAAATGGCTTACTAATTGAACACACGGCAACAACCCCCTTGTCTAGAGGCATCTTTTAACGTGCCAGCGGCCGGGGCATCTCCCTTACCCATCCTGGGAGCGCTGGCCGGGTGGGGAGGGATGGATTCCCCCCACCCCTCTATTTTATTTTATTTTATTATTTTTTTCTCTGCATTTTCCCCACCCCACCGTGTGTGTGTGTGTGTGTGTGTCTGAGCCTTCCTGGAGGCGAGGAGGGCTGGTTGCATTAATATTCCCGGCTGCAGCTGGGGGCTGCCAGCGCCTCTCGCTCCCGGGGATGCTCGCCCTCCTTCCCATCTCGCTTGCGGATGCGTTTTCGAGCTGAGCACGCTATTAAAGAGCTGCCATCAATCACGGGGCTCCCGGTTCCGGCTGGGGCTGAGCCGGGGCGGAGGCGGAGGCGGGTCCCGCCGCCCGGGGAAGGCGGAGGGTGGGGGTGTGTGTGTGTGGGGGGGGGAAAGGAGCGTGTCTCTCCGT
>JAOTQQ010000008.1:4866984-4881863 GCA_026546715.1 Gallinago undulata
GCCCCCCCCCCCCCCCCCCCCGGCTTCCTCCCCTGCTCCCTCCTCGTCCTCGCCGGGGTCCACCGCCAACCCCCCCCCCCCTCTTCCTCCCCCCCCGCGCTCCGGAGGGAGAAATAGGGGGTCGCTGGGGGGGAGGCGGTGGGAGCCGCCGGGATTACCGGGGAGTTGGGGGGCCCGGGAGCGGCCGAGGCCGGGCTGGAGGTGAGTGAGCGATCCCCTCGATCCCCACAGCCCCCCCCCCGCCCCGGACCTGGAGGAGGAGGTCTCTTGGGGGGAGGTCTGGCCTTAAAATTCCAGCTGAGGGGCGATGGAGTTGGGGTCTGGGAAGCAGAGCCCCTCGGGGAACTCGTGTGCCTTCATACACACACGTTGTGTTTCCAGGAGGAAAATGAAGGTTGCTGTAAAAGTTGACTAATTGTTACTTTGCCAACGATAACACAGACAGCACCTGGCCAGAGCAAAAGCTTGACTTAATTCTCTTTTCCCCTTGTGGCACTCCAATTTTTTTTTATTTTTTTTTTTAAGGAAAAAGTTGGATTGAGTCAGTAGGTGAGGCGGTAGTTTTTATTGGCCTGGGAAGTTCAGGAGGCTTTGAGACTTGCAGGGTTTTCTTTCCATAACAAATGCTTCACCTCTGTGTTCTAAATATAAACAGTGAAGCTAAATGGAGAGCTGGGTTTAATTCTGGGTTTTTTTATTTCTTTTTCTTTTTTTTTATGAACAAATGAGATAAGGAGATAAGGATTGCATTTTCCTTATCCTGGAAGCAAGTACTTTTTCTTTCCCTGCACTTGATAAAATGGAATGCCTTTGAAGTACTAATTGGTACGGTGTGTGGTGTAACTTTTTTTAGCTGTGTTTAATGGTGTTTTAAGATAGCGACAGGAGATCTGCTCGGCCACTTTGTTTCCTGAGGAAGAAACCAGCTCTGCTTTGTTTTGCAATTGGTTTTAAGCTCCTCTCAGTCCATGTGGCTTTGCCCTCCATGGGGCATTGTGTGCCTGGATGGCCTCCTTACAGCCATATGGGGCTGCTTGCAGCTTTGACAAGGCGACATCATATTTTTAATTGTATTTTTTGGCTTAAATTAATGTTAGCTGTGAAGTAAAGGAAATTGGAGAATCGAAATGTAGCGTCGTTTCAGACGCTCCACCAACATGGTTCTTCTGGGAACTCAGTTTAAAGTCAACTGGATGTAAAACCTAGAGCCGAGCACTGTTCCAACCTAAAGCCGTTAATCTGCAGGCAATTAGTTCCAGACGTGCAACCAACTCTGCATTTTTGTCAGTTTTTGTTCTTAGAGGCACTGGCAGTTTGGAATAGTTTGTGCCTAGTGACTATCACAAGACAGATGCTTTTAGATGCTTAACGGCGAGTTGAGAATTGTGTGGGAGCAGCAGTTAAAAAGCTTTTATTTGTTTTTCCAAGCCTGTAATTTAGTAGTGTTTAAACTATTTTCTAAAGATCTCTGGGAGCAGTGAAAGGTGGGTTTGAGCCCGGAGCGGTTGGGTGGTGATTTGTCCCTTGGCAGGCGGCTGGGGAGATGTTCTTGGATGTGGATGGAGTTGCCTGGGATTACCCCATTCCCCCCTTCCCGGGGCTCTCTGGAAGCGATGCATCAGCGAGAGGGGCTCCGCAGCGTATTTTAAGACTTAAACTGCCTCTATTTGCTTCAAACACATTTCCAGAGAAAGACAGTTAAGAATTTGTCTTGTTTTGTGGTTAGGATTTATGAATTGAGGCAAGGGCTGACGTAATCTATCCCACCACTTCCTTTGTGTGTCTTTTACAGTTGATAGTGCTTTGTTTTACTTAAAATAGCCAGGACTGTTTCTCAAACACTCTTTCTATCTCCTTTAGGCGGTGTAAGCAGGCAACTTGGTAAACTTGGACTCGATTATGCCTCTTTGAGGAAATGGTTCCTTCCTTTTGTCACTAAGGTTCAGTGAATTGCTTGTATGCTAAGTAGATGAGACTTTAATTTTAATTAACATGATGATGCGTACAGCTGTTCTGTCAGGATGCATTGACTGTCTTTGCGATTTTACTATAGGTTGGAGAGAAATCTCTTGGTGTCTCTCCCAACCCCTCTTTTTGCCTACTCTGTTTTATGTAAAGGTGACAAGATGGGCCTTTTGTTTCTTGATGCGAGTGGTTATTAGTGAATAATCTGTGAGAGCTTCGTTTTGATTTCTGTCTGTGGGAAAGAAAATAACCTATTTATTATTAAACTAATCCTAAACCTCCTTGATTATTTTTTTTTGGTGTTGAGAGAGGTTATGCTACTTAGTGTTTTGCTTAAGAGGAGCCAGAAGGAACCCATAACTTCCTACTTTCACAGGGTCAGTGATGTTTGAGTGTTTTGTTGGTTGTTTTTTTTTTCCTGGTGTACCGTGGAGCAGTTTCTGCTGTAGTGATGGACCCGTGTGTAGGTAAAGCACTTAAAAGGTGATTGTACTCTCTGGAAAAACCCCACCACTTTTAAAGTGTAGAAATGATGCTGTTTCATTTCATTCATCTCGTATAACCTGAGATAACCTTCATACTGCTGAAATTTAGGTTTAATAGCCCAAATTTCAGCAGGTGAAAAATACTTGGATCTCCACAAACTCAGTGGGTTAATTTGGAATCAGCTGCAAGTGCAGCTCGATACCCAGCTCATAGTCCAAAACTCCCATACTGAGGACTTAAATAAACTACTTGGTGGTGTTTGAGAGGGTTGAGGTTTATAGGCAGAAAAAAACCCCATCCTTCCAGTAATTTTTCTGCTTCATCTTGGTAATGGGGTGCTGCAGATTTTTGGGAAGGCTGTGTCTTGCAGAGATGTATTGCATTCTTTAATGAATTTACAGCTCTATAGACCTACCTCCAGGTGTTAGGTCAGTGTGCGTATGTTAATTTTTCCTTGTTTTGGGATTCTTTGAAGTAATACAGGGACATTGTGCCAATACTGTTCATGCTGAATTAGGAGTAAAAGCAGTTTGTAAAACACTGAAAACCAGCATTTCTGTAATTTGTTGATATATACAAATAATGTGATATTTCAGCTGAGATCCAGTTACTGGTTAAAAAACAATTATGAAGGCAGAGCGTGGAAATGGATATCATGTGTTGAGATGATCATGAAATACTGTTTTGGCCAAGTGATTTTCAAATTAAGGATATTTCTTTGCAGCATTAGCCTGGGCTCTGACAGATGAATGGATTAAAAGATGATGATGGGAGTTGTTCCAGTCCCCAGCTGCTGGCCTTATCCCTCCGGTGACTGGTGTCACCCTGGTCCCCAACGCACAGGGGAATCGAAACCGGGAGGGAAACTTGAACTGGCACTGTCGCTCAGCACTTTGATCTCTGTAAAATCTCCAGTGTAGCTGTGACTGCTTTACTGGCGTGGTCGCTTACAGGTGTGATTAGTTTTATTCATTTTAATTTTTTTAAATCCAAGTATTAGTTCTATTCATTTTTTGAGCTGTGACGTCTTTTCCAAGATGTCACCGTGTTCCTTTAAAACATTTTATTTTTCTTTTGAACCTTGTGTATTTGAAGTGTAAGACTCAGATCAGTGAATGATTTAGAAGAAAAAAGAGTTGCTTTATTTTGCATTTTTTGAGTAAATAAGAGAAATGGTGTGTTAATTGCTATTCTCCTAGAGTAGAAAGCTGCCTGATACTCTGATATGAATATCTAATACTGAAAGTCAATTGCATGGATCTTTTAACAAAGTTTTTTATTTTGGTTTGGAGAAGACTGAACATGGCTTCAGGTCTGTCCAAGGGGTGGTGAAAGAGTATGAGGGGAGGTTCTTCCAGTTCGCTGACCTTGCTCATCACTGAGCTCATGTTGGGTGGGTATAAGAATCCAATGTAATGAAGATTCCCAACTAAGATGGGCAGACCTTTTCTTGGAGTGATTTACTAGTCATTAACAGGTACATTAATGTGTAAATATTCTCTAATATGTATAAAGGAGCATTTTAGGGAGGAAGGGTTGTGTCAAGGAAACTGAAATAGTAATTGTTGTAGTTCAAACTGTAAGGTCAACTGGACCTTCCTTAGCCTTCCTCTCTTTAACTGTTTTTCTTGTTGGTGTCTGGATTTTACAGAACAAATTTCTCTGTTACTGAAGAAAGCAAAAGCTTATAGTACCATAACACACTGAATAAAGTAATAAAGGGATAACACCCATGAAAAGCTTCCTGTAAGCTGACTTCCTGTTTATAAAAAAATATGAAGCATCTTTAAATGGATCAGAGGGAAATTTTTCTTTTTATACGTCAACTTTCTTAACAGAGGTGAAATTCTTTCCAGAAGAATGGGCAAAAATAATATTTATTCCAAAGTTTGCCTGGGGTAGTGGTTTGAGTTCTGACCTTTGGATACAAAGTGAGAGCAAATAGTGTTGAAAAATGTAAATGATTAAAACAAGCTGGCTGCCTTTAGGAAAGTTGGTTTTGTTGGTTTGAGTTTTTTTTTTTTTTTGGTCAAGTGTTGCCGAGAAAAGGTCTTGGTGGTTGGATAAACATTTTACTACTGGAATAAATAGTATTTGATTGTGATGCGCGGATTTTCTTATAACCACACGAGCTTTTTTTCTATAATGATGGGTTTGGAATTCAGGCTTTTTCTACTGTTAGCGAAGGCATAAAAGCAACGGTGGCTGTAAATTTAGCGTTAATAATGTAGCTGTGCACTTCCTCTTGGGACCCAATGGCAAATTTTGAAAGTGAGCTTACTTTGATTAGGCTTCTCTGAAAATGGATGTAATTTTCATATAAGATGATTACACCATATGAAACAACAAATCTGGAATGTATTAGTATTGGTTCCTAAAGTTGTACTTGCAGATTTTCCAGTCTCTTTTTTTTAATGAACTGCTTGTGAAAAGCTGCTTGATGGGTAAACCTTTTATTAAAACTAATCAGTCTTGGTATAGATACATCTCTGCTTCTGTAACACCAGTTTTGTATATGTAGTAAATTTTGTCTTAGGTGCCGATTTGGATTTTCTTGAAACTAGCAATAAAAAAAATGCTTTGTTTTTGGCAGTGTTTTCTTTGTGAGTTTGCCTATTAGTAGAGATCAAAAAGACTCGGTTTTGAAATAAAGCTGAATTTTTGTTAATAGGCAGTAAGTGTGAAATAAAGAAACTGGACTCAATAGCCAATGCGTTAAGTACAATTTGGGAGGCTCTACTATCACTAGTCCCCCTATCAAGTGTTTCAGCAGCATCTGGAGTCTGATAAGCTTTTATTCAGTTCAGATGTTTAAAATCAAAAGCATTTAGTAGTTTGAACATAGTCAGGTTTTGTGTGTTAATCTTGTTTTGGAAGATCAAGGCCTTTGTTTTGGTCATTGCTGGGAACTGGAGAAAGGGCAGGGAGTTTAGCTGCTACACTGGGTATTTTAATCCATACTTTTATAATCTCTATTCTTGTTCATCTAGTGGGTGAAATGATGACAGTAAAAAGTTTTAAAACTTAAAAAAATTATCTCACTTCAGATTCGCTCTCTACTGGGGAGGTTACAGCCCCTTAGTCTAATCAGTCTACAAATTCAAAATATTTACCGAAAGCAGGGCCAATATGTTACTTCCTCTGACTGGGGGAAGTTCCCAGCCTTGCTGTGCTTGCCAGCGGCCACCCCGCCGGGCTAGTGCTTGGGAAACTGCGGAAACCCAGCAGAGAGGTACCAGGAGGTATTTTAACCTGAGGACAAGTTGGACCTGGGAATTTAGTTATTTGTATTTTTTTCATGTTGTGAGTTTACTTGGAGTTAGTCAGTGACTGATGGCTAAAAGTGGCCTCAGCAGGTAGCTAAATTACAAGACAATCTGAAAATGACTGAGCCATAAAATAAGAGTCAATGCAATTCAAGTACTTAAGGTTGGGGACTTTTTTTTCCTCAGTTTGACATAGTAACAGGTCTCTGTAGAATTTACTCTTCCAAGCAGTCAAAGCATACTGTATCTGCTCCATTTCCTATTGAAATCCAACAAAGGAGCCAAAAATCTGATTTTCCTTTCCTGTTAATAAAGCTATTCCTTGGAGATTAGAGCTGGAAATGGATTTTTTTTTTCTTTTTTATATATAACAGTTCCTGCTTATTAATTGAATGCTCTTCGGTAATCCTGTATGGTGGTTTGTGTGAGCGTAGATGGGGAAGAACACCTCTAACCTGTGCGTTTAATATTAGACTGTTGTAATTGAGTTAAAGCTGGAGACCTGGCCTGTGCTTGGAGTTAAGACTGGTATAAAAGAGTTAAGAGCAGCCCAAGGTTATTAGATCATTTGGAAACTGATTACCCTTTCACAGTGTAATAAAGTAATTATGAATAGTGTATGAAATTGGTTGCAGTCTGTTTCAACATTATGACTGCCTGTCTTTAAAAGAAATTGCATTGTCCTCTTTTGTGTTGATCTTATAATTTGCATATTCAAAGCGTGTTAGATATTTGCCACTTCCAGCTGTAAATGCTAAGTAGCATTTAAAAAAACAAATTATGCCATCTGTTTGTATAGGTTTTCTGTGAGGTTTTTCAGTTCTTGATAATATTTCACCTTGGGTCTGTTCTCTTTTACAATGATACATGCCAATGTTGCCAGGAGAATTTGAAGTATGTTCTGGTCTAAACGGAGTGAATTTGGTCCTGAATGGATGTAGTCGTAGCTGAGCAGGGCTCTGGCAGCTTCATCTCTTGGCGGGGTGTTTCTCCACAGTGTGCCCTGAGTGCAGGTACCACTTGGGGTTTTCTTCCAGTGGGGCGATGGTAAGGATGGAGAGATGTTAGTGGGAACCTGCTGTATCCCGTCACTCTTGTCTGCTGGTACTGGAGCGTCAGGGTCTGGATTTGAGGGACCAACTGAAGTTTGCCCGAGAAAGATGTGCAAACTCCATGTGGTCAGTGAGAACAATTCTTGTGGGATTTTGAAGCGTAGAGTTTTTCTTTATTAGAATGAAGCTAAAGATGTATACACTGAACTTCAGAGTTTGACTTTTTTTAACAAATGCTCTGTATAAAGTTATATTTTTGGCATCAAGTTTTATTAAACCCATACTTTTTGGCCGAGTGCTTTTCTTGTGAGGACATTTTATGGTATCTGAGATGCCAAAGGTAAATATAATTATCCTGTTCTGTTATGTTCATGTGAGAGTTCAACAGTGGCTCAGGATTTCAGGAGCACTGCAGAATTCCTGACAGCAGAGTCTTTGCTCAGTGCACATCTCACCTCATCTCAAACACAGAGAATTGTTGTTGGAGATAAATGATAAGTGTTGTGTGTCACGGTAATAAAATTCTGAGGTCATTCCCAAACCCATTTGTCATGTGAAGTTGATCTGGGGCTTAGGAGAGAGCTTGAAGATGTTGCCTGGCCTGAGTTGGGGGTTCCTGGGGCTCAGGTGGGGCTTCCTGCCTGCCATGTGCCATGACAGTGGCACGGGCACCTTTGCTTGTTCTAAAGTGTATGACTATTCTTCTTAAGGAGATAAACAAGTGATTGAGTCCTAGAGATAAGTATGTGGGTAGATGATGAATAGAGAAAGAGACGTATAGAAACTTTCCCTGTGATGATCTTTAGGGCATGTTTGAAACTTCTGCCTCATAGAACCTAAATTGGGCATGTGACTTCAGTTTATTTTGCTTTCGAAGCACAAGTCTTAATATGTGATTGTGGGAGATTTTTTTTTTTAAACTCTGAGTGGTGTGAGTGAAGTTATACCTGGCTGGGAAGGAATGGACAAAGAAATAACATGCAGAGCCCTCGTGACAAATCGTGAAAAGGTTTGCACTTTGCTATTGGGCTGAGAGCTTAATAAATATCCTTCTGTAAGAGTTTATCTTGCTCTTTCTTGGCCCTATCAATGCCATTTGATACTAGAATGCTATAGATAAAATTTTATTTCGTGTTCTGAATTAAAAAAATAGTTACGTAATTGTTTTGAAATGTCACTTACACCAAAGTTCATTCTGATTCAAAAGCAAGATCGTAATTCAGTGTATGTTAAGAACCAGTCAGTAAGTAATAAATCTCACCGTAGCTATATATTATCTCATGGGAGAGGCTACAGGACTGTAGGAGAAAACAGGCTAATCCTTGGAGTGTTGGGTAGATTTAATTAGGTCCCAGTTGCTTGGGTAACTGGCACTCGGTGAATTTTCTTCTGGAGTATGTTGAAAGTAGCTCTTAAGTCACCTCCTGATTAGAATAGTGTTTCAGGCAAAAACTTAGTGACACGATGCCCTTCTGAACCCCTCTGTGTTTAGTTGTCAAATGCTTATGTGCAGTAAGTGGTGGAAACTCCATGGACAAGAACCTTCAGAGGATGCTTGTACAAGTAAAACCTCATTGCATCATATTTATAATAAATAGTGTAATTTGTTTTGCTGGCTCTGGTTGCTAAAGGATCACCTTAGGGTTTTAGTTGAAAGAACAAGTGAAATATGATAATCCTAGTTTGTTATTGTGGGAATTATGAAAGACTTGAGAGATATGCCTTGGTCACGGATGGAGGAAAGGCTGCTGTGCCCAGCCCATGGTGCTCTGCTCAGCCTAGTGCCTTGTCTGCTACAGACCACAGGCAGGTTTAGTAATCTTGGCGTGTTGTTTCACAGCTGTTACTCGTGTCTAACCGTAGAACTTTACCTTGAAAATAGTTAGGAATTTCATACTGCTTCAAAATAATCTCCATTTTGAAGGTATTTTCAGTATGATACATGGCTCATGGTCTTAATTCGCATGTCATGATGTATTAGCATGTAATTATGTAAGCTAAGGAGATTTTTCCTTTTTTATCTCATGTGCTTATTCTTCTCCTTCAGTGTTTCAGGTCTCTTATTTTTGTGAGACTGTACCGTTCAGTACACACAGGGTGAGTCGTCTGGGTTTTAAGGGGGGCAAGGCACAAGGCCACAAAATCAAACTTTAGCCACAGTCAGTACCTCTGCCACCTCCCAATTCCTGGTGGTGGCAAATGACGAGATGCGGTGACGTTAATGGGAATGAGGGCACCAAATTTCACATGTGGCTTAAGAATCATTTGCATTAGTTATTCTATGCTTAATGGCTTAGTGTCTAATTTTGCAATGTTGTTTTCAGCAGCTTACAAGATCAGCCCTAAATACTTTAATACAACGATATTGCCTCATTCCAATACATGAAATTCCATGACTTCAGTCACACAATAGTTAAGAGCATCTTCTGAGAGCACTGGAAGTAGAAATTATATTAATGTCTGAAGCGTGACCAAAGTCAGAAGTTATTTCATGCAGTGGTAAAATACTTCCTCTTGGTTTAGGTGAGAAGCAGACTAATCACTTGGAGCATTTCTTAATGTTTTCTTCCCCTTCTCATGGCAGACGCAGCCCATTATGAAGTCCCTTTCAATGGGTTCATTAGCAGCGGCCCACAGATCACCCATGCAATTGTTCTCCTAGCTGCTGTTTGAAACGTAATATATAGCCTTGCAACACCTAATGCCTGAGACTTGCAAACTGGTCCTTTTTCTCAAAACTAGTGCTTCAAAGCTCACGAGGAATTCAGTTGGTGGTTGCTGCCCAGGAGCAGTAACATGGCTATGAAGGAGGTGAAGTTTTCTGTAATTTTTGAGAAGCTCATTTGGTGGGAAGTCCCAGTGGATACCATGGAGCAAACGAGAGATCGGGTGGTCATTTCTAGTATGGACAGTGGCAAGAACAGCGTGGAGGTGAGTTCCCTGAACTGTTTAACATGGTGTAAGTACAGTCCTGTTTGCCTACATGACCTTGCTAACAACTTTGTGGTGCTGCAGATGGTGGTGGCTGTAGGGAGTGAGCAGGGGGGCTGCTGGTTCTGGGCTCTGGTTTGCTGGGTTGTCCCGTGCTGTGATGATTGTAGCTGGTTCAGTTGTACAAGAGAGTTGTAGTAGAAGTTATTTGCTGGTCCTGGAACAAGTGACTGTAGACAATCTGTTCTACTTCACGATCGTATGTTGACAGTCTATATCTTCTAATTTTCCTTGCTTTTTGCCAAGAAAAACACATCTGTGGGATTTGTGTGATTTCTCTTAAATTTAAAAACTTATGAAATCAAGAGATTGACTGTTTCCTAATTACCTGTTTGCTGCCACTTGTCTGACATTGAGTCTTAGCTGATGAAGGTATGGGAGTAAGCTGGTCCTTTCTGATAAAAATGAAATTAAATATTACAGTCTCACAACATTACAGGTTGAGCAATGGAGCGGTACCTTAACATTGTGGTGATTTAACTCCTTACTATTTGAAGAGGCAGAGTTCTGGACAGTGACAGTTTTTGCTGTGATACACCTGTATGCATAAGCAGGATAGATTTTCTTCTCTGTTTTTGGTGTTTGTTTTTCCCCCTGAAGGTGGTAGAGATGAAGTTGAGGGGATGAGATGGGTGTTTGCTTTGTTTCCTCCTGAGTCCTATGACTATAGTCTGGAGATGGAACCTCCAGGACCCTGCAGGTCTCCCAGGGTCTCAGTGTGACCTTGGGCCAGTTGGATGATTTGGTGGATGTTCAAAAGACACAGCTGTATTTTTTGGGGATAAAACAGTGTTGGAAATTAAATGCCATTAATGACAGCTTTGGTTTTCTGTCACTTAGGGTTATGCAAGAGATCATATCATCTCTTGCAGCATTCAGATTGGATATTAGGAATAATTTTGACACTGAAAGGACTATTAAGCATTGGAATGGGCTGTCCAGGGAAATGGTTGAGGCACCATCCCTGGAGGCGTTCAAAAGATGGGTTGAGACAGTGCTTAGAGACATGGTTTAGTGATGTGGTGTGTTGTGGGTTTTTTTGTCAGTGTTAGGTTGATGATTGGACTAGATGATCTTAAAGGTCCCTTCCAACCCAGACAATTCTGTTTCTATGTGTTTTGAAAACTTTAGCAAGACTATAGAAGGATAATTAGCTGTTGCGTAGGTTTACTCCAGACAAACTTCTATTTAAACAGTCTCTCAACTTTCTGTGCTTGTGCTTATTCTTCCTTGCACGAAGTATTGTGTATGTTTGCTTTTTGAATAACATTCCTGGAGCTGAAGAGCAGAGATCAAAGGTCATACTTCCACTAGGAAGGTTTTACTGCTTTAAGTACTATATTGCGTTTCCAGGAAAAAAAACAGAAACCCTAACGAAAAGGAAGTGAGATGTAATCTAATGCATTTCAGTTGTTAAGTATTATGAAGAATATGCTGACCGTTTGGTGCAGACAGTCTGTAATAGGAGGCAGAGATCAAGCCTGCATTTCACACATGAGTGAGCGGATTTAATCTCCTGATTAGAGCGGAGCTGCTGGGCCGGGCAGAGCCTTTGTGGGGAAGGGAATTCTGACGTCTGCTCTGGCATTAACCAAAATAAGCTGCTCCTCAATAAGCAAATGAGACCAATGGCTGAAATTAACGACTCTTTGGGTAGACGAAAATATCATTCTTCTTGATGCTTATGTAAAAAGTAATTTACATCGGGCAATAAAAATTATGTCCTGTTAATAGCCACGCTGATAACGCTGTGCCATTGCCCCCCCCTTTGTTGCAGAACTGAAAGAATGTAGAATTTCTTTGTTTCTACTGTTGTGGAATTTTATGGAGCACTTAAACAGCAGAGCTTTAGTCGCTCTTGTCCGTCGTCGTCTCTGCTGCTCTCAGGATGCTGCATTCTTTAGAAATTGCTTTAATTATAGGCACATTTCAGTGGAAATATCTGGTCGTCACAGGAGCCCACCCTGCAGTTATTCTTCCATTTTGAGTAGTTCAAATCTACCTCGGTTATGTGGAGTTAAACAAAACAGTTAATGTGCCTGAAGACCAGAGATTTTGCCTTTGCTGCTCAAAGGGGTTTTCCAAAAATAACCTGATCCAGTTTCTGTTTGGGTGATTAAAATGAAGTTATTTTGGAGGTTTTCTAGAAGATGAAAGGGTTGCGAGAGGACAGCTGAGTGTTCAGCCATTTGAAAACGTAACATCCAGTGGGGAAAAGCATCGCTGTATACGTGTAGGGATTGACAGCTTGGTAGATCTTTGTGGACATGGTGCAGAGGTGGAGGTACCAAAATCAAATTTAGATGGAGATTGAAATTAGTTTTAAGAGGGAAGAGTTCTAGATATACTTGCGTTTGCAGTTGCTTCCAAAGCAGTGACGGTTGTCTCCTAATAAACACACACAAATTAGTGGTTTTAGTGCTATGCAAAACTCATTTTTGTCTTAAAATGAGTGACTTCCCAGGAGGGCAGAGGTGTGTGATGTGCTGGGAACTCCGATAGTCCTGTGTTCCTTAGAACTAGAGCTGTTGCAAAGCGGACGTGCGGTTCTGTTTCACGGAAGGATTCTTTCATGTCACTGTGAACCTCGTTGCTCTCATGTACCAGGAATTTATCTTCTGGTTTCCTTGTTGGTGTGTCCCTGCTCTGCGTTTACAGCATTTGTGAGTGTTTATATTTTACCTATTTTAGTACACGTACTACAGAGTTCTCTTTTTTTTTTTTGGCACAGACTGCCTGTCAAGAAATCCATAGGCATTCTTTCAGGATTTACCCTTTTTGCTTCTGAAAGTGTCGTCTTTTTCTGAAACCTCTGTCAGCAAATACTTTTTTTTTTTTTAATATAACACTTGATGATTCATTGGGAGAATTTGTAATTGTTGGTGTGTGGATGGTCCCATGGCTGGTCTGTGGTGGTGATGGTGGAATGGTTGCCACCACCTTTGTGTTAGATTCTCCACCCTAATCTCACTTTTTTTGGTCTTTTATCTATATTTTGTTGGCTGAATCTGGCAAAGTCAGTCGTGGCTTGATATGGTTGCTGGAAAGAAAGCAAAGTAATTGTCTGATAAAAGCAGAATCTATTCAGATTAATCTACCGTTTATCATAAGTTCTTGTTTAACTTTTTCCTGGTTTAAATGTTGTTAAGCAACCTTATAATGCAGATGTTTTCTTAGCTCCAAATGACATTCAGTTCCCTCGATAATAGTTCTTGTTACAATAGCAGCTCTTTACAGGTCCCTTGGGCCTTTTCTCCCCTAACAGCCTTTTAAAGAGAGGGAGCGATGTTGCATTATATGGACATTTTAAGAAGTCCAATTTTTTTTTTTAAGTGGTGTTATGGGACAACTGCTTCACATTGCCCAGACCCATAGTCTAGTAATCATTTACATTAGCCTGAATGACTTCAGAGAAAAAGAAGTAAATACATGGTTTTGTATTTACTCTCTGTGGATCATTGTTCCCGTATGTTATGACTATGGAGACCATTAAAGCACTTTTTAAAGTGAGCAGAGGAGTTCTAAGCATCGTGGTGTAATAGAGTGGATCAATACAGTGGGTTGGGATCTCAATTTCTGTTCTGGAGTCCTAGTTGCTCTCTGCTTTTGAAGTGGCCTCCTCACACCTCAGCCCTTAAGCTTCTCGGGAGGGTTGAGAGGCAAAAGGGGTGCAGGGTTTGGGGGGGTCCTGTCCCCAGCGTTTGCTGGATCACAGCACGGTAAAGGGGGGCTGAGCTCTTCAGCTGGTCACCAAAGAGCCTCGTGTAAGAACGGGTGTGCAGCCAGCTCTAGTGCCCCTCCTGTTATTTTACATCCCTCACCAAACAGTAATAGAAAAAACAAAGTCTGTGTAATTTATCTGTTAAAATTGGGAAATCTTATTGGGAGTACAGAAACTTTCAAAGCCTGTATTGATTTTATTCCCTTGAATTAATGTGGGGAGAAATTGTGACATACTTGGAATTACATGACTTTTATGGAAGCCTATGTGTAAAATTATCAAAAGCAGGTGTTCTTGGAAATCTTTTCTCAGATGACTAGTGTGAACGTGGCCATTTTCTCAGGAGGTAGAAACTGATACTTTCACCCCAAACATTATCCCTGGTGTTTCAGCCTGCTCTGTGGTCAAAGCTGACTGTCTTGTGAAATTGTTCTTGATATTTGTGGAATTCATGACCTCTTGCAGGTAGATAGTGGTTCTACCTGTCCTATGCTAATTAAAATACCACAAAGTGAAATGTCACTTTCTTCTCTTAAATCCTTACTTCTCAGATCTTTAAAATTCCTCATAATTGCCAGATAAATCTGGCTGCCTTCTGAGGAGAGATTTGTTTCAAGATACTTGAGGCATTCTTGAGTGAAATGAAATATATTTCTCTTCTGAAAATATAACTCTGAAGATGTGCAGAATAGCCTGTCATTTTCTGCTGATAAATACAGAAGTAATTTTTTTGCCTTGTGAAATCTTCCTTTGCTTTTGGGAGGAATCTCCTTCACTCCCTTCTTTTCTCCTGTTCCTTTAAGTTTTGCAGCATCCACATTGTGTTGGAGAGGGGGACTTAGGATCTTATCTAAGCTGTCATCCTGCATAGCTCGTCTGTCAAACAGACCCTCGACCTGGATTTCGGAATGATGCCATAATATCCCGCGTCGGAGCGTGTCGGTGTGAAGGTGGAATGTGCAGGGGGAGGGTGCTGGTACGTGGCATTATACAGACTGGGATTTCCAGACTGACAGCTGTGAGCGGAGCTGGTATAAGGCACAGCTCAGAAATATGAGATCTCTTGTTTTTTCTTTCCTCGGGTCAAGCTGGGTAAATAGCAGGGGAAAAAAAAAAAAAGAGGGTTGCTGTCTGTCATGAGAAACACCTTGAATTGTCTGCCTTTATTCAAGAGATGATTACTTCTCAGCTGTGAGATGCTGATGTAGTCAGTGCCTGCTTGTTGCTTTCTCTGGACACCGGATTCTTGAACTCTTTGGGGATGATGAGTAGAGAGCAGTTCGGAGTGAACAAACACGCTTTTAATTGCATGCACTTACAGGGCTTACAAGATCTACAGACTGTAAATATGTAACTCGTAATGACCATTACTGGCCAGAGTGTTCCAGTGCTATATTT
>JAOTQQ010000008.1:4891929-4935269 GCA_026546715.1 Gallinago undulata
CAGCCTGGCCTTGAACCCCTCCAGGGATGGGGCAGCCACAGCTTCTCTGGGCAACCTGGGCCAGTGTCTCACCACTCCTAGAGCTGGTGCTGGTTGCAGAATCCAGGATAAGGGAGCTGCTTGGGGAGCAATTCCTCCTTATAGGAGTGTTTGGCAGGGCTTGGAAGAGGGAGGCTGGTCTGCCCAGTCTCAGCTAAGACTCGTACTGGCCACAGGCAGCTGGGTTCCTTTGCTCTTTTCCTGATCTTCCTGCAGCCTTTGAAGAAAAGGGGATGAGGGGAGGTGGTTGTATCTGATCTGGAGGAGGTTATCTAGTGAAAGAACAAGGAAAGCCATAGGACTCATGGTAATTGAGGTATTTTATACCATTTTAAAATTTTTAAATCTTCTTATTAAATTTTACATTTTATTAGTAGCAATTAGCATAAGAGATGTACCCCAGCATTGAAACTTTCCTGTTTCTTTGTGCTTTTCTTAAACATGTATCTGTCTCTTGTCTTGAAAACTGCAGAGAGCAATGAGACCACACGTTACTGGTTAGCTCATTGCAGGCAGGACATGACCCTAGCTAGAACCTTAATTGACTATACTGATTTTTAAATTTCATTTAAAACATAATTTCTCAACACGAGTGAGATCTTGCATACACATTCCAGTGTGCAATATATTGTAAAGCAGTTTTAGCATCTATTGCAGAAGGAGATCTTACCTTCTGTCTTATGGCTGGGTTACATACAGGGAGATGTATTTGTAGCTAAGGGTACAAATTCCATAAAATTTAAGAGGGATTAAGAGAGTTTGAATTGATGAGACGTGCACAGCAAGGATTGGGAAGAAGAAAATTAAAGGTGTGTGCAGAATGGATGGCTGTTTTCAGCTTAGTTTTTTTTAGGCTTTAGGGAAAGGAAATCCCATCCATTTGTTTGCTTCTTTCTCTTAAATACTCTTATCTGATAGGGATGAATGTTAAAGGTTTGCATTTTCTAACTCCGAAGTCCTTGGTTGAAATCTCCTGTGTTTACTCTGTTGCTGTACAGAACTTAATCCAACACTTGATATACTTTTTCTGGGCTGAGCTCAGGAGCTATATTTGAGTAATAGCAAATAAACTGTAAATAAATAGATAATCAAGATCACTGGAATTTTTTCAAACAAAAGGTTACACTATATTGTTACTATATAAATACTGTTCTTACTAATTTGCATAGATATAATGAATGTATGCAGAGCTTTAAACAGTGTATTAAAATGTATTGAGTAGAGCTTAGGCAACACTATGCAATTAATCTTCTCTACTTTGTCGGAAATCACACAGGCCTGTGCTAAAAGCTTGTTGGCCCACTTCCCCATCTGTCCTCTCCGTTTCCTATTTCCTTCCTAATCTAATCTGTGGGGCTTTTTTTTTCCCTCTTTTATTGCAATTCTTACCTTCTGTCAAAATGACTTTCATGGTAACATTAATTTTTATTGTACAGTGTGTATTTAGATTTGCTCATGGGTTTCCTTAGCATAAGGTAATGATAGTATAAGATAGCTGCGTCAAGACTGAGATATTTTTTTTTTCTTCCCTCTTAGAAGATTCAGATCTTAGATTCAGTTAAATTATTTCATGCTGAATTTCCTTCCCTGTCTAGTGCAGATGGATTCCCTTCTATCCTACTGGCTTTTGCCAAAATACAGCATGGTTGGACAGGGTTGGTTTCCCATCCAGTTTGTATCCACGTGCAATATGGTTAACACATGGCTCCTAATTGGGTGCGCTCTAAAACCGATGGTCTTAGTTTGTAGTAGGGTTTTTTTTTCTGCAGTTCTACTTCTTTTGATTGTCAGACTGTAAGAGAATTGGAATACTTTGATATTCTGCTGTGCAAAGCAGACTTCATAACTACATCTGTTGTTTGGGTTAGACAATTGGTCTCCGTGGATGGTTTTTTCTTTAGAAGGTACTGAAGGGCTGTCAGTCAAACAGCTCTCAGTGTAGTGACTGGATTTCGGTGGTTGAGGACCTTTTGGAAGAGTCATCCAGGTTTATCCAAGTGCCACATTAGTTGAAACACTGAGAAATATAGTGACTTTTGTATAGGCCCTATTTTTGGTACTTGGTTAAAAGAATGACTCACCTGGCTGGAAGAGGGAGCGATGTGATGGAAAACAAATACTGCCGTCAGTAACTTTGAAATTTTGCCCAGAGTAATGAAAGATGAAAAAGGTAGTGATGATACTGTTCCAGAGAACTTTTTTCCTCTCTCTGTACTGAAGGGCAGCATTGTGCTTAAAGTCTTAAAATGCCCTGATGCATGAAGGTATTTTTGTTGTCTATCTTCAGCTTGTCCTTGAATGTGGAGATGTTCTTTTCAATATTCTAACAAATTGCTATTATGAAATAAATTAATATTCCAGAAAAAGTATGTAGCAGGAATATCTGCACCAAAATAATAGCTGGTTGTGTGGATGCTTTTGTTGCCCTGTTCTTTTTTGTTCTCTGAACTCTTGCATACCTTTCCTGCTGGAGGAAGCTGTGTGGTCCCTGTGCCCTTTCACTCTTGGTCTATTCAACAAGTCAGGGAAGAATGTTTTTCCATTAAAGTCACACAACTTAACACTGAGGATATTGTTGCTCCTGAGCAGGATGCTGTGTTGTCATCATGATGGCACCTTGAATGCTGGACTGGAAAAACTTACTTGGATGAAAGTCTTAAGTTGATCTGGAGCCTGAGCAAAACAGATGACTTAATGTGTCACCTGGAGATCAGGACAATGTTGTTTGCTCTGCCTACGTAGAAACATTTAAAAGGATCTGCAGGAATTAAAAGGATTTATGAGGATCTGTTTCTGGAGTGACATCAGTAGCTATATAAATGGCACGTCAGCAAGAGGAATGAACGTGAGGTAACTCAAGGTGAGAGGCTTCTGCAGGGAGAGCAGTGCGTTATAGGACTTCATGGATTTCTAGCAAATTCCTTTGGAATAGCTCACATGAGAGCCTCTTCGTGTTTTAAGATCGGGGAGAAGCTGGAAGAGTGTTAGATAGTTTGATATTGTGCAGGGAAAGAGGCAGGATTTAGCTTTATGTGAATCCTGGAACATCTGGCCTAGTACACCAAAAAATAGGAATGTGTCTCTTTGCCACTTTGAGAGGTCGTAGGCAGTGACTGTTTGGGACAGCTATTGGACTTCTCGGTTTAGTTGCCTTCTATAAGGCGTGGGAAATCACTGTCACTAGGATGAAAACGAGGTATTGCTACTGGCAAATGACTTGAGTGCTAACTTTTCTGGATTTATAGGTTGATGTCACTTTAAAGTTTTGTTCTATCCCTGAGTGCTGTTAAGAGGCACCATAACCCCATAAGCTATTATCTGGACAGGCATCAGAGAAGGAAAGAGAGACTGAATTTGCAGGTCGAAGGCGCTGTCGTGAAATACTGCTGCTCCGTTGTCACCAAATGCATCAGTGAGATCTTACATAGTTTTCACTTCGAGACGCTCTGTGTTATAGCCTATGTGGCTGTTTTTCAAAGGGAGCACTTAATAAGCGATGAAATGGTTTGCAGTCGTCAGTGGCTGAGATCTGAAGCCTGCGGGTGTAGGGTTATTGTGCTCCCACAAGGAGAAAATAACAAAAGATGGTGAGTTGTCTTCTGTGCCAATCCCCAGCCCTGACATCGGAGTCTGTCCAGTTCCAGTCACAGTGGAACCAGAATTATATTTACCTAAAATCTAACTGGATTGGGATTTCTTCTGGCTATCTTAAAATCCACTCTCAATCTGGATAGCAAGCAAATATTAGGACTCCTAAATTTCAAAGCTTTAGTTTGGCTGGTGGAATCATTGCAGTGTTCCCTTCCTATAACTGGGCTGAGGTGTTTTGCGCAGTTCTGAGGAAATTGCCGAAATCCTTGTTTTAATGTAGAAACCTCCATCAGCTTTATAAAAACACAAACCCAAAATATAAGTGCTTTCTCCCTCTATTTATTTATGAATAGTGGTGTGCTGGTATTTGGGTTGAATGTTGGTGAAATTGAAATGCAGGAATTTGGTTCGTGCTCTGACAGTGATTGGCTTAGACTTGACATTGACCCACGTGTTTGTCCTCCTTCTTGATGCTGCCTTCTATTTGTTCTGACAGCTTTACCAGCTGAGAAATGTGGCTATGCTGGAGTTAAATATAAAACCTCATATAATACAGGAACAGGAATTTTTTTTCTATAAACACTGAAGTCTGGAAAATGCTGAAAAGTTGGAGGGGGAAATTCCAGCTTTTCTGGGAAGTTTTAATTTTTGAGTTTTATGCTTGGGCAGAAGGAAGACAGGCACCAAAATATTTTTTCAGCTGCATGTTTTAATTTTAGGAGATATTTGGCCAGACTGTTTCTTGTCTGTGTTGTGTGGATTGACTGAGTTAATCCCGGAGATGCTTATTTTTGCATGTGTGGTCTACTCTGCCCTCAAAAGTTTTGTAGTTGAAATGAGCATGGATTTGAACATGATGCACTCTGTATTTCCCTCTTGAAAGTCTGTCGTGCTGCCAGATCATTGAAATAATCAGATGTTCAGTGACAGACTCTCAGCTGCTGTAAACAGGAGTAACCTCAGGAGGAGCTGTGCTGCTTAATGCCTTTATAAGATTTCCCTTTTTTCTTTCCCCCCTCTTAGACCACTTTTCAACCTTTATGCTTTTGTGAATAGTGGTGAGAAAAACTCATAACATTTTTCTTTCAAGAAGAAGAGATTATCTTTAAGACTGTTTCAATGGAAACAAATGCGTTCTTGACCCATTCCTCCCTTAGTAATTGGAAGAAGAAAAAAGAGGTAGAGAAAAAGCCTGGATTAGTAGGTGAGGCTTAAAACGTGTCAGGAGGGTTAACAATGCACATAAGCATTTAAAAAAAAATGCATAAAAGCATCACAGAAGAATTTTCTTTGAAGTTGATTGAAGTCTGTAGAGAAGTGTTTCCACATGCAGCCGAAGCTTGTGTTGTTATTGTTCTGTGCTATTGGATATAACAGTGGTTGTAATTAGTTTTTATTCTCAGCATTTGAGATTTTATGAAAAGTGGGGTTTTTTTGAAGATCCAGGTGAGTAGGTGAATAATATTAAGTGTAGAAAATAATTAAGGCTACGTGACAGCGTAGATTGAGTACTTAACTGCATATAACTAATTTTCTGTGTATGTGCTGTTGGTTTAAACAGTAAATATAAGTCAAACTTTGGGGAGGAGGGGAAGGCGATGCGTTTACTGAGTTCATATTTGCTCTTAGCTGTGGCAAGCGTTGCCCTGGGTACAGACAGCTGGTGGGGCTTGACAGATGGAGACTTAAGTGCAGATCAAGGTTGATCCAGCAAATGGATTCCTCTGGCTTTGTTTGGCTTTTGGGTATAAACCCTGAGAGCAACACGGAGGAGGTGGGGGGCACCCTGGGGTAGGGCTGACAGTGGGGACTGGGGACCCTCCTTAGCCAGCGCTGGTCTAACAGGTGGTTTTTCATGTTGTCTTTGTTGTTACATGAAATAATGGTAGTGTTTTGATAACAGATGAATTGTGCAAGTGGAGAATTCTAGCCAAGACTTTCTCTGGAGGGTTATTGATAGTACTTGGTCTGGGAGTCAGCCCTCTGTTCCATCACAGCAGAACGTGGGTCACTGACAGAAGGTTATGTACCACCTTTGACACTAACTAAAGACATTTAGAGCCAAAAAAAAAGGATCAGAAACCCTGCTTTAAAAGGAGTGGCAAGATGTAAGTGAAAACCGATACAGATTTAAGACTTTAATTTGTATTGTTTAGGAAACAAATACACCTAAATGTACACATTTTTCTGTGGCATGAAATTTGTGCTTGTATCTTTAGTGTTGGGATTGTACTCCTCTTATTAATAGTGAAGAAAGCATTTTTTTCTTCATGAAATGAGTAGTTATTATTTAAGCAGCTGACTACCATACTAGCAGCATCATTATGCTTTAAAATGATGGGGAAAAAAAATAATATACCACTGTTGAAACAAAGTGAATACACTTCTGCTGTAATATCAGCTTTACAGCTGCTGCACTAATTTGTTCTGTATAAAAGGCATTTCAGAGCTATTTACAAATTAAAACTGTAGGAAAATATTTTGCATTTCAGAAAACACATATTGATATGTATTTTTAATGCGGGTATTTTTTCAATGCTGCTAGGAGTTTGCAGGCAGGTGAATATCAGGTTAGCAGACGGCAGGGAGAATATCTCATCGGTTTACTTGAGAGCAGTGTGTGTGTGTGTGTGTCTCAGCAGGCTTTAAGGCAACAGACTGCAGTATCTGAAATATTATATTCCATGAAAATCATCCTCGCCCAAGTGACACATTTAGTTTTTCCCTTCTGAATATGTGTTTCTGTTCAGGGCTGCACCAACAATTTATACAACTCTCTCTGTCCATTTGTCTAAACTGGAAGATGAAGTGAGGGGCCAGTTACTGGGGAAATAATAATGGCTGTAATTTTTTTTTCTAGTTGAGGACTACACAACTAAAGCCCATCCATATCGTGACGAGGTACTGTAGCAGGTTGCACTTTAATTATCAAAAGAGTAGCTGAGGGAGAGAAGTTAAGCGACCATTTGGTGTTTGTGGTGGGCTTGGGATTAGAAGAGTTTGCTCTTCCAAATTCTCGGTCTCAGAGAAATTATCCGTAGTGTTCAAGTGCGGTCTAATTTGCACATTAATAAATTTTTAATAGAAGAAAAATGGTGAAGGATATCTGACAAAAAAAAAAGAGGTGATGTAGTGATGCAGTACATTCGTGGTGCTGCTCATCTTCTGTGTCTTCCACGGTGCTTTAGGAATGACTGTCCACGATGGGCTCCTGAATTCCTTCTTGTGCAGGTTTGAGGGAGAGGGGGCTGCAGAGACCTTTGTAAAATATCAGGGAGAGATGCCTTTGGAGCAAATACTGCACCTCTGGCAAAAGTGTGCTGTGACCTTACAAGATCAGAAAAGACTAAAACGGTGTGTGTGCAGTAAGCAATGCTTATCTGTTGCTAAAGAAGGGGCTCTTAGACTGACTGCTTAATTAATTATTCTTTTTTTCAATGACTTGCCCTTTTATTCCCACCTCTCCTCTCTTTTCATATATTCAATTGAAAAAGAAAAACCATGCTAGGAGAGGAGGATACCCCAGCATGAGTTAGAGGCTGAGCATCTACAATGTCTTCGCTTTCGCTGGGTGGTTTTTTGGTAATGCTACTTTCTGTAAGAAAATGGTTGGTTTATATCAAAATTGTTAATGCAGTATGTGAATGCATCTTACGAGAACTGTGTAGTATTATGGACATGCATGAAAAGTGCAGAAAAATAATTGGTGTGGGAAATCATGTCGCTGGGTGCCTGAACCGCAGAGCAGTCGCTTTTATAAAATTGGGAACTGCGGACTACAATTAGCTGTCATTAATTTTGTTGAATAGAAATATGTTCCATTTATTGTACAATCAGGAGCCAGGCTTGAATGAGTTTAAATAGATGAAATCTAAATTATACTGACAGTCCATTAAACAGCAGCAAAACCCCTTAAAGGAAATGGATTCGCAATGATACCAGTTTATAATAAAATCATTTGCCAAATAAGAACTCCAGGCCAGGCACGGGGAATACTCCTGTGAGTTTCAAATGAACACAGTAAATTGGTTGAACTGTTTATTGCAGAACAGGGCTCTAGCACATTGTTTTCTGACAAGGAGCCAGCAGTGTTGCTTGAAATCTGCTCAGCAGGCAGTGACACTAAAAGATCAGCCCTGCAATTTGTTTGTTGTCAGCCATATGGGGGGAAGAGAGGCAACTGTACAGCTCCCTACCTGTCAGCCCTAATATTTTTCTATTTAAAACCATGTGTTCGTCATTCCCAATGCATTCCTCCTTTTTTTTTTTCTGCCCCCCTATATTTATTACTAAACCATCACACTAAATGTGTTGGTGTACTTAGAGGTCTGATTGCATTATTCGCTTTTTGTTTTCAAGGATTTGGTGATACTTTTTTTTTCTCCCCTGTATCTGGAACACAGGCAAATTCAGATTGCAGCACTTAAAATCCATTGAATATTGCAAATATTTTTCTGGTCCTTTGCAAAGTGCCCCTGGGTTGCTAGTGAGCTGAAGCTGCTAATATAATGCTTCTGATCGGATGTAACTGTTCTGGGTGGTGGGGGGGAAGGATCGTGGCATTTAAGTACCTGAGACACTGAAGAGAAGAGCCCTGCTACTGGGAGTTCCCACTGGTTTTGGCTGGGGCAGGGGTGTATCTCTAAGTTAGAATTAAGGGATGTGGAAGAGGAGTGTGCAGGGATGACTACACCCGACTTGTGGGTTTTAGCACAGTGATTGAACGGTTGAACATAGAGCGTGTGTTAGTGCTGCTTCCAGGAGCCTCGTGGTTCTTCAGGTTGGTTGTGGTCATGTCAGAGTTGATGCATGAACTATTCAACCTTGGTGTCCAACAAGCTGCCCCAAGTTGTGCCTAAGTTAAGATGAGTGGGTTTTTACATGTCTGGAGCATCATTTTTCAGAGCCTCTAACTCTAACATAGAATATCTGAAGGAAACAAAGCGAGGGAAAGAATGTGCAATCCAGTAGGATACTGGGATGTCAAACCTGGGAAGCGTGTTTATACTGAAACCCTGGTTGCTTACAGCTACCCTGGGAAATGTGAGCTTGTGACTGTTGACATAGAATGGCAGGGGGGTGTAGACAATTCCTTGATGGAGGCTTTCAGGGAAGCTCTTCCTTGCGGAAGCGTGGTGCTGTGCAGAGAGCCTACGGCTTTGTCTCTTGGGTGATGGAAGTGTTGACTCAGTAGGTAAAACAGAAAAGGATTCTAATTGTAAAGATGGTCACTACATAAACTGCAGCTTTTAATCAGATGAAGGTTCACGTGTTTAGAAAATTGAGGTGGTTGGGTGTTTTACCAAAAAAAATAAGTCCATGCATTGAAGCTCTAGTTTTAAAAGCAGCTTTTAGTCAGGGAATATTAATGTAACCCTTCAGAACTAGGGCACATCTGGTGAATATCACAAGCCCAAAGGCGTAATGACTCTGTACCATGTGTCGTAGAAATACTTCATCTCCAGTGGGACGTTTTATACGAAATAGGAAAGTAAGCAAACGCGTTCATGGCTGGGGATGGGCAGTGAATCCCACGAGCTGTGCGGGAACTGAAGATGTCTTTACTCTGATTTGCTGTTGTGGTGGCAAAGCTTATGGAAAGCCCTCTGTCTGTCTGTCTGTCTTCCCCCCACCCATTTGGAGAGTTTGCTGGTTTGTCACCAGTAGACTCTGTGGTGTAACAGATGAGATGGTTAACTTGTCTGAGGGGGCTCTTGGAAGCCAACACATCGCTGTTCTCGTGCCGGGGAGAAAGCCAGAGTGTGAATTCAGAGCACACCCCTTTCCTGTGTGGTTACCCGCTTCCTGCTTGCTCTTATTTACTGATAAATGCAGGACGATGCGAAGATGATTATCTTTCAGTAGAAGAAATTACTTACACTTAGGGAAGTGTGTAGGGATGCTCCCAGCAACAATTTTTGCCTGATAAATTTCATCCTGTGACTTACTTTACAGTTTTATTTTGCTGATTTTTCACTGAGTCAATGTAGATAATCAGGCATCTCCTTTCGTTTTCTGTTAGCGGGGTGGTTCTGTCTATAGAGGGGGTCATGAGCTTTCCTTAACAAGACACATCCTTAAATTCAGTTTTCGAGGCATCTTTGCAGATGACAGAGCAGCCAGCACAGAATGTAGCTGCTGATGCAACTGTAATAAGGACTAGAAAAGAAAAAATAAGCGGGAAGGGAAGGAGACTTGAAGAATTTGGAGGGGGACAAAATACAGGCTAAGAAAAAGACTTCAGCAAAGGAAAGGGAGCAGGGAGGAGGTAAGTGAATGAATAATGGTGATGCCATATGTGTAGTGGGATTAATTTGTGTCTGTTTAAGCCAAGGCCTCTTGAGAAGCTGGATTTTACCTGGACTTTGGAGAAAGGTTGTCACAGAGGAGTGAAGAGCAAGCACTGGATGTAGAGCTAGCGTAGTGGTGTTCCTGGGCATCTGTTGGGCTTCTGATTGGTATTTTCTTTTGCAGGGAACTTACCTTGTGAGGGTTTCTGTGTCAACATGTATTGCCCTTAAGCTGCCCAAAATCAGTAGCTGCAACCAAGTTAGTCCACCCTCTGTCATGGTATGCTCAGAGAGGGCAAACTGGTGGCTTAATAAACTTGGGTGAGTTGGTGTAAAGTGGAGTGGCTTAATTACAGTTATGGGTCACTTGGTCTGTAATTCCATGTAGTGAGGTGGTTAACATCTTGAGTGCTGGATAGTATCTATATCACTGTAGAGCAATTTCAGTGGATGTAACGCTGAGCCATTCAATTGATGCCATATTTAAATTAGGAAATTTATAGTCAGTTTGATTTTTGTTGGACTTCAAGTGGAGAAGATTGAACGTTAAGGTTAGTAGAAACGAGGATTAATATTGCAAGAGCAAGCAGAAGTCTGAATCAGGCCTGTATTGCGAATGCCTTTCTAGAATAATAGATGTTGAAATAACTGACCAGAATTTCTTTCAGGTGTCTGAAGGGCGAGTTCATGCGGGTTCATCGTGTTCCAGGCTGACAAACAGCCTCAGGCTTCCATTTAGTGTGAAGAGAGTACGTGTCACTCAATTTATACAAACTTGCTGATCAGCAAAAGAATTCAGAAGCCAATAAACTTGTCTGTGTGAGGAGCACTTCTATGTTGTGATTTTAAATTTTTTAGCTGTTTCATTAGGACAAATTGGGCATCTTTTGTAGCTGTCACAAAGTGGCAATGGATGCTTAGACACAAAGCAGCCTGAGCAATAGTGATGAGAACTGACTGAAGTCATTCCCTGCAGCCGTATTGAGATGAGAGTGTTCCAGGAGTATGGGATCAGTGGGGGAAAAGGGGTGCAATAGCACATTCTAGTGTGCTAAGGATAAGGAGGGGCTATTCTGAATTTTTCATGGGCGTCTTACCTACTACTAGGTTTGTTGTGTTAAAAAAACTATATGCAGTTTTTCTTTGTTACTAGGGTTACAACGAAGCCCTTCTTCAAAACAATATATTTTATTTGGGTTTTCTGGTAAATGAAAGTAATTGCTCTTTGTGGTGCGTCTTGAGTGGCTAATGTGAATGCATCCAGAAATATTCTCCTTTTTGGCATTTTTCCAGTTTCTAGCGTTCATGACATTGCTTTGCACCTGGATTAGCTTGTTTTCTTATTCGGCCTCTATTGCTTTGGAGACATCTTAACTGGATGTCATCTTTGTTTTAGATCCTGGCGGGCAGCCAGCGGTGCCTTGCTCAAATGCAATATACTGGGGAGTCAACAGCTTTGCTTTATCCACAGGAGATGCCAGATTCTCTTTCTTTTGTGTCAACCGTTTCAGGGGGATGCTTAGCTGTTTATTGTGGGCTGTCGGATAGCTCTGAAAATGAGGCTTGTGAAACTGAGATATAAAGAAAAAAAATCTTGGAAGATGTTGTGTTCCCTGTATCTGAAATCTTGTAGTTTTTCATGCACGTTCCCCAGTGAATCCTGAAAACCTTCCTGCGGATGAGTGGTGGAACATCATGTGAATGGATGAATCACGTGGAGCAGTTGAGTTTGAGGGCTGTCTAAATGGAATGATTACCCAAGGAGGTCTGGGATAATAAAATGACACAGGAATACCTTGATATGGTTATATTCCTCTAGCTTCTGATTAAACTGGATTGCATCATACTGTATTAATGCAAGGAGACAAAGAGGATGCATTTGGTGGAAGGTAGCTCAATACTTACCTGTCTGACTTCCTGTAGACTTCCTGCCGGAGAGCAACTCTGAGGAAAAAGACCTGGGAGTCCTGGTGGGCAAGAGGATGACCATGAGCCAGCTATGTGCCCTTGTGGCCAAGAAGGTCAATGGCATCCTGGGGTACATCAAGAAGAGTGTGGCTGGCAGGTCGAGGGAGGTTATCCCCCTGCTCTGGTGAGGCCCCATCTGGAGCACTGTGTCCACTTCTGGGATCCTCGGTTCAAGAAGGACAGGGAACTGCTGGAGAGGGTTACAGCAGAGAGCTACAAAGATGATGGGGGGCCCAGAGCACCTCTCTTAGGAGGAAAGGCTGAGGGACTTGAGTCTTTTTAGTCTAGAGAAGACTGAGGGGGGATCTGATCAACACATATATATTTAAGCGTGGGTGTCAAGAAGATGGGGCCAGTCTTTCTTCACTGGTGCCCAGTGACAGGACAAGAGGTAATGGGCACAAACTTGAACTTAAGAAGTTCCATCTAGGCATGAGGAGGAACCTCTTTATTTGAGGGTGGCAGAGCCCTGGAAGAGGCTGCCCAGAGAGATGGGGGAGTCTCTATCTCTGGAGACCTTCAAACCCCACCTGGACACATTCCTGTGCAACCTGCTCTGGGTGGACCTGCTGTGACAGGGGGTTGGAGTAGATGATCTCCCGAGGTCCCTTCCAACCCCATGTGATTCTGTGATTTTTTTCAGGATTTTGGATGAAAACCACTATGCAAGTGTGACTTACAAATCAAATAGATTACCATTCTTCTGGTGTATGGTTGATTACATATATGTTATTTCAAGCTTTTAAAGAGTACGTGTGTGTGCTGTTGCGACAGCTGCTGCTGGCTGAGCTGGGAAACACACAACTTGGAATTGGTCATTTGGAGAAGGCAACTTGAAGTGAGTGGACGTAATGTGTCTTGACTCCACAGAGGTACTGGAGGTCGTTATGTAAAACTGTTCTATCATTTTCTTACTAAGAAAAAACCCAAACCAACAGCCCAAGAAGTTAGTGTATATTACACCCATGAAACTTTTATTTCTCTTGAGGCTCCTGGTGCAAGGCATTTGCCTCTTCACACTAGAGATAGTGAAACGATGCAGCAGAAAAGTTCAAAGTGATACTATTTAGATACCTACGTAGCTTTGCTACTTAGCACAGTTTCCTGTGAAGCTGTCATCATTAAGACAAATCACTCTATTTAATAAATACTTGGTTAGCTCTAGCCTTATTGGAAGACTGTACTCCTGACCACATCTCCTCCCCTGCCAGTGGGGTGTTAAGGGTTCTGAATAAATCCAGTATATGAGGTAACTTTTTCTCACCATTTACTTTGCTTTAAAATTCTTCGCTCAAAAACTTTATTTAATGCTTGTAACACATAAGGTTTCTAAACACCTGCCTGTCTAGTGTTGATCTTTACACTCCTTAGTTGATTTCATTGTCCTTCTTGGCTTTCTTATCTCCCAATTTAGTTGGGGTTACGTTTTACATCAGATGGCACCTGGTAAAGAGATGCGAGTTGTACTGAAGTGGAATTCCTACTTTTGTTGGCCTTTTTAAGGCTAAAATGAGCTGTGCAGAAGTTCTCAAAAGGCACCAGGACTCATGTGGAGCTGTAACTGACAGCAAGCCCAGGAGTGGTGCTTCTCATGTGGAAAAAAACCTTTTGGAATTTGTGGCCCGAGAAGTCCTGAATTCATTTCAGTGCGGTGTTAGTGGGTGCTTTTGTAATGAATGACCAATGCTTATTACAGTAACAGAAATTCTCAAGGATTTCAGTTAAATTTGTGTAAACTGACCAATGTTAATTTATAGTTAATAGGAAAAAAATCAGAACTGTTTGGTTTGGAACTTGCATGGAGCCTTCTAGTTCACAACGCTCAAACTGGGAGTCGTTAAGTTTGTGGGAATACGGACATGACTCCTGTTACACTGCTCCTGTGGATAAAACTATCATTTCAGATCAATCTAGATTATTACCCTCTGTCTTTGACTCTTAGTGTAAAATAAACAATAGATTTTCAGCTAAGAAAAAGATATCTGTTTTGTCAAGCTCGTTTGACTTCACCAAATGCTGTTGGGAAGTGATCACGGGCGCAGCTCATGAAGGATGGAGACTGGTGCGAGGAAGAAGCCTGTTAAATAACCAGCTGCAGGTGGAAATTGGACACTTGAGTTTATGGGCTTTGCTGGTCACTGTGGTTGTGAGAAACCAGCAGGAAGGGACTCCTTGCCTTTTGCAAGGCACGAGCGTTTGGGAGGGTGCAGATGCTCGAGTCCACGCTCCAACCCCCACTTTGTGCTCTCAGCTCTTTGTGGAGTGTAAGAAAATATTTCTCTTGAACAACTCTTAGATTTTTATAAGACGTGAAGCAGGGTCTTTATTGTGTTTTGAAACGTGTCTTATAAAACTCTAAGACTTTGGATTTTTTCTGTAGAAATATAAATGGGTCCCTGGAGAATTGTTCATAGAATAGCTGGTGTTCTTTGTCTTCTCTCTTTTGAATAGCAATTATCTGTCTGAATATAAAAGGAAAACACAATGACTGTCCTTTTAAATATTTGTGTGTCTTTGGGAGTACAGTCTTTGCCTTCTAGCAAGCTGTGTGAGTTTTCTGATTTCGAAGGTCGTTATCATTAGTCAGACACATCTTCCCCATCCTTGCTGTAATTTTATTCTGAGGCACTGCTTTTGTTGGGAGTTTTGCCAAGAATGTTTTTAATACAACAGACCTGGTTTTACAGCAACCTTGTAGAGTCCAGTTGTCAAAAGCAAACAAAAATAATTACTTGGTTTCTGTCATGTCAAATGTAATTTGAGGAAGCCCAGTCCTTCCCTGAGGTAAATCTAATTTACTTTGCTGCATTTCATCTAGGATTGGTTGCCTTGGTTTTTCCTTCACAATTAGAAGAAAAAAATACGTAAGTGCTAGGTTCTTGACGGCGAGCTAAACACAAAAGATCTGATTAGTTTCCTGTCTTAGTTTGATCTAGTTCATAGGTTATGCCCTGGTCATTTTTATTAACTAAATTCTGAATGGTCTGATATGACTTCCTTTTGTTTTTATAGCAAAATGTCTATTCAAATCAAAGCTAATTTTTATGCAGTTAATTTCCTTATTTATCATCATAAAACATCTAGTTTCTATTTTTAGATCACACTTGGAATAAATTACATGTTATGCAAATGAAATGGTGGCTCTTTCGAAGCTTAAGCTGTTTTTTAATTTATCCTGTTTTTATGTTCTTTCTTGGAGGTACAGAAGTTAATTTCCATTATCTTAAAATCTTATTTTTTTTCAAGATTGCGTATATATTGAAAGTCGCCGGCCGAATACCCCGTATTTCATCTGCAGCATTCAAGACTTCAAACTGGTAAGGAAAACTTTCACATCTCCTCCTTTTCCCCTGCCCCACTCTCCAATGAAGTGGCAATATTTCTCAGGCTGTATCTCTTCCTGTAGCTCCTTGCTCCTCCTGAGCAAATCTTTAGCTTCTGAAATAGCAGGTGGTTTGCTCTGAAGCCAGCGATCTATCTTTGGTATAGGTTCACTTAACTGGGCTGGAGAGTTCACATTGTGGTCTGCATCATTATATGGTTTTGAAATCCACAGAAATATTGAGTTGAGTGTTTTCGGGAAATTGTGGGCTTGGAAAGTTGAGCTTTTCCTGGGCAGTTAAATTTGGCTGTGCCTTTACCTCCAGCTTTCTATAGCGCAGCTGTGTAAATGCAAGCGTGTGGGCTGAGTCGTGGTGCCCCCTGCGTCCCAGCTGGTGGGGGACGGAGAGGTGAGGATGCAAAGAGAGACTAGATGGATATGAGAAGCCTATATTGGTTTGGAAAAATATAAAATAAAATATAAAATACTTAAGAATGCTTTGGCGCTTTTAATTAAGAATGCTTTAGTGCTTTCTTCTTTTAAAATGAAAAGTTGAGGACCTGTGCAAGAATGAACTAGTTGGAGTTGTGTGACCCTTTTTATCTTTGCGTGCATAAAAGTTAGATGTGTTCCTTCCCAGTGTGCTGTAGCTGCCCAGGTGGCCCCTTGCTGCTTGGGCAGTGTGGGGTGGAACCTGCTGCCTGTTGGACACAAAGGCATCCGTGTTGGGCTTTGCAGAGCTTTGGGCAGCATAAACAGGATATTTGGGAAAGGGAACTGTTACTGCTGATCGTTGCTGCTCGTGGGTTATGGACGTTCTGAACATGTAATAAACTATTATTCTTACTAATGTCGAGTCTACAGGTGTAGATGATCCACTGTCTGTTGCTATTGGAACAAATCTTCCTTTTCCAAGCTTTCTTAATCAAATCTTCCATTTTATTCCATGCAAGTCTATTTTGTGAGACCGCACTGAAGGAGAATGTGAGTTTCTTCACCTTTGATGGCCATTGTAGTGCTCGGCACTTGTGAGCACGCGTTTTCTCTCTCCTGTCCCTCCTCTTTTTTCTTTTTGTTTCATTTAAGGAGTTGTTGGGTTTGTATTGTACAGGCTCCAGCAGTGGGTAAAGCCCCAGTTGTACTTCCCCTGCCCATTAGTAGGTGCTTTTGTGTCTGAGTGGAATGCCAGTGGAATAGTTACCCTTCTGGACAATAAGTTCCTGCTGAGTTGCATTAATTGCTTAGGATACTAACACCAACAGCTGAAGCTTCTGTTCTCAGCATTGGTCTTGTACAACACATTAAAGCTGGTTGCAAAACTACGTGGGAAGTGTATTGTAGTATGTTTTAGTACCTTTACAACTTTTTGTTTAACTGGCTTCCCTCTTCTCATGTTTTCATCATGCAAAGGATACGATCCCAGGGGTGCTGGCAATTTTGCATCTTTTTTTCATAGGGAAACACTATCATTGTTTATGGCTACTTTTGCCTGCTCTGAGTTTATAAATTTCTCCATTTTTTTTTTTTCTTCTTACTGACTTCATGGATAAAAGGAAAAAAAACCCTTGATGGCAATTATACTAGCAAAAATGAATCTTCAGTGTGTTTGTCACTGTCGATTTTACTGTTGGGGAAAATAAAGATGTACAGGGGAAAGGACACTCCGTTTCTTTTCTAGTGCAAGATACCAACAGGAAAACAGCCTCATTTAGCCTTCAGCTAAATATGTCAAGTGAAGCAGGGAAGTTAAAGTCAACAGCTTTGAAATGTCGCCTACTAATTAAGTACATTATTATGTTGGTCATCATAAACTACAAGTTTTTGGTTGAGTCTTGCCCTGTCCTTCCTGTTCTTCTGGGTGCAGTTGGGAATAGGAGTTGGTGGTGTGTTTTTATGGAGAAAACCAAGGAATGTAAGCTTGTATTTAAAAAGAAAAAGGAGTTAAAAATGCCAAAGTAAATGGTGTGTGATACACACGTGTGCTGTCTTGCAGGGTCGTTCTGGGGCTGAGGCTGGAGCGCTGTTCAGCTTCACTCTTGAAGTGAACTGAAGCTTAACTTGCTATTTCCAGTAAGATTTTTAAATAACAATTTAGTTACGTTTTCTGCAGAACTAGAAGCTGGTTCTGTGAAGTCTGGCAGTTTCTCCCAGTTTAATGTTTGAGCCTCTTCTATGTGACAGACAGATGGCAGGAGGCAAAGAAAGAAGTAAATACTGAAATAGAGAGCAGTGTATTCCCTATAAATGGGTTTACTCCCTTTCACGTTATTCCAGTTGTATTAGAAACAGCATCTTTGTGGTGAGGACTGTTTTGCCTGCTTCGCTTCCACAAACACCGGTGTGGAAAATGGGGGGAGATTACTTATAATTGTTTTCCTTTGCATGCTCTTGGCAGTGCCAGCAGTTACGGCAGGTAAAACGGAACGCTTTGTTGCATTAGCTTATACTTTCTTGACATTAAAATTAATTGGCTCTACTACAAACTGTCCTAGAGGAGCAGCTCTTCTGCTGTCCCAAAGAACAATTGCACTTCACCAATGGCTGTAAAGTCCTCGTGATGAAGCTTTACTTACCGCTGATTTCTTCGTGATCTGTCTCTGCCATCCCGTGTGTTGTTGCTTTGCATGAAGGGGAGCTGTGACGCTGCGGAGATTTTTGAATTGTGAATTGTATTGGGATAAGCTGAGGCTGGAGGAGGAGGAGGAGGAGCAGCAGCAGGTTTGGTTCCCCAGTACTGGAGGCAACTGGAGAAGCACAGCAAGCTTTGGGAGAGGTCTCTCCTCAGACAAAAATTCAAATGGCGCATCAAGGCTGGCCCCGTGGGGAGACATCCTCAGCAAGTTTGCTGATGATACCAAATTAGGAGGGCTGGCTGACACTCCAGAGGGCTGCACCACCATCCAGTGTGACCTGAACAGGCTGGAGAGCTGGGCAGAGAAGAACCTCGTGAGGTTCAACAAGGACAAATGTAGGGTCCTGCACCTGGGGAGGAAGAACCCCAGGCACCAATACAGGTTAGGGATGGATCTTCTGGGAAGCACTACTGAGGAGAGGGATCTGGGAGTCCTGGTAGACAGCACACTTTCCATGCGCCAGCAATGTGCCCTTGTGGCCAAGAAGGCCAATGGGATCCTGGGCTGTGTAGGGAAGAGTGTGGCCAGTAGATCAAGAGAGGTCATTCTCCCCCTCTGCTCTGCACTGGTGAGGCCACAACTGGAATCCTGTGTCCAGTACTGGGCTCCCCAGTTCAAGAGGGACAGGGAACTGCTGGAGGGAGTCCAGCATAGGGCAACCAAGATGATTCAGGGATTGGAGCACCTTCCTTACAAGGAAAGGCTCAAGGAGCTGGGACTCTTTACCCTGGAGAAGAGAAGGCTGAGGGGAGACCTTATTTATGTTTATAAGTATCTAAAGGGTGGTTTGAAGGATGTTGGAGCCGGACTCTTTTCAGTGCTTTCCAGCGATAGGACAGCGGGCAACAGGCATAAGCTGGAACATGGGAAGTTCCACTCCAATATGAGGAAGAACTTCTTTAGGGTGAGGGTGATGAAGCCCTGGCAGAGGCTGCCCAGGGAGGGTGTGGAGTCCCCTTCTCTGGAGATCTTCAAGACCTGCCTGGGATACCATCCTGAGTGATGTGCTCTGGGGCAACCCTGCTTTGGCAGGGGAGTTGGACTGGATGATCTCTAGAGGTCCCTTCCAACTCTGACAATTCGATGATTCCATGATCAATTCAGCTGAACAGCGTTAGCTCAAGTCATGGGGAACATTTATTCTCTTTTGTTTTTACCACTTCTGCGGTACTGGATTCTTTCAAGCTTTTTGGGAGTCATGTAAACAACTTTGTTTAACTGAGAAATAAAATATAATTATAGGGAACTGTGGTTATCTAATGATCACACACACCCCGGCCCCTGTGTCTGATGCCTGTAGTTCTGGTAGGAGATTTTGGGGGTTTGCTTGTTTTTTTTTTTTTTTTTGTTGTTTTTGTTTGAGGTTTTGTTGTTGTTTGGTTTGTGGATTTTTTTGTTTTGTTTTTTTCTGCATTTCAGTATGCAAGTATGTCCACTAAGGTTTGGAGACAATGAAACACTCTCTCTGTTCATCTTAAATACAAATGCTTATCCACTTTCCCCCGTAACTGCGAATCCAAGTGGTAATTTCCACTAGTTGGGGAGCTGACAAGTTTCATTTGTTCTCACTAATGATATATAATGTGGAATATTCTTAGTGAGAAAGCAATCAGGAATTTTTTTTTCTTCTTTAAATGCTATTTATGGCTTAAAAGCATAAAGTTTGCTTGTCTTTAAACTGGAGTTTGTACAAATAGAGGAGGGTTTGGTGAATAGGAATGGAAGATACTTAGTAGCTGGTGCAGCTTAAATTCCCTGATGATTTGCTACAATCTTGTGTTCTGGTTTTAGAATTATTGCATAGCTGAGGCTCATTTTAATGGTGGAGTTTTAAGAAACTAGTCAAACGTGGTGGTTTTTTTTGGTGTTCAGAATGTGTGACATGAAAGGTACCACTGGAAAAAAAGCCCATACCTATTGAATGTCTTTAAGGAAGTTTTTGGTTTGTTTTTTTTTTTTTTTCAGTGGAGGATGCCACAGCGAGTAGAAATACACTTGCTTTTATTTTGTCTTGCCACAAAATGACAACAGATGTGAAAAGCACCTTCTAAATAGATACAGTTCCTTTCTGGTGTAGTAGTATTTTTAGAATCTGAGGAAATTCAGTGCCTGTTTAGGACCTAAAGAAAGGGTTGGGAGTCTGGAGTGAAGCAGCAGTAAGTATTTTTAAGGCTGAGCCTCTTGGCTCTCTTCTGTTATTTTCATCTGTCTGAACTCTGCTTAAGAAAGCAGAGGGATGGTTCTGCAGACACTGGGGGCGAATGAACAAACACTCACTTCTGTATTTCAGCATCTGGCCACACGCTGAGATCCGAGTGCTGGGTTCAAAAACCAGCCACTTCTCATAGGAGCCTTTTCCGTTCAAAAGCTGGTAAGATTTCAGGATGAATGAGCAGGGAAAACATGCAGATATTTTTCTTTCTCTCCGTTTTTCAACAAATGAGAAATGCAGTGTTGGTCCAATTTATCTGTGGAATCAAATGTTTCCTTATTCCATTAAAAGATAGGTCATATTTTTCAGCTTTTGGCTTCTATTCTCTTTTGTCCTTGCACAATCAGGATTTTTCCTGCTATTCCTATATCTTTACTGGCCGCTAACTGGGATTTGCTGAATTGACAGTAAATTTTAGTTACGGCATTAATTTCGTCAAACTTTGTCTTAGATTCATTGTGTGGGACAGACTCTAGAATTGATTACTGATATCTATCAGATCCTTTGATAGAGAGCCACAGTGATCTTTTTCCTGGCGATTGACCGGCCTTTTATAAACTATCTCAGCAGCAGAATTTAGTGTAAAGGTAATTTTGTTGCTGGTTCTTTAAAGGTAGAAGATGCTGCCAACCCCATTGTAGCCTGACCTGAACCAGATGACGTTGGTGAAGCTTTCTCTGTGCAGAGAGCTGTTAAATTCCACAGGGATGCCCAGATCTAATACAGGGCAATAATGGAGCTGCTCGCTAAAAAATATTTACAGTTTTTCAAATAGTGGTATTACATGAACTTTTTTTTACTATACCAGCTGTCTTTACTAATAGATAATATTTTTTCTTTTGTTAATTTAGCTTTTATTAAGATAGCAGTGATTACAGTGTAATTTAAGTTTCTCAGCACATTTGGTATGGATGTTGTCTGCTGATGACAACAAGAACTCTCAAGTGCTAAGATTGTGTGCATTTTCATTTATAAACCTGAGTTTAACACTGTGTTTTTTTACTAGAAAGCTTGAGTTTTGCAACAGTAGATAGCGACCTCGTTAGTTAACTCATTTTTGTAGAAGGGAAACAGCAGGAATTGGTGGAAAATAATTGATAGATAGAAAAGGAAAGTGTTTCCAGTGAATCTTGTCTTGCTTAGGAAAGGACATTTTTTTTTTCCAGCTGCCTACAGAGCCAAGTTGCTTCAATAAAAATTGCATTGCAGTATACAGCAGATGTATTCTCCAAAGCAAAAAAAGATGTGTGGTGCTTAAAGAGAACATTAGTTCTCTTTGTGATGGAGTGTTGAGCTGTACCGTGGTGTGTATCCGTGTTTCTCCCCACTAAAAAACCAGGATATCCTTGGTCCAAGCTGCATCACTGAGAGGGATGTACCTGGTCTCGTCCAGCGCTTTGGGTGTTCTCTTGGAGTGATTGGTCTGTTCAGAAGTGGCAGATTGGAGATGTAAAAATACAGAATAATGTTTCTGTAGCTTTCATACTATCTTGCTAGTTACTTGTGATGGTTTGGGTTTTGTTGGGAATTTTGCAGACCATGGAAGAACAAGTTCCTTAGGAATCTGCTGTTTATTTTTGCTCTCAAATATGGAAATATTTACTATACTGGTAAATGTTGGTTGTTACAAGTGAAGCTACTTTTTCCTCTTAGAGAAAATGATGGTGGGTCATGCAAGAGGGTGTAATATGCATAAATGCTTTCCTTGTTGGCTTCATTTCACCAATTGGGAATTATTGAGCTTAATATAATTGAAAACTGAAATTGCCTTAGCCTATTAGAAGAGTATGATATAGTTGTTTATACTTAAAAACAAGAAAACCCTACCCCAAAACAAGTTACTAGATTGATTCTTTCCCTACTGATTAGGTTATTTGGTGTTCTTCTTGTGACCCAAGAATTTTTTAAATTTCTCTTTAGTGTTAATTCATTCTGCTCTGGATTAATACTATCCTCTTTCAGGATTCAAGACCAGATTATCCTTAAGGACTTTGATTAGAAACAAACCCTGGTGAAGCAATGCTTAAACCCAGCTTGGGTTTATTGCCTGAAATGTTTTTATTTGTTATCAGTTCCTTCTCTTTCATCGGTGGTACCACATGTTGGCTCTTGGTTTCTTCGTAGGAGATGCTCCTCCCTCCTTCCAAGCAGGAGCACATCGGGGCAGCTGAACCACTGGCTGGGTTTAAGTGGCCTTCCCTAAATCTGGATTATACAAGGTTATCATTAGCTTTAGAGTGACTTCTCTAACCTTGTTTTATTCCTTGGGAAATGCGTTTGTTTTAAGCCTGTGTTATCCGTCTTACAATCTCAGTTACTTTTAAAATACTATTTTTTCTACAAGAAACAGTAAAATATAATTGGGAAGCTGGAATATGTGGATAAAGCTTGTAAAAGGGCATAATAATGTGGCTTTAATACTTCCTTCACATAACTTGGCTGTTGAGCAACTATAGGAAGGAGGAGGGTGGTGTTTGGTAGAGCAGTAGAACTGGGATCCATTAGCATTTAATTCAGGGTTCATTTATTGTGGATTTTTGTTTTAGAACAGTCCTTACAACTTGGTGTTTAAATTACACAGACAAGTCATTAAATCGGAAGCAGTTAATGCTTAGGTGCATGTTTTTAATCTTTCCCACGTAAGGTTTTCTGAAGAGTTTTTTTTTTTTCTGTGAGAAACTGCTAAGGCTGTTTACACCAAGAGATGTCTCCTGTACATCACTCTGCTGCTTTTAACTTAATTCCGCGATAATGCTCCTGCGTTTCTAACAATGCACTTCTTTAAACAGCGCGTACGGCTGTCATAAATACAAATTTTCTAGTCATCACAAAGTTACGGGAGCATACTTTTTCTTTGCTTGAATTAGGCATGAGTCAAATCTTGAAAAAAATCTACAGACTTCATAAAGTATTTCTTAAATATTCTTTAGTGCTACAAATACATTGATCAAAGCGTGCACAGCACAATGACGACGACTGAGTCATACTGTAGTTGGCGATGAAGAAGCGAGGAGGAGTGAATTGTCTGCAGCCTGAAGTTTTGAACTTTAATAGTTCTGAAAAAAATAGCTGGGAATTAAATGTTCCTTCATCTCCCCCCAAATGCTAATTTTCCAGAATTGATACTATCTTCACTCATTTCACTCACCCTTCAGAAGTAAGCCTGATTCCAGCTTCTTATCCTATTATTGCGGTCTCTGAATTGAAGTCTAAGCTCTGCTAAGAATAAATCAAACCTTCCCCAAATCACTTTGATCTCCTTGTTCTTGAGTTTCTGGCAGAGGAATAGTATCTAGAATTTCTTGAGGAAATACCTACGGATCTGCTCAGCCAGTCATGTTTGTCTTTCACACACTGGTACTTTTTGCTGCTTCATTCCACCCAGCCCTTAACCCCCCAAAAAAGAAAACAAGTCTTTTGTTTATTTTATTTTTATTTGAAGAAGACTGTGTTTTGAATATGGGAATTCTCACTGAATTTCCTTTTGGAGCAGACCATTTGAAGAAACAGATTTGGATTCTCATCAGATTGAGGATAAAGCTTCAGAGGATAAAGCTATCAGAAGAATAGAAACATAGTTTTTTATTAAATAGTACTTCATGGTTTTCTATCGTACTTTAAACATTGATGGATTCTTTGCATTATAATCAGTGTGTCATAAACAGTGAAGTTTCTCTTTACCTCTTTATGGTTAACAGGTCCTACCATTCAGTCCGTTCTCTTAATTAAAATGTTGACTGTGATTACTTCCAGATGATGAAAATACATGATTAAAACTTAGATGGTGGACTTGTATGAGGAAAATCCAATTAATATGCAGAAATTCAGTTATCACACATGCATGGTGCTCATTGAGATGGCTTTTTGATGTTGTCCCACTGAACTGGGGGCTGGACATCGGGGAGGCAGAACATAGCGGTAGGTGAGCGTGAAATACCCGGGGCAGCCTGTGGGACTGAGACACAGGGATGTGTAGGTAAGACTAAGCAGCTTGAATCATTTGTGATTTGTGATCCGTGGAGCTACCAGAAGAGGAGTGCCGAGGTGTGTTAGAAATTCTTAAGGCTGTAATTCGTTTGGGATGGAAAGCGATGCTGTTAGAAAGGCAAGGATCACCCTGGGAATTGATCAGCCCTTAAAGGGCTTCCTGCTGCACACCTCGGGCTGTGGCCAGGAGCTGCCACTGGCCAAGCACTGCCCTCTGGAGATGTGTTAATGACAATTAATGTCAGCTTAGCTGTGACACCCGGTTAGGTAACCATTCTGTAACACAGATACACACACACCCCCCCCCAATTATGTAAACTAAAGCAGCTTTAGGGAGAGCTCTGTGATGGGATGTGAGTGAGAAATCCAACAGGAGCCTTCTCTTAAGTCTAATAGAATTTAAGCACCCTTTCCATAGAATTTAAACACCCCTTTCTATCTCTGCCCAGCAGAGCACAGACACGGGCACTTCCTACCAAGCTCTCCATCTGTCTTGAGGTGCAAAAGGCTTCCGTGGGAGACAGGAGCCTGCAGAGTTGGGTACAAGATTGTTTTACTCCCAGTAAAAACTTTTCTCCTCACCTTAAATAACCAGCTGTTGGCTTATATATGTGATGGAACAGTAGTAATTGCATTTCAAATAGGAATATGTTAATTATGCATCGCTGCACACAACCCATGCGTATCCAGCTTTGATTACTTGTCTCAATTTAAATATCAAAAGTGGTAAAGAGCCATGGATATTGGAGATATGTTTATCTGTATGCAGAGATCAGTAGTAAAATAAGATTACCAAATATTAGTGTTTTGACAGAAGGAAACAAAGCACAGTGCAGAAAATCCCTGAGTTTTACCTTCCATCCCATGTAAGAGCACAGTGATTTGAAAACAGCTGGTCGCAGAATATTACACTGACAGGTGTATTGAACATAAAGATCAGATTAATTTACTGAAACCAAGACAATTCCAACTTAACTTCAAAGTTGAAAAGGGAAAAAAAGACACATCAGAAATAAAAGTGCAGCTATCATCCAAGAAGTGAATGTGCTTTTTCTCTGCAATAACACCTAGAGGTGAAGTGAGGAGTTAAGTAAACAAGGGCAAGAACTAAGGCCAAAAGAAATCCAGAGCTGCTGGTAATAACAGGATATCTCTGACCATGGTGCAAGCTAATTTCTACAAATACAACACATCATGCAGATCTGTCCTTTAATCCTGTCATTTAAACCTTTCTTGGTATGAATTTCTAGTGTTTGATAAATAAATCCAAATTGCCTTTTTAAGGTTTTCCTTTATTTGAGAGAGACAGAACCCAACCAGCAAATGGATTTCAGCAGCGTGCTTCTGATTTCTCCCATTTGGACTTAATTTGATGTCACATTTAAAATGCTAATGGGCTACACTTTGAGTCTGAGCATCAGAAGAGAAACTTTAAAAATAGAAAAAAAAAAAAAAGGTGAATTTTGCCATCCAAAAGCAAACATTATTAATTGTGATGCAGTTGCCCTTTGTGCCTGTGTGTTTACTTGATTGAAGCATCTCGACTGTGGCGCTTTCTCCTTGAAGCCTGATTTGAATGGAGCGTACAGCTGGATTGCCCCAGGGCCTTGTAACAATTTATAGTCTGGATGGAAAGGCAGAAGTGCATAAAAAAGACAGTTGTGAAATGCCGCTAGTGCCCCGTAATAGAAAAGCTGTGTCTGATGACCTTGGCTGCGTGGGCCTGTGGGATCGTTTTGCTGGGATCCAAAGGATTAGAAAATGGAAAGTATTGCACATCACCTGGAATAAAGACGGAAAAATTAGAAGAAATCTGTTTTTCTGAATTAGGCAGTCTGTGCCTCCTCTCCTTTGCATTCTTCCTGCATATGGCCTTGCATTTTAGCAAACATGTTAAAATTACATCTGTTATCCTCTGCGCTTTTACAGGAGCTAGTGTTTTTGAATGCAAATGTCTGGGTGAGGTTTCTGTAGCCACAAGCATTTATGTGTTTAAAAGCCTCGTTCTGTTTGTAGATGAATTGATGTTCTGTTCCTGAACTGCGGCTGAATTAATTTGTGGCTAATTTTTCCTGGCCGGTTATGAGGCAGCATGACCTTTCCTTTTCGGTGTGGAAAAAATGCTGATTAATATAGATTCTTGCTTCTCCAGATTCATCTCCCCCTCTACAGTCAGGAAAAGGCTGCAAGATTTTCTTTCTCCTCAAAACCTTTGCTGTCCCATTGCTCAGTCCCCCCTTCAGCATCACCAAGTTTGCTATTAAGGCACGGAGCAGACTTGCTAATTAGGGAGAGACGAACGAGGCGTTTGAAGGAGTGCTGAATTATTTAAAATAATAATAATAAAAAAAAAATTTAGCCTGCAAATGAGATTGGCTTTTCTGTCTAATGTATGAAGCAGATGGAAATGCTGCTGTGATTGCGGTGGGGCACGTGTGGGGTGGGAGATCAGTATGAGAACGTGGGTGTAGGGGGCTTGGAAGGAGGTAGCGTGGAATGATGAAGAATCAGAGGTGACAGTTTAAGGATTGCACGGCAGGAGCCGCACAGTGATTAAATTCACTGATGCTGTCATTGAGCCGTAAGGCTGAAGATAACATTCTCTCCCTGCACTGAAAACAAGAATCAATACAAACTCCTTGACAGGGGCTAAATTATTAAATAGAGCCTTTCTTACAATGTTTCATTATCTGGGATTTACCTCAGCTGGTGATTTGTCAGCAGTGCAGGGAGATTTGCTGGGCATTTTGTATTAAAATCATTCCAGATGCTTATGAATCCATTTTGGTAATTCCTTTCCTCTTTACAGTGCTCCATAGATTTATTTATTTTTTTTTTTACTTCTGCTCGATGACACTTTGCATTTTCACACATATTAAGCTGGGGTACACAGTGGGGTTTGGTCTTGTCACATATAAGTGAAAAAAAAACAACCCTTCTTTTTGTAGTAAGGGACTGTTCAAGTGCTGAGTTGATTGGCTTGCTTTTGGTGTGTTAAATTAGCAAGGTATTTGCAACGTCTTTCACATGAGAGGTCGGAATTGAAGGAAAGGGAATGGGGCTGCTGCGGGGATTTATGGCTATTGGAGTTTCACTGAACCTGGTTGAAAAATATGGCAATATTCTCTTTATTTTGTTGTATATCTTCTGAAGGCAGGAGCAGAAACCATCCATTCCAAAGTAGCTAAACCAGCATATCTTGCATTCCCAAAGCACACAGGGCTGTGAGAAGATGCTGTATTGGGACCTGCTTGATGCTGGCAGAGATCTGTGAGTTCATCAGGGCGTTATTTTGTCAAGTCAAGAATGATTAGTGCTTCATGGGGTTTTTTTGGTTTTGTTTTTCTCCGTACCTTTGATAGGGTAATGCATCAATGGAACTAGATCAGTTTACACAGAGCTCCACTGTTGTGTCACAATTACATTGTTGTTTTTTGAAAAGGGAGGGAATTTTCATATTTGGGAGTTTAAAAATAGATGGTAGCATTGGTAAGAATATGGGTTAAACAGCTCGAAGTTAAGACTATATGTTTTTGTGTTTTAGGGCCCAATTCCAGCTCGTCTTCTGTTCCCTTTCATATGGATTAGATCTTTACAGTTTAAACCCAGACTTTACAATGTAGTGCCTATGTCTAAAAATAAAACAACCAACAAACAATCCAAATTAAAGAGACACCCCTAACACAGACCAACCAAAGCCCTACAGAATAATCCACACTTTTTTTTTTTGTTGTGGTTATATTATTTACTTTTTTTTTTAAATGTGATTAACCTGTTTGTGTTTGCCACGTTTGGTGTTTGGAAGCCCAGCAATTGGAATTCCTAGTGCTGGCTTCTTGCCACCTGAAAAACGCAAGCCTCTCTGGAGGCTGCTGAGGTTTGACCCCCAACAAAGGCTCTGGGAGCTCCATCCCTGGCTCCATCCGAAGCCCCAGCCGTGGAGTGGCTCCATCTGAGCATCCCACGCTGCTGCTGCCGCTGGCGAGATGCTCGTCTGTGTGAGTACCACGCTAAGGACATGCTCCAACAGGGAGAACATGGCGGAGGGTGCCTTAACGTGAGCTGATGAGGCTTGTCAGCTTGCTTGAAATCAGAAAATTGCTCCCGTTCGTTGTAAAGCTGGTTTATTTTGAGAGCCAGCTTCTTGTGGAAAACAGAAAAGGGAATTCTGAGAATTGCAGGGGGACAAAAATAGGACTGAATGTGAAATCCCATGCTCATTTTGCAAAATTGCTATTGTGTTCTTTTCCCTAATTTTATAAGAAGGAAAGCAGGAAGCACAATTGGTAGAAATTGCATTAACAACATGCCTACGCACACACACCCCCCCCCCCCCCCCCCCCATCTGACTGGGAGCCAGGGGCAAAAACTGATATTGAGCAGACAAGGGAAAACAAGAATATACCACTCAGGGTTGTGGAGTATAATCGGGATTGCTTTTCCCACACTGGGTCACCAAGATGGAGATGTGTGGCTAGTAACTGGTACCCAAGAACAAGTTTCATAGCAATGTCATGACTGTAGATAGAGGAAATGTAGAATTTAACATCTCTCTGTATATTTGACTTCCCCATATTTTCAGTTTTGTTCTTCCCTTTGTCATGGTAGCCTGGTCTTCAGCACCTGTAGCTTTTTTTTTACTTCTCTGCTGTCTTCTTTCCTCCTGTTGTTGCCTCCACTTGGTGCTGAGGTGATGGACTGCTACATACATCAGTAGTTGTCAACTTGAAAATACAGAGGAAAAAGATTATTTCTAGCATTTAGGGGAAAAAAAAAGTATTAAATGGTACATTAGCTGCTTTACATGTAGCAAGAGCAAATGGAGTTAGAATAAATTTAGCCATGTCCTCTAGTGTTGAATAGCGAGGGCATCTGTCATGTTTAATAATGCTTCTGACCTTTAGGATTATTGAAGTTGAAATTTTCTCTCTGGTCATTTGGGGGTACTTGAGCACTGTCAGATTCCTCCTGTCTGTGCCAAGTCTCCAAAGATACATTGTTATGCTTCGTAAACCCATGAAGATAATTCGTTAAAGAAATTTGTTTTGTCTTTCAAAATGATTTTCCTTAAGGAATAGGAAATGTCACCATGGTCACTAAATTTTGGTGTGATCCATCCCCATCAGAAAGTGTAGATGAAAAAAATACTGGGAGAGAGGTCTATTCTAGCAGGCTGCTGGGGAGGGGTGTTGGAAATGCTGGTGTGGGGAAGGGAGAACAGGAGAGATGTTTTTCAGGTACCCAGGATGGGTTGTGTGTTTGAGCAGTGATGGTGCCTTTGGACTGGGCACTGGTGAGGTCTCGCCTCGAGTCCTGGGTTCAGTTCTGGGCCCCTCACTCCAAGAAGGACATTGAGCTGCTGGAGCGTGTCCAGAGGAGAGCAACCGAGCTGGTGAGGGGTCTGGAGAACAAGTAACACGAGAAGAGGCTGAGGGAACTGGGCATGTTGAGTTTGGAGAAGAGGAGGCTGAGGGGAGACCTCATTGACCTCTACAACTACCTGAAAGGAGGGTGAAGAGAGTTGGGGGTTGGGCTCTTCTCCCAAGGGAATGATGGCAGGAGCAGGGAAAATGGTGTGAAGTTGGGGCAGGGGAGGTTTAGATTAGATCTTGGGAAGAATGACTTTACCGAGAGAGTGGTCAGGCCCTGGAACGGCCTGCCCAGGGTGGTGGTGGAGTCACCATCCCTGGAGGGATTTAAGAAACGTGTAGACATGGCTCTTCAGGCCATGCTCTAGTGCATTGGTTGGGTTGGGTGGGTTTTTTTGTTTGTTTGTTTTTTGGTTTTTTGGTGTGTCTATGGTTGGACTTGATCTCAAAGGTGCCTTCCATGAATCCATGAGGATTCTGTGAAAGGCCATGCAGCTCCCCTTTCTGTACAGCACAGCCTGATGGAGCTGCTTGGGGAGATGCTCCGAGTCAGCTCCTCCTCCTGACTGTCTCATAGAGCTTCAGCTCTTCTGCAAATTCTTTTTCCTTCTCTCCAGAAGGCAGATGTGAAGTCTGTTCTGGGCACTACCTGGGAGCCATTCGGAGCAGAAACAGGGCTTGGGGCTGCCCGGGAGCCTGGGATCCATGGGGTTTGTGTAAATGAGATAACGGGGTCTTTTCCCTGCTTGGGACTTGGAGCGAGTCAGAAGTAGGGATGTGATGGATGTGCATTTTTGACTCTGTAGTCACTGAACACTAATCCATGGAGAATTTGAACTTGTAATTTTGATTAAAGTGATTGATTTTAAATCAGCCTGAGTTCGTTTTGGGCCATTAGAGGGTATTTAAAAGGAAAATAACTCTTTAATTAAATTAGTAGTGCGTAAGTATCCTGCTCTGCTTTCTAAGCAGAAGTTGTGTGTGGTTTTTTTCATCTTATTCCTTTCGGTGTCTTGTTTCTTTGCACATTTTAAGTTTAAAAGCAATGGAAAATTATTAAAACAAACAAACTTGTTTTAAGCAAATCTTAAACTTTGTTTGAACTCCTTTTCCTTTTGGAAAATATACAAGCTGTGCTACTCTGTAAAGCAATTCTTGTTCCATCCACCTGTATGTACTGTTAATATATCTCATGTAAGGAATACTGTGTAAAACAACAAACTGCATTTCCCTTTGATTTGTAAATCATCAATTTTAAATTAGCAAAAGGCCAGTTGCAATTACAACATAAAATATAAAGTAGAAATCAATCTAGATGTAAGAATCCTCCTCAAAAATAACAAGTTCTCAGAGCATGGTGCTATGAAACTAAGTATTTTTCTGTAGTTTCTGTTTTCAGAGGAGAGAGGACTTATTCTGGAGTAGTGGACTGAGCCTCTTGGTGTGGGTTGTATTCCCGTTGCTGTGGATTTCTTGAAATGAGTCTTGACGAATCCTTGACTTTTTTAGATGAGATGATGAGCATGCCTTCACAGCAATCTACAGACTGCTCTCTAAAAGGTGGTTATCTGTAACTAAGTGTGATATTATAACGTTCAGATGAAGTATGAGCTCTATAAAATGATCTGTTGACTTGAGCATGTGACAAACAATCGCAAGAGGCACTGCTTCCTAGGTCAGTAAACATCTTAGAAGTATTGGAAGGGTGGAGAGAGGTGAAAGAGGCACCCTAAATTGAGCCTGATGTCATGGAGCTCTTCAGAAGTTCTTGGAGTTTTAATATAAAATATGACAGTTGTAGTTTTGCTGTCGAGCCCTGGGTAGAGGCAGTGTCTCACTCTTAGGGTACATATAGGATCTTTGCTGGGACAAGTGTTGGAATGAACCTGTGTGCCCAGTGCAGCAGACTCTAGCCTGGGACAGTGTAGATAAGATTTGACGAGCCGTAAGGAAGGTGGTTCTATTTACAAATTCCTTTCCTCTTATATCACACGTACCACTAGGGTTGTTGAACTTTTGGGTCTTGTTAGTCCAGGTTTCATGGCTAATTGTTTGTGCAAAGCTGTGTTGTTTTCTTTTGGAGTTGAGATTTCCGTGGTGTGGATTTGGCACTAGTCGTGGGCAGCGTGAGGATTTTGGCAGGTCAAATTATCAATTTAATTCCTTACAACACTGAATTGTGAAGGTGCTGCTGCTGGTCGTGTCTCATACTGGTGACTGGGGGGGAAAGAAAGATTCATCCCTTCTGCTGTGGTTTGCAGTTAGAGGATTCTGATTCGGAGGGGCTTTTTTCAAATTTCCCACGGCCACCAAAGTGCTTGCACTTGCTCTTTTATGTTCCGTATCCTAATTTTGCTGAGAAAAGCTTAACTAATGCTTTACAGTGAGCGAACATCCCAGGAAGGCTGTATCCCACGGTTATGACTCAGTGTCATACACATCTTCATCGACTGCGTGAAGTATCTAAGAAATACTAGAGTAGCTGCGATATAAAATAGGTGGAAAAATCAACATAACCACACTTTTCTATATGGAAAAGATTCCTGATTAGTGTTAAGGCCCCTTGACAGCTTTACCAATTTGTTTACAAGTAACCGTGCAGCAGAGACAGTGATAAATGTGGCAGCTGTATATTTGTTGTATATAGAAGAAGGGAGGGAATGGTTAAGCTGAGGTTTTACACGTAACCTTGCAGAAAGGAAAGGAGATGGAACATTAATGGCCAGAATATTGCTTTAGAGAAAGGATTTGCCGCTGTTTACACCCTACTGGCTACAAACATGTCTAGAATATTCGATTTATGGAAAGAATCAAGTAGTTAAGATAAAAGAATATACATGATTCACTAGTGTGAAATAGAAAGACATAATTTATGCTCTGTATCTAGTGTAGTTATGATTAGTGACCTAAGGCTGTTGAACTTCCTCTTTATGGATTGTGAAAATGCTGTGACGGTTTTCAAGGGAATTGCTCTCTTTGAGTTTGAAGAGATGAAAATGGATCTGCTAACAAGGACCAGCTTCAGTATGTGCTTTCATATTCTTCTTGTTTTAAAAAAAAAAGGGGGGGGGGGGGGAAGGCAAATTGGTGCTTTGATATGTCTGAACCTTAGGACCTTGTGAGGCAGAAGGTGCATAATGTATAATATCACACAACGCGTGCAAGGTGTGCCGAGAAATCCACAGGAAGGGTATTTCCTTGGATGCTTTTCAGAATATCTGTAGCTGAATGGGTTGAGAAATATGTTTTCACAAAAGGAAGCAACTATTTGGTGTTAGTTTTCTGGTTCTGATGTGTTGTAGTATGTCATATATTTGTATTATAAAATTGTTCATAAACCCAGGAATTCTGGCTCCTCTGCTGTGCTAATAATGATCAAAGAAGATTATTATTGCCAGTAGAGACTGTGATTGAGTGTTTCCCTGCAGTATTTGTAAGGAAAATAAATTTGTAAAGAAACACCTGAAAATTGCATACTGATTTTAGATGCTGTTTGTGTGTGCTTTTCTGAGCTCTGAGAACGTTCTTTAAATACGAACCGTTTGAGTTTTGAAGTAGCTCGGGCCTTTAAGCTAAAAACATCATACTCTGAAGCGCAGAATTCCGTGAACTGTGCTTAAAACATGATCATAAATCTTTCATCCGGAAAGCGCAGCTGTCGAGATGCTCTCTGCGGTGGGTCTTCAGCGGAACCTGCTCCTGGTGTCGCCGTGTGTCGTTCCAGGGACATTCCATGGGCTCCTGGTGAGGAAGGAAGGACACAGCCCTCGCCTCCCCTCCATCCCCACCCTGACCCTTGGCGGGGGCCGAGAGGGCTGATACGGGACCTGTTGGGGTTTAACATTTGCCTTTTGATGCCAAGTGTGGCAAGGTGATTGAACCCGGGGTGCTGTTTGGTGGTAAAGATACTGGGCCAGGAAAGCAAACAGCTGGGAGAGAACCTGGAGCATGCCTGCATTTGAAATACACCAACCGCATAGTAAATATTGAAATTTCAGCTAATATTGTATTATATTAAAGATTTATTTATTACTGAACTCTTTGGAAAGCACTTGTAGGAAAAGTGCAGTAGTTTACATTAGTTTAAGTGCTGAAAAACAGATTTGTCAGTGTTTGTTGCTAGTACCTGTGCGTGAATATTTTATTTCACTTTTCTAAGGTAATAAATACTCAGGTAGCTCCACGCCTTTTAGGGTCAGGCTCCAAGTGCACTAGGATTCTTTTTCTCTTATTTTTTTCTTTTCTCTGCAGTCGAAGCAATATCCTTCCAGCCTGGCAGTGCTCTCACAACTTCTAAAGTGTTACATACAGCTCACGGTCAGTGCCCATGCGGGTCTGTGCAGTCACGTACACGAGCTTGTGAAAGCACAAGTCAGAGCGATGGTGTGGCCAGAACGCTCAGAGAATTGCACAAGCTTCTCAAATACATGCTTTGATATTGATTTAAACAGGCTTTTCCCTCTCATGTATGCATCAAAGGGAGAGAAAGTGCATTGTTTTACTGTGGAATCTCTACACTTCTTCTCCCCCCACCCAGGTAAGATTCCCGGGAAGCAGTTTGAAGAACTAAGCTCATGGTGATTTTAAAAACAATTTTCTTAGTCATGCTGAGAAGATCGTATTTGGTAAAAGGAAATTAATCTATATAATGAGCTATCTCTAAAGCAGTCAAGTAAGTTTTACGTAAATTTCCTTAATAAGCTTTAGCAATTCTGGGTTTGGGTGTTTTGATTGGCTTTACAAAAAGTTTTTTCTTCTTCGTTAAGTATTCTGCCAGTTTCTGCAATTATGGGTAATGGTTGCACACAGAATTCTTAATCAGGTGTCCTGTTGTTTTCAATAAGTATGGGAAAAAAAATCAGTTATCATGATAGTCTTCATAGAAATCCCTTTGCCCAGAACAACGGGGAAGATACAAACTTTGAGTAACAATGCCTGATGATTTCCGAGTCAAGAGCATTTGAATCTTGTGATTCAGTGACGGGTTCCACCCAGTGCCTTTAGAAAGAAAGTGAATTAATTTGAATTCTACAGGACTGACTAGTGTATGGAACTGCTAATTGGTCTATATTCTATATATTGCCTTGGCTGGCTGTGTTCACTTCCATCTCCATTCAGGTGAGAGCACAGATGGTGTCTCTCACACATGTACTATCTGTTTTAAAAATTGGATAGCTTTGCTTCTCACGTGGTTCATCTCAGTCATCTGTACGTTCACACACGACTTTCAGCACCTGAGGAATGGTTTGTTCAATTTTTTTTTGTACCTCTTTCCCAACTTTTCCTCTGAGCATTTTTCTTTTATAGGAAGTAAATACATCCATTTTATTCTCCAGTGTAGTTAATTCTGATTTTAGCATTTGCAATATCTCACTATTTCCAGATGAATGGAGGTCATCTTTCCAATCCACAGGTTTAGATTAGGTTGTAGCCCGTGGACCTGCGTTGGTGTATATTTATTTATTACTGATTTACATATAAATACAAAGAAAAAATATGAAGCCTAGTGTAGCTAATTCTAGCTATTGATATCGTGCCAGACAGCAACAATCTGTATTAGAAATTCCTTGCGTGGTAAGATACAGTCCTGTCTTCTGCAACTTGACTTTTTTTTTTAAGATTGTTTTTTTTTCCCTTGATGAGCTGCTCTGCTTTGTTTCACATCAGTTACTGTCAGTGTTATTTTTATTAAGGCCGTGTCGTGGCCCCGTTTATCAGCCGGTGTCTGCACACCCTAATACATGAAGCGTGTGTGTAGAAAACATTTTCTTTTTCTGGTTTAAGATGTTAGCTTTTTCTCTGGCACAGTGTGTTAGGTGCAGTTTCTTAGAGGCTGTAACCATTTAAGTAACTGACCATTTCTAAGCAAATGCTTACATCCCAGGAGAAGCTGCACAAGGAAACACTGACTTTTCCAGGCAGTTATTTTCCAAATGCACTTGTTTCCTCATAGGAACAGCATTTGATTATGTAGTGAAACAGCCAAATCACGGGATCTGGCTGATCAATCTTAATCTTTTTTTTTTTTTTCTTTTTATAATTTTAAAGCCCAGCTTCCTAGCAGAGCTGGGCCAGTTTGCAGAGGGGCTTTAATTTTTCCTGTTTTAAAATTCCCCTGACTATTAGGTAATATTTTAACAGCCATATGACTGTTTAAACAGTGCTGGGTTTGCAGAGCAAACTGTCTCCTGATTTGTTTTATCCTTTCAGCTCTTGGTATCTCTTTGTGAAAAGGTAAACCCCTTAGTGAGATGTTAAAGAAAATGTGGCCTCTTGATATTTAAAAGGTGAGAAATCTATTTAAACTGTATATGATGGCTTCAAACAGTCCCACTGCTGTGTGCTGCTTGTTTTAATACAAGTGATAAATACTGCGGCTGGTGGTGCTCAGCAATTAGATTTGAGCTATATACTATAAATGACATTTAATGGCAAATGTCAGGCGTAATCTGAATGGTATCTTCATTTCAGTGTTGCATTTCTTTAGGATAATGCTTAACAAAAAAACCCTTAATGGAATTTAATTACCGGAGCATATATTCAATGATTAGTTTAAATGCATTTGTAATACCATTAGTTGTTAGGTAACTGTTTGCTTATTATGCCTGACACCGAGTGTGTTTGATGTACGATGTGTGTCGGATGCGGAGCAGCATTAGAGATGGTAATAAGCCGGGTGTTACGGAGGGTCCTATCGACACTGTGTCACCAGCTTCCTGACAGGGTTCCTTCTGTAATCCAAGTGGAATTCCTAGAAGCAGCAAATACAAACAGAGGTGCCGTGATCAAAAGTAGTGCTTATGCTTAGTGCTTTCCCTAGTAGTGATTTTAATTACAGCCCATTAATGAATTCTCACCCTGCTTGCGTCTTTCCTATGGGGCTTTCGTGATTCTCGTAGAAATGATGACTGAGATACGGCATCTCCACTACAGCGTCTGTGATTTTTGTACCGTAGAGCTGAGTGTACTGTATATAGAAAACACAGATCCATAGAGTGGTTTGGGTTGGAAAGGGCTTAAAGATCTTCCAGTTCCAACTCCCCTGCCCTGGGCAGGGACCAAGTTGCTCCAAGCCCCATCCAGCCTGGCCTTGAACCCCTCCGGGGATGGGGCAGCCACAGCTTCCCTGGGCAACCTGTTCCAGTGTCTCACCACCCTCACAGCAAAGAAGTTCTTCCTGTGATCTAATCTAAATCTCCCCTCTTTCAGTGTCAAACCCTTCCCCCTGGTCCTGTGGCTCCCCTCCCTGATCCAGAGTCCCTCCCCAGCTTTCCTGGAGCCCCTTGAGGGACTGGAAGTGGCTCTAAGGTCTCGCCAGAGCCTTCAAACACAGCAGGTTTGTGTGTTGTGAAGCCTCCTCAGCAGGAGCACAGTGTGAGGTTAATGGGGGGGTTCTCTGGGGATGTGGCTTGTTCAAACTGAAATAGCAAAGCCTGGTTGGACCCATCTGCCTGTCCCCAGCTACGGTGTCTGTCCATACTCCACTTGGGGGAGGCAGAACAAAGATAATCTGCACAGGTTTAAACAGCTATATATGTGTGTTTATATATATATATATATATTTATATACATTCACACACTGAACAGATCTGGACACACTGGTGTAAGCTGCTTGTTCTCTCCAAGAAGGGAGCAGTCGGTTGGGGAAAGCTTTTTGTGTCACAGCAGCTTTTCTGGTGGGGGAAATGGGTGGACGCCGTCGTCTTCGAGCCCTGACAGCTGTAATTAAACAGGCTTGTTCGCGGGGAGTTGTGCACTGTAATTGTGTGGTTACTTTATGCTTTTGCTCAGCATAACTGACACCATGAACCACAGATGGGATTCAGAGAACATAAAAGGGAAACGGAGCAGAAAGATACCACAAAGGGATTAAATGAGGTAGTAAGCAATGACCCATAACCTTCATGAAAGATCTTATGATAGTTTTATTTTAAGCCAGTCAGTTTTTTAAGCATAACTGCTTTTTTTTTTTACCAGATGAAATTATCTTTTGTCATTTAGAATTACACTGGAATTTTAAGGGTATTTTCCTACTTAAGTGTATTTCACTGACAGGAAAACAGGTGATGTGCTAGATCTTGGCACAGTGAGCAGCTTTGTTTCTAGTAAAGCTGAAAAGTTTACCGAGTAAATATTATAGTTTTAAATACATAATTTTTTTATGGTCATGACCTGAACTGAATAATGTTCTTTTTCTCCTTGAAAACTCTAATGGGGCTGTGTTCAGTTCTGTTTTGGGATTGCTCCAAAGCTGAAAGTCTGTGAAGGAATATGTATTTAATGTCTGATATTTGATATATTGCGAGATGTAAATGTGCTGTTTCTGATCCTCTATTTCTGTGTGACCACTAGCTAAAAGTAGGGATGATGGGATTAATCCTGAGTGTTGCAGGTAAAGAGGAAATCACCTCGGGAATTTGGGTAGAAACCACAAGTAACATGGGCAAAGACTACTTAGTGTAGTTTCTCGTTTGGTCCCAGTTGACCTCTTTTGTAATCTTATTAAAAGCAGAAGGTGATGTCGGTTGCTGATTGATCACGTTTTCTGGGGTGTGAATATGACTGAAATTCCAAAAGAATGAAAGATGGGCGCTTTTTTGGTACTGACAGAGAGGAGTCCCCAGGGCCTGGGTACAAAGGGCTGGTTAGAAATGGAATGTATTGGAAACTGTTCTACCTTTGGCAGATGGCCGATGCCCTTGTAGCTTCATTTTCAAGTAACCATGAAGTCTCACGTTGATCAATTCTAATTTGCATTTGTTTTTATGTAATTACACATACTCTTTTACAAGTATAAATGTATGCTATTCTGTTACTAACCTGGCTGACTTGGGCCAAAAACTTCTGTATGTACTTCTCTTTGGTTTTCTGTCTCAGTAGAAAACAGGAGACTGCATGTTAAATTTTAATGGCCCTACGCCTTTAAGAAACTGTCAAAGAATGGGATTTTAAATACTTAACTCTTCAATAACAAAATTTATAAAGGCTAAACATTCCACTTCAGTTGGCTGTTTCACAGTTGCTTTTTAGAATATCTTCAAGATTCAAAAAAGACAGGCTTAATTTTTGTTTGGGTCATGGTAAGTGTCTTATTAAAGCTATTCTTCCACCTGGGCTTAGGTCCTGGAAAGGAATGACTATTTGCCTAATGGCTTTGCCATTTGTTCCTTAGTTTTCCTTTTCCTTTCATGTGGGGCCTAATTCACGGATCAATATCCGATTGTGCGACATTCCGCATAATCAATGGCGGCCTCTCTGTGTCGAGGGGAATTGCTGACATGCACCCCTCAGCAGTTCATTTGGAAGAAAATAATTTGAGGACATTGTTTTGAAAACAGGGAGAAAATAGAAGCAGAAGAAGGGAATGGAGGTGTCTGAATGAGTTTGTCATCCGAGTCTGATTCTAGTTGAGAGTCACGAGCCCTTTGAGGATGAAGGTGTTATCAATACATTGGAGAGGATTATTTTCTCTCTCAAGTGAAATTTTAGGAGTGCAGAGCTCCCCTCCTTATGGGTGTCACTGGTGTGGGGTGATATTTGGCTAATTGGTGAGGTGCTGATGTGTGACACCCCCCACCTACAGCCCCCAGCGGAGCTGTAACCTCTAAATGGGCATCACTTCCCCGCTTTGGTGGGTGAGCAGCTGGGCTGTCTGCAAAGGACAACACTAATCCAGCATACTGGTTTTACTGGGAGGGTCTGCTGGTAAAGCTGGGTCTAGGTACTGGTTACATCTTTACTCCAATTATAGCATATCAGCTCTTGGGTGACTGGGGCTGAATTTTGGCTTAATTATTTCAGGATGTTTTGAACATCTGGAAAGCAGAAATTGAGGGGAAGGCAAGATTTATGAGTGACAGTAAGCACAATTAAGAGCTGGTAGGTAACGTTTATTCCATATTAGTTGACTTCTGCAGAAGTGTGAAGGAGAAGGCAGCGAAGAGGAGCAGAGGGAAGAGAAAAACGCTTTCAGATAGTTCAGTTGGTTGAGCTTTGTCTTAGAAGTTTATCGAATCGAAGCACAATAAAATTCATTGCTAACCCGTGTCCTTACAAAGCTGACTTTACTGTTGGATTCACTGGGGTTCATGCACTCTTATAGTGATATTTGTTGCCATTTCTGATGGATCTTTCCCTGTTTCTCAGTTGCCATAATTCTGGCAACGGTCCTATCCCACCAGAACATCCCGTGTTCATTAAATGGCAGCGTAGCAACTTTGGATAGTACAGTTCTTCTGGGCATCAGAAAACTGTATTTTTTTAAGACAGTCTAGCAACTGTAACGCCAAACCACCCACACTAGGAGACAGCATATGGCAGCTCCTGGGAATTAGCATGCGGATAAGTCGCGTGTCACCTACTGATTTTAAAAAAGGCTTGAGCCTTGATAGCTGGATTCGAAGGTGTTGGCTACCTGGGTGTCTCCCCGCAAGGCAGAAAACACAGCCTTGCAGCTAACGAGACGTGATTAAGATGAATTTTGGCCCTGTTTTGCAATTGTTTCAGGGCGTAGGCAAAGAGATTATTGTTTTATATTTGCATACATGCATATTGGTATGTGCGTAGGCTGAGATTTACAGGTGTTTTTATGGGACTTGCATGTCCTTTCCTTCTGTAGGGAGCAACTCTGTCTACAAATAACCCGTGTATACTGCATAATGTTTGCTGTTGTTTGCAAACAGTTCTGCTCCAACTTTGTAGAAGCTGTAGTAGAGATGGTAGAACAAATAATATTCTCAGCAAAGTGGTGTGGCTTTGAGCAAAAAGACTGTGTTTCTCTTACAGTCTTCAGAACAGCCGTGTCCCTGACGGTGGGGGACTCTTCACGTGCTTTTATCTCTGAGTGGAAAAGCCTGAGATTCAGGGGAAGGTGTGATGCTTGTTTTATATCCCAGTTGTTTGTACACAAGACTGAAAATCTCCCATCATGCTGGGGTTGGACTAGATGATCTCCTGCGGTCCCTTCCAACCCCGTATCATTCTGTGATTCTGTGACTTGCTGAATTCCAAGAGGAGTTTTATTTGTTAAACTGATGAACAGAAAGGGACACGAGAAATTCTCGCTGTAAACAATCTCAGCGTGTCAAGAGCAAGGCGTTGTGCAAAAATCCCATATTGTTTTGTCGATAAATTACGCTTCCTCCGACATAGATCACAGAAATGGGGCTTTACCCTGGAAACAGCAATATTTGATACCCCGGGCAGCTTATTCCCAGCTCAGCTCCCACTTGGCTGAATGCACTGATCGATTATCCGCGGCTTAACCCAGCCTTCTCATTTCCTGCCGGCCATTACTGCGCTCAATCAGCCGCCGTCTTTGTGGCCTGCCTTGTGTGCCGAGATAAGCCAGCGAGGCATGTTTCTATTAGAAAAGCTCTTGTAGATGGAATACTCATTAGATAACACTAACGGGTTTAGAGGTTGCAGTCTTTGTGTTGGCTCAGGTTAGGAGGAGGGGAACCAAAAAGGGCTGCTGCCTTCCATTTGAGGGGCAGAGAGGATTAAACCGCACGTTGCTGTATTTAGGGCTTGTATTTTCTGTCTGAACACTGATAGCTCTCATTTTGACAAAGCTTCTGTGTTTGCAAGAAGTAATTACGTGTTAATATGCGTGCATCTGAATTAAATAATCAAGCTGCAAAAATAACATTCATTTGTAGTAATGACCTCTGTATTTCCAAGCTGGCTTTTCTTGGCTTACAAACAACTGATCAGGTTTCTTATTTAATTAGAAAACAGCTACACAAAGATGTCCTGAGAACTTTAAATTGCATGTGCGATTGCAGAGTGGGAAGAAAAATGATCCTGGCTGTATCTCTTTAGCTCCTGATTTCCAGATAGTTTCATTTGTGTCCCCCATTCTGCTTTTTTTTTTTTTCCCCTCCCCAGGGAAACTGGTATAAGTGGTGTTTATTTTTCTTTTTCCCTCCTTTCGATATTAGTAAATGTCAAAATTGAGTGTAAAAAATGCTTCTGGAGCAATGGGTGGCAATTTGATGTGGCAGGGAGGGGCACAGCAAGTGGAGCAAATTCATATCTACCACTTGTGTGGGAGTCAGGCTAATGCTGGGTCGCTGAGCAGAATGAAACGGTTTGTGTATAACAAAATAGTCTTATTTGGGGGACAAACTATGCCCCAAAGAAGTGGGTTGATTTCTGGTGCTGAAAAAGAAATATCATGTCCACTTGAACACTGGCTCTGCGAGGCCAGAGCTTCTGTGCCACAATGCACAAGATGTTTATTTTCAACAGTGGAGTGACTGTTAATATATTTACCATGCTGCTTCAAATAATACAAAGAATTTAGTAGCTTAGAATGAATCGCATGATAATTTATTTTTTTTTTTCTCTGAGAGGAAAAATTTCTTTGTTGAAAAGATGTTTGAAAGGAAAGATGTTCTTTTCCTTGTTTCTGTTTTGCTGTTTGTTGCTTTGAAATAGCTACTCTTCAGTGGCTCCCGCGCGCCCATCTGTCATCTCCAGCGTTTGGGATATTGTTTCCAAAGCTAGTTGTGAATTACCACGGTATCTAAATAGGGCAAGTAATGAAGGATACTGCTTAAATCCCTCGGAGAGAATCTGCAGGACATCTGTGATGGTTTGCACAGTTTGGTTAGTCATAACCCTGGGAAGAGACTGTGGAATCTCTTAAGATGGGAATTGTAACGGGCAATAACTGTTTGCAAGTGTGTTCTAACAGCAGACTGGCACCTTGGAGTTGTCACAAATGCTGAGGAAATCAGTACATTCATTATTCTAAAGAGAACCTGCAAATTTATTTTTTCTCCTTTTAATTGAATTAATTTTATTTTTAAAGAGAAGTGGACCAGGTGCTGGCGAACTGGGATGCTTTAATCTATTTACAGATTGTATCTAATTCTTGTTCAGTGTCCAAAAACCGATTCGTGGTTTTTTAAAAAGGAACAAAAAGCAAACCAGCAGCAACAACAAAACCCCCAAACAAGTGCTTTTTGAGCACTGCAGTGATAAGACACTATTTTTGTTTAAGGGGAGAATGGGATTTTGTAGCAGAGGGGAATCTTTTTGAGCTGACATAAAGACACTTTAAAACACAGCCTTTGCTGTGATTTTCTGCAAGCCTGAATTTGGTAGTGACTCTGCAGCTTTTCATATATAAAGGTATAAGGTAAAAAACCCAAAAAAAGTAGCATTTTATGAAGTAGAGACATCTCTTTTGTGTGCACATGGTTCTAAAATAAATAGTCTACCACAGAAGTTGGCGCCTTGACACCTCTGAGTATAGCCTGCTCTGTAAATGACATACACATTTAGAAAGTTGGCTGACAAACGAGCATGTCTAGGAATGTCTGTGCAATGAAGGATGGAAATGTGGAAAACAAGATTGTGGCAGACGTTTTATATTTTTAGGGAGGCTGAAACGTCAGGTTAAACCCCACAAAGTCATGCATGTTGGAGAGCAGGTACAGAAAATCCTTTTCAAGATGAAGCTTTTGAATTAATTGGACAAAAAGAGGTGATCATGGTGAAGAGAGGTATTTAGGAAGGAGATCAGATCACCCCTTCCAAAAAAAAATCCAACTGAAACCCAACTGCGTTGGCAGAGCACAAATAGTAGCATATTGGTACATCAGGGTATTTTTAGGCACATCATTGTCCAGAGACTTTTCTATAAAAAGTTACTTGCACATGGCAGTTGTCAATGACATTTTTGTTGCCACATTCCTTACGTGTGGGAGACATTGAGCCGTGCCCTCCATGTGCCTTGGTTGAAACGAGGAGGCGCAGTCGGCCTTGGGGAGCATGTGCTGCTTTCCCTTTCTGATAATTTTTAATGATATCTACGGCGGACATAGAATCACAGAATCATCTGGGCCGGAAGGGACCTCCAAAGGCCATCCAGTCCGACCCCCCCGCAGTCAGCAGGGACACCCCCCAACAAGACCAGGT
>JAOTQQ010000008.1:4935369-4981757 GCA_026546715.1 Gallinago undulata
CATTGCCCCTTGTCCTGTCCCTGCAGGCCTTTGGAAACAGGCTCTCCCCAGCCTTCCTGTAGCCCCCTCAGGTACTGAGAGGCCACTCTTAGGTGTATGTTCATCTCCTTCTGTCATTTGTAATAAATTCAAAACTCCTGTTTCATAAACTTCAGTTTTTAGGACTTAAAAGCATAGGAAGTTGGTGTATGCTGTCTCTTCAGATCTATGCTTGGACACAAAATTTAGATTGATTGCCTGTTGGTTTTATTACCTGTTTTGGTTTATTTTGTTTCCTCCATAGTTTTGAAAGATAGGTTATTTTTGGTTCTGAAGCATAATGATAGAAAACCTGCTTTTCTGTGTTACGAAACCCCCTGTAATTTCTTTTTCCTTGTAATCTTCCCCTCTGACAACCCCTCACACTGACACGATCAGCCTAACGAGGTCTGTACCACTTGATGTTGGCAGCCTTAGTGTAGGGCAATTCATCATTTCCCGGAAAACTTCTTGGATTCTGCCCGAGTCCTGAAATTCAATCTCAGTCCCCCTCTTCTTCCTGATTGTGAATCTGATTTGAGGGGAGGGAATGTTGTTGTTGTTTTTCTTTCACCACGCAGAGCAACTGTCAACCTCTGGAATAAAACAGGGTGAAGGGAACAAACAACTGAGGCATTTGATGAGTCTGAGAACAGAGTTTCAGATTGGGAAATGCCTACCTTCCCATCAGATTAAAATGCTTGAATTAGCAAGGAGCTCCGGAGTGTGTGTAGATGTTAAGCTTTCTGAGGTACGGGATTTTTGCATGATAAGGTGATAAAATACAGCAAAACATTGTAAATCCTTTGCCTGTCTTCATTGTGTGTTAGCGTGTGGATATTCTTATGAACTCTTGTGTAATCCTCTGCAATTCCTTTTTTTAAAACGCATTTTGAGTAACTTGGGTGTTTTCAGTGAGGCTTACAGGAGACACGGCGATAAACCAAAACTCCCCTTTGCCTTGAGTGAGCTGGGAGGGTGTTTTGGGAGGAGAGGAGATGGTCCTTTATGGCAGCAAGTGGAAAAACCTCCCTTCCAACAGATTTCTTCCACCCGAGTGTATCCGAATGCTGTTTAAGCGTTGCCCTTAGCCCCATCCCCGTGCTGCTAAAAGCCCTGTGCTATTCTGTGATATAGAAAGAATCGGAGCCAGGGAGGTGATGGCATCACCATCTCCTTTACAGCCTTGGCCTAATTCAAAATAAAGCTGTGACCCCCCCAGCTCATGGCTCTGTGTGATGCCAGGGCAATGAAAGCATTTCAGGGTTTTGATTCCTCCCTTTTTGTTGTAATGGAACCTCAGTGTGTGCCTAGGTAGAGGATGTACCTTCACACTGAATTTGTACCTTTACAGAGTTCTTTCAGCAGAGCTGTCCCCCCTTACAGCCCCATGGCTGTAAGCTTACTGAGGAGGTTCTATCTGTTCATTCATCACTTGCCACCTTTTGTTCTCTCTTCTTTTTACCAAGATGCAGTAACTTGTTTCCTTTCCTTGGCTCTCTCCATGGGCTCCTGGTGGTTGTTCAGGCTTTTGAGGGTTTGGTGTGTAGATAAGTGTTTGCAAGCCCCATCCCTGGCAGAGCACAGCACAGATTTGAAGTCCTCCTCCTCGTGATGTAATTTGCTGTTCAAAAACACCATCAAAACCCAACACTGCATTTTATAGCCCTCCTTGATGGTTGCACATACAGAGGTACTCACACCTCATGCTCCTTGGAGGGTTGTACTGTTTGAAGGACGCCCAACTTGAGTGCTGTAAACCAAGAAAATCACAGCATTAGCTTATTGATGTTTGTTGTAAACTGTCCGTGCATAGAAGTGAGGAGTTTTCATGCCCCAAAGTGCTGCTCCCTGGGTGCTTTCAGGGCTTTGGATGACACGAGGGGTGCTTTCTCCTCGCAGCTGAGAAATGCAAAGAGAATTTGCAGAGAGATGCTGGGTTAACATTTCCCATCATTGCCGCGTGCAGTTCCTGTTAGCACTAATAGAATTTATGAACTCTTAGCAACAGGGTAATAAAACATTTACTTGCAGTTCTATTTTTTTTGTTTGTTTTCAGCATTGAGAGAGACTTTTCATAAAGACAGATGCACAGAACTTGATTCTAGGAGAGCAAGAAAATCTGCAACCGTGGTTTTGGAACAGCAGCAATCAGTGTTGCATCTCTGACTGTCCTCTTATGTTTCTTTAATGAATTAGAAAAGCTTGTTGGCGTTGACTGCAAATGTGTCTTCAAATGTGTCTCTTTTTTTAAACTTTTTTTTTTTTGAGTAAGTTGAGGTTTCTGCTGTAGAGCACAAATATGCTTAGTGTGTTCTTGAATGTTTTTTTGAGGCATTCAGGACACAGAGCCCTACATGTGGCAGTGGTGGATTAGTTACCAAACTATTTTTCTAGCACAATGCTGCCACTAGCAGTTTTTGGGTGGTATTACACGTGTTTTTAATCAAAGGCTTTAAGGAGTGCCTTTAACGGAAAGATTTTGATGTTGTTTGTTAAGCAGAAAGGGTGGAAATTGCTGTCACAACCAGGCTGATGTAAACAGGAGAGATAAGAACTTTCTGGTCCGGTAACCTGTGATTTAACTTGTAAATGTAAGTGTTTTATGAGCGTCTTAGAAGAGTCTAGAGGGCTGTAATCCAGAAAGAGCAAACAGTGCTCGCAGTTGCCTCATGCCAAAAGAATGTTAATTTCCCTTTAGGCTTCCCTCTGTTTCTGCAAGTGTTTTGGAGCGGTAGGAAGAACTGACAACCGAGGGGTTCAAAGATAAACTGAAGCAGAGAGTCTGTAATAACTGGATCTAAAAATTCTCTTTTGAAGTGGTGTTTGTGCTTCAGTTTCCTTCTAAGAAGGAACAAACCAATCGCTGGATTCTCAAACGAAAAAGGAGCACTTGAGGAAGATAGTTTTCTGTAAATTTTGCTGTTGGTTTTGTGGGGCAGTGAGCAATCAGAGCCTGTCATTAGTGGGACCGAAGCTCAGCATCCTGTTCTTGTGTGTTACGGAGTGTAATAAAGAACTTCTACGGTTATGTCTGAATCCATCTGTCCTTGGGGGGGGGGGGAAATCTGGTAGCTCTTGGTTACAACTATTAAGAATGGTTGCATTGAATTATGTTGCTATTGGTATCTTTTTTTTTTTCCAAATTATGTTGCTATTGTTTTTGTTGGTAGAAATTAGCAGACTAAGATTGTGTTGCATGAAGCCAAAAATTCCAATCCTTTTCTGATCTCTGCTTCTTCTTTTCTTGGTTTTTTTTTTTTTTTGGAGTGAACAGGTTGGTATTTGCTGGTCACATACAGAGATACAACTGCTCGAGGACACAGTGGGTTCTTGTTGCCTTGGTCTGGGTTGAAAGTCAGTCTGTCTTTAGCACATTGCCCTTCTTTCATTGTTGTAGAAATATTTTCCTCCCTTTTGGGCCTTTACCTCAGGCCTTCATCGGTGTGAAAACAAATTTTATACTTTAGAAGATTGTCAGATATGGTCTGATTTCCTTTTTAGTAATGCCTTTAGACCTTGTTTTTCAGAGTAAACGGGACCACCTCCTTATGAATGTCAAATGGTACTATCGCCAGTCTGAAGTCCCAGATTCAGTCTATCAGCATTTGGTTCAGGACAGACACAATGAGAACGGTAAGTTAGGCTCTGCAGAGTAAGGTCTTCTTTACTTGAACTCTGAATTTTCAGTTTTAACAGTCCAGAAAGCAAGAACGCTTTCGCATCGGGATGTGAAGCAAGGGCTGTTGATGAAAACCACGTATTGGAAGATGGATGATGGTGTTTCTTACCTGCCCTGTTTGTTCTAACGAGTGTATGTCTGGAACCATGGCTATAAGCAGATGTATTTCAAGTACAGTTTTACTGAGCTGTGTCATACTGATGCCTTAAGAGAGAATAGAGAAGAAAAAACAATATAGGATCCTTTGTAGGCCTTCTGGAGAGCATACTAATACCTAACTGTCCGAAGACCAAGTTGTCTGAAGAAAATTGTGAATCTCTTCTATTTTTTGTGATTCTGCCATAGTGTAATGAGAACTAAGTGTTTTACATTCCTGCTCCCTTGCACGTGTGAGTGCTCACTGTGATTAACGTCGCAGCAAGTGATGTAACTGAAGCACTCGTAGCTGAGTTCCCCCTTTTCTCTTTGCAAAAACAAGTGTGATCTTGGTTTTAATAGAAGCAGAAGAAACTTTAGTACCCATTCTAGTGTCGTTTATCTCCCGCCTCTAGGGGAGACATAACATTTGCTTCTGTTCTTACCAGGGAATTTTCTTGAGGCAACTGTTAAAATTCTGAAGATACTCCAGGGTGAACTGTGATGATAAAAGTTGGTGCTGATACATGGAACACACCAAATTTTGGTGCCTGACAGTACAAAGTTGAGCGTACGTTCTCCTTTTGCAGGCATTTTGCATGTGCTTTTAGCAAAAGCTGCACATATCTAACAGTTCTCTTACTAAATTATTAGAAACTTCTAGCAAGCGGATGATAGGAACAGTGTCATAAAGTGAGCGTTTTTGATAAATGGCTGCTTTTTTATGTCACGCTTCTGGGCACGTGGAGAAGTATTTTTGTGAGTTCTTCAAAATTATTATAAAGAAGTGGAAAACGGAAAAAGTTGTTTTCTGTTTTTTTAATCAACACTGAGAATTGTCTGTATTTGAATATGAGTATCGATATTTATCTCAAATATTTATCAGAGCACTAAGCAGTTAGTACTGTCAAGATTTTGTTGAAGATTTAAGATTAAATATGCAAACCAACCAAAAACTTAACCTGAAAACCAGAAGTCAGTGATAAATTCATTTACTTGGTTCCTTTCAACTGGGAGTGACCACTTCTAGTGGTCAGTGGATCTGTCATCCAGAACCCTAAAAGCTCTTTCCCTTCAGCAGTTTTAGATGTGACAAGGGAGAATTCATGTATAAAAATGGGTATTGTGTTATTTCCATACCTTACAGATCATGTAAACTGTCTCTTAACACTGAGGAGCGTGTATCTAAGAAACATCCTCAAACTTTAATCTGTAAAAAATACCTGAAAAGGGCGATGGTTTCAGACTGCACGTAATGTGATGGTGTTTTTTTTTTCTTTTGTGTTTTTGCTTTCTGGCAGACTCTGGGCGAGAGCTTGTTATTACAGACCCAGTTATCAAGAATCGAGAGCTCTTCATTTCAGATTACGTTGACACTTACCACGCTGCTGCCCTCAGGTGAGTTCCAGGGGATGCGGTGCTGGGGTGAGAAAAACCTTCTTGAGTGAGAGAGGTGCTTTTTCTGGTGTTGTGTGTGGCTCGTTAGCCTACTGCTCAGCTTTCTCCTCGTCTCCTACGGTAATTAACTTGTGTTATCTGCTCTCATTCAAAAAGGAGCTGTGATTCTACAATCTCGTTTTCATCTCAGTTAATCAATGTTGCTCAGAAGATATCGTTTCCCATCCTTGCCAATTTAGGTTATTGCTAGTTCCCGCAGAAATGCTACCCTTCCCTCCTCCGTGTTTGATTTCGCTATTAACAATAGCATCTCCCAGTAAAGTGACTGTTAGGATGTTGCCCTGATTAAATTGCGTTAAAGGCTTTTTCTCTGAGGCACTTGTCATTGTTGCAGCTCAGCTAAGAGCTCCATTAAAAACTAGCTGTGCAGACAGGAGGTAATGGACCCCTGTATTGTTCTCTGTGCTGTCTGCCCTTCCCTGGAGGTTGCTGCTCTCTTTACTCCTGAAGTTTTGAACTGAAGTGGCCAGCCTTTGTCTGGGCTGAGGGGACACACCATTGCTGCAAAATGTTTTCAAATAGAAACAGCGAGGCATTATTTTTCAGCGGATTTTCAACATGCCTCACATGCATGGATATTGTCAAAATGCAAACTGAATAATCTCCCCGATAATAATGCTCAGATGGTGTTTCACTAGAACCATCTGGAGACTTTTTTTTTTTGTTCAGAGTCACTTTTCTGAAGCCACTTACTTCAAGACAAACTGGCTGCGACTTCTGTCATGGGTGGGCAGAAGTCTTTGATTTACACATTGGACTTCTTTATAAACTCAGAAAGTTCCAGCGGTGTACTATAATCTCATGAAATTCCACTGTGCCTTTTCTGAGTTACAGAAGGTCACATTCCAATTTCAAACTGACGTGCTTAGAGACAAGCTGGCAGGAGGCTGGCTGCCTTGATGGAACCAATCTTGGGACTCTGACTGCTTAAACAGAAACTGAACTATGCGTATGGAATTTTCCCTGGGAGTATGTTAACTTCTCTTCTACATCCTTTGTTTTCTTCTTTAAAGAAGAGATAAAAATGGAAAGATAAAAAAGGAATATATGTGCATACCAAGCAAACTTGAAAAATAACCTTCTCTTCTCCCCTTCCAAAAAGAGCGGAGGCTGCTGGAAGACCAAACCAATCACTTCTTCAACCTCTCTTGTGCTTTATTTGCCTTCTTTTTGTTTGCAAATACCATGGGCACTTCTCAGATTGCTTTTCCTCATCATTGGTGTATGGTTTCAGTGTTGTTTTGTTGGGTTCTGGCTGGTTCATACTTCAGATAATTCTTACATGCCTGTAGATGGGATCTAAAGATGCTGATAATGGAGGAAATTCACTTTTGCAGGACACAGATCACGCTTTTGCTGATTCTCTTCTAGCAAATTGTGTTTAATACACGTCAGTAAATTTCAGTGTGCAAGGCGAACATAAGGGCAATTGCACATGATGTTCTTAGCGTTTGAGAACATAGGGTAGGCAGAATGGATTGTGATGCATGAAAAGGAGGGTTAACGGGAAATTCTAATTTATTATTGTATGAGATTATTTCTCTGCCCTCTGTGAGCAAATGGCTCTGGTCACACAATGAATTGATGACAAACTGGGAAATAAAACCAGTGAATGTAACTACCAATCTTATATTCTAGCCTGGGCAAGAATTTAACTAGAGTGTGTGTTTGGAATTCACATCATTAGGATTGCAGTCTGGCTAAAAACATCATAGCTTTGTTTCTGATTTGGAAGTGTTATTAAACTGAAGTTTTATTTAGCTTTCTGAATGAAAAGCTGATTTCTGAGATAACAACATGAACAGGAAAATTTTGGAAGCTTCCTTAAAGATGTAAGTGTAATAATAGGACTGTAAAAACTTTGACAGACATTTTCAGGATTGTATTTCTTGGATAGATATCGTTCATTAGTTCGATGAAATTTGGGCTGCTCAGGACTGTGTGCCGGCAAATGAGAATTAATGAATCTCTATAGAACACCATCTGAGACATTGTAACTGAATTTTTTTCCTTTTCCACCATGGGAAGAATCTACACAGTTATTTGTTACGACTGGCTTGTATTTATGAAGTTTTAGACCTTTATGAGAATACAAGGATGTCTGTGGCTTGTACACAGATTGCAGTGGCACTTAATTAAAATAGTTATTCAAGATAGAATTCTAATATCATTTTCCTTCTTTATTTCAGAGGGAAGTGTAATATCTCCCATTTCTCTGACATATTTGCTGCTAGAGAGTTTAAAGCTCGAGTGGATTCATTTTTCTACATACTGGGCTATAATCCAGAGACAAGGTAAGTGAAGTGACTTCTAAAGGCAAGTTTTGCCACTAATCCGAGCCTGTAGGAACAGGAAAACAACTCAAGGGGAGAAAAGTTAAAATCAAGTCTATGATGCTGATAGGAAGGTGGGATGGAAGGGAATGCAAGGGAGATGCTGAGTGTATGTATAGGAGAAAAATTGTAATAAAATTGTGCAGTGACTCATGGCATCCGGTTGCAGCTCCGGGTAAATACCCTACTGCTTTAAAACACGTTTTTATAACTGTGGACTTGTTTTAAAGGGTGCAAACACTAGCAGAAATCCTTGGCCGTCTCACTGGCTAAAGATACGCCCCTGAAAAGGTTTTAAAAAATACATTCGTATCTTCTAGTAAGCAATGTTGAAACTTACACACTTTTAAGAAATCAAATTAAAAGTTTTTAAGTGTGGAAATTCATGCTTTCATGTGTAAATACTCATATAGGGTCCCATATCAACAATTCTTGGTTTATGCTTTGCTGGCCTGGAGCAAATTAGAGGAGCAGAAATAACTTTTTTTGGGAATTAATGCATATTTGAAGAAGGTATGTTCAGCATGCTCTTTCATTTCACAGTTCTTTCAGTCTGGGAGTTGTCCAGCCAGTGTATATCAGCTGTGTTGGGGAAAACAAAGCTGATACTGGACCGTATCTTCATTATTTTTTTTATTGACTCTTAGTTTTTCATTTATGTAGTTTTGGAAACACAGAGAATGCCTTACAAATACCAGCCTTAAAGAGTTTGTTGTCTAGGGCTGTATTTCCACGAGCACTTGAGTAAAAGATTAATAATGCGTAACAGGGCTCAGCCCCCTCTGTGCCGACTGAAGGCTGTATTGTTTCTTTCAATGCAGAAAACATAAATAGCTTGTGGGCCTTGATTTCTAGAGATATCGTTGAGAGAAGTATTATTTTTAAGTGGGGATTTGATAGGCATATAAATATTTGAATTGTTACATTGTAGCTGTGCCATTTTTAATGCAGATATGAATCTTTATGCTTCAGGGCATAGCCAACCACTAACTGCTTGCCGTTAGGAAGAAACTCCCTGTGTGGGCATATTATTGTGTAATTGCCTATTTATGAGGCTTCCTGTACCTTACTCTGAAGTGTCTTAAGCTGGCCATATGTCTGAGACGGGGCATGGAACGAGGTAAATTCCCTCGACCCACTCAGGTTGCGTTCACAGCGGGTGTTGTCGGTGTAATTCCTTAGGAGGCAATTGCAGTAGTGGATGCTGTTGAGCTCTGGGCATGAAATCCTATAATAGTTTAAAATACGATACGTTAAAAATGGTTTTGTAACATCATTTGTGGTGTTTTGCTGGGGTTTTTTTTGAGCAGTCCAACAAGGAGAGGCATGTATGCAGTTTGTCACGATGCTTTCTGATGTTCAGCACCGTGCTCGACACCTCGACTTTGACGCTTTGCTTCAACGCATTTTAGTTTTGAGGGTGTGGATGCTAAATGAGCTATCTGTATTAGTGTTCAAGTTCGGTGTTTAATGGATGATTTCTCTTATGAAATGTCATTTATGTGAGTTGTCAGTGTGGTTTTAAACCCACTTTCTGTGTAGAAGTAGCTGTTAATTCTTCCAGCTATTAGAAAATAACTGAGCCTGAAAAGATCGATGAAATGACAAAGCATAGCACTTAGTGATTAGCTAATTACTCAGACTAGCCAGCTCTCCAAATGTAGAGTTTTCTTCATTTGGTTGCAGCCAAGGTTTGGGGTTTTTTTTATTTTATTTTTAGCTCTTCAGGTCTGTATTTTGTTTTGGAATAGGGAGAGGCTTAGAAAAAAATCTAGGTTGCTTGATTATTTTTGACCTGTGTATTTGCTACTGCTTTACAATGCATGCTTCTGTGAATGCCTAATTCTAGATGTATTTTGCTTTTGGAAGTAAAGGTATTGTAGCACGTGTTCCAGGATGACCTTTTGGTGGTTTGTCTATAAATACATAACTTCCTCTTGAACTTGATCTGCTTTTCTAATGCAGTGTTTTGTCTCCCAGGGAAAGGATGGAAAATGTTCTTTGCAGCTTGAAGTAGTATGTTGGAGATGAGGTTCTTAATACTGGAGTGTGATCCTCAAGTGATTTGTAGGAATGTGTGATAGGATACGTTCTTACACTTGAGCTGTGGATTGCCTCTGCAAAGATATACTTCTGTTTGAGAGATTTTATTTTGTGTTTGGTATAAGGTGCTCATATACCTTTTCCAGGACTCTAAGGAGCAGCTCGGTGTGTTGGGAATCTGACTCTCTGACGTGTTTTCATGTATTCTATTTGCAAAACAACCTGCAAAAATCCCAGATCTCCCAAACCATCCAGAGCTCTGGTATGGTGGATGGGTAATAAGAGGCCCTTTTGTTCTTGGAGCACATGGTGCTAAAGGGAAGTCTGCTTTCTCCTTTCCTTTCCATTTGAAGCCTGCTGGCTGTAGGTTCAGCGTGGGAAATGCCAACCAGGATCCTGTTGATCATTCTGTGCTCTGGAAGTGGCAAAGCTGTGTGTTTTGGGATAACTTTTTTTCTTTACAGTGTATATTAATCTGTTGGGTTTTTTTCCTCCCCTAGAATTTAGTAGACAATTACCTGCTCTGTTTCAGTAATTCTTGCATCAGTGAGAAAAATCTGATTGTAGAAAAAAACCCTAAACTAACCTTAAAGCTAGAGGCTGGATGTTAGCACCTTGAATGGACTGTTAATGAAGCTAGTAAGTAGACCTGAAATATGTTCCTGGCTCTCAAGAGCTTGGAATACACCTGCTAAACTTCTATAGCCAGCTGAGAAAGAAAATTCATTTTACACTGAATACTTTAAAATCATTAATTCTATGTCTCTTCAGAGAAGTGACTGTTCTGATGCTAATTCCCCTGACATGAAATCCCACTCAAACTTTTGGGTTCCCCAAACAGCCAAATGAGATGTATGCCTTAACAAAGAAGAAATGTTAGGTGAATTGTATATGCTCTGAAATTATTTTAGAAGCATTTCGAAGTGTACGGAATAGCAGTCAAGCAGCATTAACAGACAAAGAAAACTGGACCTGATGTACAGAGATGTACTTCAGAGAATCATGACTGGACCAGCTTGAGTTAAGCTGTTGATCTTGGTGTTTGAGGCAGAAATCAGCTCTGCCTGTTAGAAAGGAACCTGCTGCCAGACTCAGGGATGCTGTTGAGCACCCCTCACCTCAGCTGTTTTTCACCAGCTCACATCTTACTGCTCATTTACTACACCTCTGGCTCTTTCCCCAGCTATAGTGTAGTGCCAGATGTAGCTGATTCTGGCCAGAACTTCTCCCAGTCCTTCCCTTTGTACCCTGCCATCCCCTGTGGACTTAGAGAAACATCTTTGAACCGTCTTCCTCAAGGATGCAGGCTGAAGGATGCCAAATGCCAGGGTATTGGCCTGTTTCTGTAGCATATGGGCATGCACTAGGTGATCAGTTCTTTGATCTCAGGAGTAAATAAATAAATTATGAAATTTGGTCTGATGCTGATGTCTGTAAACATACATAGATTTAAATGCTCCTGAATTTTTACTTGAAACTACAAATAACCAGATATTATTCTATAGTTTTCATGGCCATGAATCAAAATTACTTTTCCACAACATTGTTTTGCGTTGTGGAAGAAAGTAACACCAAACATTCAAGACATGGCTGAATTTTCTGAATGGATATTTCAGGAAGACCAGGATCTTGTCTGTGCTTTTATTCTGCAACATTTACTTTTCCTTTATTTTGAATCTTTTTCTTGTGAAGTGTTCTTGTTGGGTGATGATGTGAGCTGAGTATTGTTGTGTCTGAGAGGAGGGTTCCCGAGAGTGAAATTGAAGGTGACTTGCTCTTTCTTTTTCTTGTCCTTCATGGCTTCCTGTTTTCTGTTGAAATTCTGAATCAAGAGCCTTTTTTTTTTTTCTTCCCTTATTTCCCCCCTTTCTATGGAAAGCATAGTGGATGGAGTACAAGTTTCAGTTGGAGAAACATATAAGAATAGTGTATATTACTACAATAATCCAGCGAGGAGTAGTGTTTAAGTAGGATTTTCAAAGCTTTGTCTTAATACTGCTTTTTAGAAAAAATTGTACTTGAATAATAAATTATCTGCAGCCAAAATGTGAACAGAGGCTAAAGAGACTAAAGAGCTCTATTTCCTGTTTTGATCTTTTTGTCTGTTTAATTTTTAGCAGAGTATTTTGATTCTATGCATATTATAATGCCTAGGGCAGCAATAGAGGATGAAATGGTCATAATGGTTTTTAAATGTATCCATCCTTATGTCTCCAATCAGAGTCTTAAAATATTGTTGTTTTTTTTTTTTAATTATGCCTACACTTAGAATACTGACAGTTTGTGCTGTACTTTGTTTAAATAAGACAATTCCTACAGTGTATTGTAAGTCCAATTATTATTTTATTTTTAAAGTACAATCAGGAATCTTCCTGATGGGGAAATTGGGGGCTGTTTCTATCATATGCCCATGTGATGTTAAACAGATGGCTTCCGAATGTCTTACTAAATTACAGTATAGTTTTGTTTTACTCTTGTCTGATATTCTCAGGAAAGCATTACAGAAGTTGGTGAGCACTCTCATTGTGTGTCAGTAGGTATTGTCATGCGTTGAAGTGCCTTGCAGTTGATTCCTTTTAAACAAATGGACAAAAAACCCTCCCAAAAAATAACTTACTTGGTTTGTTCTTTCTGGCTGATGTCAGACTTAGTAATATCATTTGGAATACATTATTTCTATAGAACCATAGAGTTGTTCGGGTTGGAAGAGCTTTAAGATCATCAAGTCCAACCGTTAACCCAGCACCGCCAAGTTACCAATAAACCGTGTCCCTCAGCACCATGTCTACTTGTTTTTTAGATAGCTCCAGGGATGGTGAGTCAACCACTTCCCTGGGAAGCCCCAGCTCCCTCAGCCTCTCTTCATATGACTTGCTCTCCAGACCCCTCACCAGCTTCATCGCCTTTCTCTGGACATGCTCCAGCTCCTCAACATCTGTCTTGGAGTGAGGGGCCTAAAACTGGACACAGCACTTAAGGAGGGGTCACACCAGTGCTGAGTATAGGGGGACAATCACCTCCCGAGTCCTAATCACTGTGCTGTTCCTGATAAAGGCTAGGATGCTGTTGGCCATCTTGGCCACCTGGGCACACTGCTGGCTCATATTCAGCTGCCTGTGACCAACGCTCCCAGGTCCTTTTCCACCGAGCAGCTCCAGCCACTCTTCCCCAGGCCTGGAGTGTTCATGGCGTTGTTGTGACTGAAGTGCAGGACACTGGCACTTGGCCTTGTTGAACCTCATGCCATGGGCCTCGGTCCAGATCCCTGTGTAGAGCCTTTCCTACCCTCAAGCAGGTCAACACCCGTGCCCACCTTGGTATTAACTACACACTTACTGAGGGTGCACTTGATCCCCTCATCCAGATCATTGATAAAGACGTTAAAGAGAACGTGCCCCAGTACTGAGCCCTGGGGAACGCCACTGGTGTTCTGGTGACTGGCCACCAACTGGATTTAACTCCATTCACAACCACTCTTTGGGCCTGGCCTCCAGCCAGTTTTTCACCCAGGGAAGCATAGGCCCTGGGTGATCAGCCAGTTTCTCCAGGAGAATGCTGTGGAAAACAGCATCAAAAGTTTTACTAAAGTCTAGATAACATCCATATTTGAATTCATCTCTAGACTGAAGGGTCTCAGCATAAATGCTGAGAACTTTTCTTCAAGTTTATTTTGTGAACTTCAGGGAAGAAAAGCACAACCCAGAACAACAACAACAAAAAATCCTGAAATGCATTACAGCTGTAGTTGAAATTATAACTCAATACATTTGGCCTTGTAAGTGTTCGAAGCGAACAGTGGTCAGCTGGTAAAGACCGTGCTCCATATGTGGAGTATTGATCTTTTTCTAGTCTGTAGTCTGGGAAAATTTGGTCAGATAGTCTTGTTGTAACAGAATTGAGCTGATAAAATGTTATGGTGGGTTTGTCTTTTTTTTTTAAGCACTTCATAAAACTTCATTGTGTTTCTGGAAGTTTTAAATGCCTTTTTGAAGGAGCCGACTATGTTGGTGAAGGTTCCCAAGAAAGGGGGTGGGAGGTAACATAATAAAGGCAACACGAACTATTTATCCACCTATGTTAAATAATTTTTTTTCCCCACTGGATTATTTTAAAAGAGACAAAATTTCAGATTGTTTTATGACCTGATGTGTTTTGCTACATCTGCTTCTGTCTCTTAAAAATTCAAAATTTGAGAGAACTTTTTATCCTTCTCAAGCCTCGCAGTAAATTGAGGCATCTCAGATCCTCTGGAAAGGAGGCAGGTATACTAATTAAGAGTGAAGGCATCTCACCTTTATGTTTATATGGGCAAAGAGGAATTTGCTGAAAACGACATTAATAAACAGGAATGCCAAAAAATCAGGGATGCTGAAGGAAGTTCAGTGAGTCAAGGTCCCCCTCGTGTTCGCACGTGCCTGTAAATGACAGTGACATTGCTGCTGACAATTCGTGTTCTTTCCACGTTCAGGTAGAGTAAAAGCATTTTGTGAATCAGCGGCAAAAACTGCTGCTTTTTTTCTTCACATAAATTGTGTATTAAAGGACGAAGCATCCGTGGGAGCTTTTTTTAATCGACGCAATTTTTTAAAAAGCGAAGGAAAACAAGCTTTCGGAGGGTGTTTAATTTCATTTATTTATTTATTTATTTTTTCTTTAGAATCACTGTGCGTTCGTCTGGGAGGTGTAAGGAGTGCCGCCGGTGTGCGGATCTATCTCCCCGGAGCCGTGGTGGCTGCGGGGCGGCGCGTTGGCCGTGCGGGATCCCCCAGCGAAGGCCCCACGTCCCTGCACAGGGGCTGGGAACCGGGGTGACGCCGGCAGCGGCGGCGGCGGCGGGGAGACGCGGGCTGAGGGAGGGTCACAGCACATGCTCAGTCCTCCCAGTCCGAGGGCGAAGTTTCTGCGTTCTGCGTGCAGGCTTAGGTCATAGCACAAGCTCAGTGAAAGCTCTCCGAGGTCTCTCAGGCTGCATGTGCCTCCATTTTGAGTTGGTAGAGTGGAAAAGGCAGAGTTTTTAGCTGTTAAGTAGAGGGTTCAGGAAATACAGCTAAACCCACAAGAGCCTGTCATAGTCATGGATGATCCATTCAGCCCCTGCAGGTAGGCTACATCACTCTGGCCTCCCCTAAACAGTGATGATTTTTGCTGTTATTTGTGACTTCTGAAATGTTTATGAAATCATTTCATTACTATTGCATGTTCCTCAGAACCGTGTAATCACATCAGCGTGGCTGTGCAGCTGCATGAGGGCACTGAGCAGGCGGTCTGCTGCCTGAGGGGTGCATGGAGCAAAACCTGCAAGCTGTGTGGGCTTTTATATATATTTTTTTATTATTATTATTTTCCCCTCCCTCCTTCCCTCCCCTCGTGGTGCAGTTTTAATTTCAGTCGTGCTGTCTGCATGCCAACCTTCTGGCAGGTCTGTGGGGAGCTGCAGAGGCACTCGGCAGGATGCAGGGCTACCGAAGTGGCTACTAAGAAACGTTTGGGCCGGCCACGAGAGCGTTTAGACGATGTGCCAGGAGGGTTGTGGATCAGCAGGTTGCCCTGAGGACGGGTGGGTTTCCCTTTTGACGGAGGGGGCAGCAATCTTGCTGATACTTCCACGAGTATTAAGAAAAAATAAGTAGCCAGTGGGGTTCTGCTTATTTGTCAGTCACAAATAATACACATGCATCTAAAGATGCAGCAAATATTGTCTTATGTGTTGAGAAACTTGTCACAGGGCTGCTGTGTAAGCACTACCTGCACTGGGTGTATTGGGCTAACGAAACTCTTACATTTTTAGGGTGAGCTGAAATAAAATAGAGGACTTTGGCCCGGCAGGTTTATGTAATGACAGTAGGGTTGCAGGCCTCAAAGGCCTTGCGGGACAGGCGTCAGTGACTTGTCACTGCTGGATATAAGTGGGTTTGAGAGGACTGGGGTGTGATGAATGGGGGTAAAGAGGGTTCTGCAGTGTGTTCTCATTCCCAGTAGGGTCTGAACTGGTGCAAAACTGGGTGCTGCTCTGCTGGGCCCCTCCGCTCGCCCGCTGGCTCGCAGACCTGGGGGCTGCGCTGAGGGGAGATGCCTCAGGGCAACTTGTTTGTGAGTGGCTGGAGCGTATTGGGTTTGAAGGGGACAGGGTGGTTTGTGCTGCTCAGAGTGACATCTCTGGAACTTGTATGAGCAGGAGGTTGACTTTTAGCCTTGCACAGGCAGCCGTTCACCTGTGCAGTCTGCGTTGCTGGGGCTGCCCTCTTCCTCCTGTCAGCAGCTGAGGAGTGAATGGTGAACAAAGCTGCATGATTTTATCCCTGTTAGTGCCGTGTCTGTTTGCTACCTGAAGTGTCATTCCCTTTTCCATTTCCTTTTATACCTATAGAGCATAAAAATGCATAACACATATTTAGTGTGGGTCACTGGTCGCTTTTGCCATTGGCTGAAGTCAAATCATTCTAATTATTACAAAGAACAGTTCCCTTGAACTTCAGTCTGGCCTAAATCGCCTCATAGTTGAAAGGGTTGTCTGCGTAGGCCCAGGCTTTGGAAACATTCTTATTCCTAATAAAGGACTTGACTATGTACTGTGGCACTGCTCTGGAGGGCTACAGGGATGTGACACCTTGTGTCCCTAATGCTTTTTTTAAAAATGTTGATTTACAAGCAGAGGAGAATGCATTAAGGGATATTAAGTAGTCTGTTTTGTGCTGGTTTTCAGTGATAATTTGTGCATGCATTTAAAAAAACTTTGAGAAAAATGCCACTTCTAAACTCAAAAAGAAAATTTGGTCAGGCTTATTTTTAAAAACTTATGATATTAACTTACAGTGATACAGGTGGGGAAAAAATGGAAGCATCTCTAGGTTGTAACAAAACAATCTGAGTGTGAAACAAAAGTATTACTTTCCGCAAAATAAATTCTGCTGAAATAATATGCCAGATAAGGCCTTCTTCATTAATCACTTGCACATGAGGACTTGTGGAAGTGATATTGGTTGTGTTGGCTCCTAGAACCCCCCCTTGAAGGATGTCTCTGGTGTCCATGTTAGTACACTCAAGTCGTTCCTGCTCCTAGCAGATGTATAGATATTTTTATTCCCCGTGGCACCACTCCTCTCACTGCAGGCCTTCAGCAGTGTTTTGAGATCTCAATTTTTCCTTTCCACATGCTTCGCCACAAATGTCTTTCACCTGTATTGCCAGTTGCAGGGCTGGTTAGCCAGTTTATAATGAAAGCAGTTCCTTGGGTTTCTGCATAGGTGTACAAGACAGTTGCACTTTGGTTTAAAGAAAACCAAACAACACCAAAAATAGAAAACCAACCCCTCTCACCATCAAACACCAAAAAAACCCCAACCCTAATCAAAACCACCACCACCTCCCCTCCCAAAATAAGCTCACCAAAACCCAACCCCCCCAAAATTCCTGGTAGTAGTAGAAGGAATGCTCTAAGTTATCTGTGGTACTGGCAAGATACTTAATGCACCTAAAAGATCCTTTCCCCTTGATCAGCCTGGGGAGGGGGCTTATGCAGTTACTGCTAATGGTGAAGTTTGAAGCTGGCTGGATGCTCAGAGGGTTCTTTCCAGTTCAGTTGAGGAGTGGTCTGGGGAGTTACAGTTCCACTCCAAACAACTGTTTGAAGTTACAAATACATTATGGGAAATACTTGTATTTTGTCCTTTGGATGAAGAAATAGTGGCCAAGTACTTGCAATCTTACTTCCCTTTGTTACGACTTCATTTTAGCTTTTTTCAAGACTTAAGAATTGTTTTAATTAGAACTTTGTATTTCAGTGTATGACTGAACTGGGGGTATATTCAGGCTTGTTTTCATGCTTATCATCTGCAGCATTTGCTGTTGCTTCTCTATGTATCTGCTCTTCAAGGAAGCTGGAGACTTGTGCTGTCAAGCAAGGAAAGGGACTGAGTGGTAGATCATTGCATCTCTCCTTGATGAAGCTTTATGGAAAAAATTAGCTCCTAGATTGCTGCCTGGTTCCGCTGTCCTGCATTTAAACTGTGGTTGTGCTGAAGAAACAGTGCTGATGTAGTGTATAATCTGTTTTAATAGTGAATATTTGCTCCGGAAGTGAACAGATACTGCCTGGCCATTTGAAAAACTTTACAAGATAAACACTTAAAGTAACATAATTGAATTCAAATGTTGAATTAATTTACATATTATTAGTGTAAATGTTGCTTGCAAATAAGTAACATTCTGGTTCTATTACAATCGCATGTAGACCACATAAAACCTTAGTATCATGCAAAGGTTTCCACTAATTGATTACTTTGCACTTGTGATCAAAATACTGGTGTCTTCCATATTTAAAGATAAACAAATATTGGCTGACAAATATTAGAGTGGTGATCAGTGTAATCTTTAGGCAAAATATTGCCCACACAGGTAATTCCTGTGTGGAGGGAATGCTCCTTGCAATAACTAGTGTGTCAGAATGCCTCTATTATGGTTGCTTCCATCCTGTCTTTTGAGTAGGGGACAACACTTCTAAGGACTGTGTAGTCTTTTGGGGTTTTTTCATATATAAACCTGCTGAAAAATAACATTATCTTGAAAAAGCTTTTCCTGTCTGACTCGAACTTCTGCAAGCACTTCCTTCTCCAAACAGCAGCCTGGGTGCAGAACGCCGCGTCCTCTGCTTCCTTAAAGCTCTGACTCTGTGATCAATCAGCAGGTTTGAGCTTGTACCAAAGATACAAATGTTAGTACATGTTTATTCATTCCTGCTTTAGATTGAGCAATCGCTTAAAATGTTCCCCTATAAGTTCATTTGCTTGAACTACAGGTTTGATTATTTTTTTTTTCTCTCGGAACACAAAATTGGGTTGTGCTTTTTAAAAATTTCTTATAACACAGTGTTATAACAGGGTTTAAACAAAACTTAAACTTGCTAGAGAGTGGCCATTAGCAACAATATTTTCTGAGCATTAAGATACTTGTAGAAAAGGGATTTTTAAAATCTAGATTGAAGGTTTAAGGTAGAAATGCAAGCTGGATATGTGTTAAAAGAGTAACTTGAATTAAAAATTTTAATGTAGAAAATAATTATTGGAAAAAGCTAAGAAGCAATTGTTTAATGTGGAAATTGCTATCAATCCACATATAATGAAAACAAAACAATGTGACTGGCTCACTGTCCTTAAGCAAGAATTGCTGTTTATTTAGGAGGGGGGAGCCAGCTCTGTTATTGCTGGGCACCTGACTCACAGGTTTGTGGTAGTTGTGGGGCTTTTTGGTTAAAGGTTAAATGGCCTGAACCTGATTATTCCCTTTGTTTTTTTTAACTGTGTAAGAACATAACATGCATAAGAATTGGTCTTTCTGGGTCAAATTGAGGATGCGCTTGGCTCAGTGTCCTGTCTCCCAGCAGTGATCAGGAGCAGATGCTTGGAGAAAGCCAGATCAAGAGCGGTGATGTGTGACAGAGGCTGATTGTGTTCTGGGCAGTCTATTTTGCATCACTGGGGTGAAAGCTTATGACTTCTTCAGTGCTGCAGAGAAGCAAATATATGTAAAGCTGCTCTTTTATAGTTAAGTCTTTGCAGACAGAGCCTGCAGTAGCTTGGGATGAGGGAGGAGCGTGGCAAGGGAGGTTCTGAATTTTGTTTTATGGATTCACGGAATAAAACGAAACAGAATGTCCTAGCAAATGAATGTCTCAAATGTAATGCCAGTTCCTTTCAGGCCCTGATAAACTATTTTTTTTTTAACCAGCTGAAGTTGGAGTGGAGTAATTTTGTTCTCTCCAGTTTTGTCACTTCAGAGATGGAACAAAGTGATCCTTGCCAGATGTTTTTAGAACTGCTGAGAACATTTTTTTCAACTTGGATATTAGACTGTTTGCATAAAAGGGTTTCCTTAAAATCCTTTTCTTGAGACTTTATCTTTCCTAACTATTTCAGATTTATATTAATTTTACAGAAATCACAAATATTTAGGAATTGCCTTGCTGTATCACGCTTTCAATTTATGTAACTGATTATCTTCACAATAATAGTGACTGTTTGGCTACATCAATGTGAAAGTGTATGATGGCAATTTATAATCTATTATGCCTATTATATATATATTTAATCTAGTTTTGTTTTTTATTTAGTAAAGCATTGATTTTCTTACCAGGCTTGGTATATACCCAAATCTCGTAAGATTAATTGTTTAGCAGCACTTTAGGCTTGTTTATTGCTTATTAAAAACAAGAAGCCAACTCTCCCCAAACCCCTGCCTATCCTAGGTTTAAGCTGTGTTTTTCCTTTTTTAATCATGTTTTATATAAAAATTATGATCTCTTCCAGCTGTTTTCATACACTTCCTTAGCTACCAGTCCATCCTCACATCGTGGAGGCTGCGTGCAGAGGTTCTGGTACCTCTTCTGCTCTTGGCTCTAGAAAGCCCAGTCCCATCCCATGGGCTGGATTCTGGGATGGTGAGAGCTCCTTAGATTGATGGTGCTTCTAGTTTTATTGTTGAAACTTCTTTTGCACAGTTAAGTTTGCCTTAGTGGTAGGCATGCATTGCAGCAGGCAGTGGTTTTTAGCAACTTGGTTTTGAGACCACTTGTTGGAGGGCTCTGAAGAGAGTCAGGCTGGTTGAGAGTATGTCTGTGGCTGAGCCGTTTGGCTGATATAGAAACCTTTTTCTCTTGAAGAAACCCTCTAGATTAATTACAGATCACTACAGAATATAGAATCAGGACTGATTATGCCAAGAGTGGTTAAATGGGTAGTGCAGAATGTTCTCCTACATATGACATTTGGGTTGTGGTGTTTCATTTGGCTGTTTGTTTAGGTTTTTTTTTTAAACTCAATAGTAGCATTAAGTTATATTCATGTTTTCTGGGCCATTGCTGGCTAGTAGCAGGTGTTTCTGAAAGCCAGTGGAGGTGCAGTGTGTGGTGGAGAGCATTGGGTGCGTGGTGACCACAGCAGAAGGAAATTAAACTGTGCCTGTTGCTGGGTGAAATGGACTGATGGAGAGCGCGGTTGGATCAGTGTGGTCCCGCAGTAGTGCCACCCCCTCACCCCTGTCTCAGCCACGTAAGTCAGGATAAAAGATGTGCAATTACTGCATAGCATGTTTCTTGCCGAACTTCAGGATTAAAAAGGAACATATGAAAGAAGCAGTGTCACAGCTTCTAAGATTCCACCTTGAACATGTGATCCTTGACCCCAAAGGTCCACCTTAGGTACGCAGCATCTGTAATTTCCTTCGGAAGCCTGGTTCCTAGCAGAGATCTGCACTAAATGTGCTGGGTAAAGGACTGTCTTGCATTCATGTCAAGGACAGGACAGTGCAGAGAAGTGCTACGCAGAAATCTGCAGATGCTTTTTGCTGTTGCCTCCAAACTCTGGAGAGTTCTGCTCTGAGTTTCCAGCCCTGAATCCTGTTGGGCTCTGGCCGTACTGTAACAGCTCTGGTGTTGGGAGTCCTGAACCCAAGTTATCCTCCCTCTCAGCTGAGCTGGTGTCATTTATTGCAGCTCGAACTTCCTCTTGTTGCAGTTTTTTTGGCCACATTTCAGTTCTTGATGGCATTCCATTCCAATGCCATATTGTCATGGACAAAGCCTGACACTTGCACCAGCTGTTGGGTGAACGGTGTGTGTCTGCTGGATGGTATAGACAAGGAGGTAGATGATAAACAGAGAGGGTTAAACTTGTTTTTGTGTCGGAAATCGTGCAGGAGCTGTTGTTGCCAGCTTTCCTTCCTCTCTTTCCTTCTTTCTAAAGCTGATAAATCACAGCCCCGCACCACCCTGCGCTGTCTCCTCTTCCTGTCTCATCCTCGCCTCTGAACTGTCTTCTCTCCACGGCGCTGCTTTTGGCCTTGAACCTCCAACCTCCCCTGTTGCTTTAGATTTGAAAGGACAAAGCTTTATTGAACTGAACATCCTCTCTTGTCTCTCGGAACTCTTTGGAACAAGCCTCTCTCGGATTAGAGAGGGCTTGTTTTGCCCTGCTCGGCTACAGAAGCTTCTTGCCTTTTTGATATTCAGTCGCAGGCTTCCATCTCCTTTCTGACCAGCCCCTGTTTACTTTGCAGAATACAACGTTGTCATGGCAACAGGTTACTTTTCAAAGGGAACATCTTGTCATTATATTTAATCCACTGCAGCTGAAGAGGACTGAAATATTAAGTTGTTGTTGCTATGGATACTGCTTTGTTACATCAGTTTCTTTTGTGTCAGATTTCATATACAGTGTTGAGTCCTCTTTTTTCTTTCCCATAGAATAAACACGGAGTGCTGTTCTATTATTATTGTAATTGCTCTCCACCAATATAATTTAGCTTAAAAATTTACGGTGCGTTTTAGTTCCCATAGCAAGAATTTTCTTTCCATTTGTGAACCTATTCCTGGGGCCGTGGAAACAGTAAAAATTATTTAACAGATTGTGTGCCCTTGCAGAGCCCTCAGCTTTGTGCCCTTTGAAAGAAATGTGTGATGTGTTGTGATCCAAGTGAGCTTCATGCTCAGCAGCTGAATTCAGCCTGGTCCTTACCTTGGGGGGCAGGGGATTGGAGAGAGGGGAGCATCTCTGGGGTGTGAATATAATCAGGAAATGGTAAATGAGTGATGAAAAGGCACTTAGAAATATTCTTCTTGACACTTCATTTTCATGTGAGGAATCATGGTTGGGTAGCCCCAGTGAGTTTCCCCAGTTAACTCCACTGAGTTAGGAGTTTAAGTCCCATACAAAACTTTACTTTTATCTTTGCAATTACTCATGGGATGTTCCAGCATCCTGGTAATCAGTCTGGATTCTTTATTTATCATATTCGGTGTGATGCAACTGAAGAACCTGAGTTGGGAAATATTTGGACTGCTGATTTTTTCCTATTTAAATGGAAAATAACATAATTTTCTGTTTAAGTACAAACTTACCTCATACCAGCCAAAGGCTGTAAAAGTATTGTAGCTGGCACAAAGTGCGTAGGCATGTTTTAAGTCTGACTTGCACTGACTAGTAGGGATGTGCATGGCTTTAAAATGAATTCTGGGAATAAAGGAAGAGCATCACCATTTTTTGTTATCAGTTTCCCCTTCATTCCTCACAGGGAGAAAGCCTGACACCTTGTAGCTGAAAAAAATGTACCCTGGTATTTAATTTATAGCTTTGTTGTAAATCTGAAATTGATTTTCTAGTTCAATCGTTTCTTTGCATAACCTGAAAACAACAGAACAATGTCAGATCATGTCTTGCAAAAATATGCAATGGAGGCAAACATTTTGACATGTTCTCTTTCTTTTCAGAAGAGTTTTGGCTTACATTTTAGAGCAGATCCCTTTACCAGGGAGGGAACGCTGCGTAGACATCGAGACACAAGACTGAGTATTCCAAACCCCGTGTTTAGCCCTGTCTAATGGGTTCTGCTTTCGGTTTTCCTTGAATAAGGACCATTCAGCCCCACTGCTCTGCTTTTCCCACTCATGCACCAATGAGTAACACTTAAGAACGCTCAGCAAGGGGAAGTTTAACTTAAAAGTATATACTTTAAAGTTTTGGTGTAAAAATGTTCATAAAGATACGCAAATGATCGTGTAAAAAAAACCAAACTTCTCCAGTACCCTTTTGGATTTCAAATGGTATTTAATGGTTTGGGCTATCCATCGTTAGTTTCACTCGGGGATAGTTTATGGTGTTGTGATCTTAATTTTTAAAGTTTAAAGGAAACTGTTTCTCAGCCGTTGCTTTGTGATCCCTGTGAACACAGCAGGGTGAGTAAGAAATCCTGCAGGGTGGCAGCTTATTTGTGAAATTATGTCATTATTCCTGTAACAGCAAATTGCAAGATGAATTCAAATTTGCTGATTCCAGATTAAAGATGGTGATCCGTTCGGTTTATGCATGTGCTTTTCCTTGCTATGGTGTGCTGAGACTCGCTTAAATGTCTTGCAGTTACTGAAGTGTTAAAATCAAAAGATCAAAAGCTTGTCTTCTAACAGCTCTGAATTTTGTTGTCCTTTTAATGTAATATGCAGAATATAAATAAAAGATGTCTGTTTAAATAAGAACAATTTATAGGAAAAGAAGAATGTTGATCTTAGGGATATTGAATTTCCTTGGATTTTGTTGAGCTCTTTAATGCTGTTTTACAAGGGGCTTGGAGTGTCATTTAAGTTTTCAAACTGCAGCCGTGTTCAGTATCCCAAATACCCGTGTTCAGGCACAACTGCCTTTATAGACTGTAGTGATCTGGCTCTTGACAAGACCTGGATGTGTGAGATCACAGCAGAGAGCATGGATTCAACTGTAGTTGTTGAGATATTAATATTTCCAGTAAATAGTTTTGTGTGCTGCCTTGTTGCTTATGTTGTATTTAATAAAGAAAAAGGCTCAAAGGGGATTCTTCAGTGATAAAGTTTTATTTACTGTTTAGTCTGCTCAAAACTTAGGAAGAAGAAGAAATTCTTTTATGTCAGATGGGTTATTCTGGTTTGTATGGGCATATCTTAAACTTCTATTGTTGCCAGGGTAATTCTACTGCAACATAAAGAATAGTTTTTCTTCTATCATATAATATCATGTTTCAGAAACTCCAACCAATGGGGTGAGCAGCACAGAGCCCTGCAGAGTGTCATTCTCACTATGTGCTGGACAGTTTGTTTGGAACCTCAAGTTTTCTATATAAACATCTTTCCAAAAGAGTGGAAAAATGAAGCCAAGTGTATTATGTAGGAGGGAAGCCCTTTATGGATGAATTGAATTAAATTCACTTCTACAAATGTTACAAGGCATGTTTTCATTGCTTTTTAGATACAGAATGCAGAATATGATGCTAAATTTCATTAATTGTAACTTTCTTGTTAATGTTTTTTTTTCTTTATATATTAGGAGGCTGAACAGTACCCAGGGTGAAATCAGAGTTGGACCCAGCCATCAGGTAAGGGATTTTGTTCAGATTCTGATATCCACAGGGCATGTTTTTCCCACTTGATCTGCTCAGAGGACACTTATTTAAAATTTTATGCATTCAAATGCAGTGGGTATTTTAGATTCATCATGAGTTCTTTAGAATTCCTTTGCTCAGTTAATGAGATTTTTCTATGTCAGATCTTGATATGTTAATGATTTTTACTAGCAGAAGTGCTATTGGGTTAATTCTAGAATAAGGTTGAAGGAGTATGAGTAAGTACTGGAAATGAAGGAAAAATCTCAGCTATTATTGGGCACATTCTGGAGTTAAAAACCAATGCATTCTCAGCTAGCTTTCACCAGGCAATGTTTTTAAATAAACTATTAAAAAAATTAATTTGGTGTTTTCTACTTATATTCAAAGTTGATCTTTTCATTTTGATTTGCATAATAAAATTGCCAAATTGTTACTTGGTTGCCTATAACAGTCCTTTTTGTGAATCTATGTATTTAAACAAAATGGAGTGCTATCAGAAGGGATTAAAAAAAAAAAAAAAGTTGCAAAATTAGAAGGATGGGGGAACTTTAAACCTGAGAGAGGTTTCTTTCCTGTACAGCAGTTGTATTGAGATATATATGTATGTATTCAACTTTTAACACAGGATATAGCAATTTTAAGCGTGTCTGTTAATGTAGCTGTCATCAGTGCAGAATTCCCTGTAAACCTGCTCCCCCTGTTATGTTTGTCTCTGAGTGTGTTCTTTCTGGTGTCATGTCTGTGGATTTGCATTTCCCCATTGACTCATCTTTCCTTAATTTTGTACATTAAATGAGTTTGGCCAACTGTGGTACTTCAGCATAGAAGCCAGGGGGTCATTCTGTATTTAGTAATCCAGCAGTCATCTTAAAAATGAAATTAGTCTTTTTTTAATTGGGGCAGTTTTGGCAGCGGGTGGGGTACGCCGCCTCCTAAATACCCTCTTTGAGTGTTGCCCTGTGCCAGCATCACCAACGTGCTCTCCCCCTGCCATTCCTGAGGTTTGCTGGGCCTCACCCTGTTACCTGCATACTTTTCATACAAAACAGTTTAAATTCTTTTTACTGTGAGGCAGGTAGTTCCAGACGATTATTGAAATATTCCTTTTGTCCATAGTCTACAGAAGTCACATTATGATTATAGTATCTTATTTGTATTTCCTAGGAAGTTTGTCACATGGGCTTTCTGTTAGCTTTCTGATGCTGTACAGAGGAGAAGTTTTGATTTTAAAGATAGGGAAACCTGACTTGTGTTTGTTTGACTGTGAAGAAATAAGAACTTTAGGTTCTGAAGACCAGTGCCTTAAGTCATTTCGATTGTTAAAACAGAAATTGAGAAAGCGTGCTGGATGTTTTCAAACACTGGGAAGCAGAATAAGGTTAAGACTCTAGATGTTATTTTTTTCTTGGTGTGTTAGTTCTAATTTGAGGGAAATCCTTTATGAGCATTTGAAATAATCTGTTCTTAAAAAGCATTAACATCCAACTGGCTCTGGTTTGTAAAGCCAGCTCTGTCACTGGGAAGTGGGTGCTCTCTTTTATCCATGGAACTGACTTTCTACTGCCCAAGTACTGGATTTTTGCATTTAAGTGATGAATTCAGACTCTTTTAAAAACCTTATTAAATAACTAGTGAAAGTAAATGAAAATTTGTGGAACCTATGTAACATTCTTAAAGATGTTTTGCATTTAGAGGAAAAAAAACTCCTTGTAATTAAACCTGTAGTAGTCTTTTTACTAGTCATAATAAGAGTACTGTAAATGATACCTTCTAAACAACTTTCATCTCGAATTGTCATCCAATATTTTGGCAGGTATTAGTCACTTGTGCTGTAAGGTATAATTACCAGATGTGTTTATGGATGGGGAAAAAAAAAGTAGGAAGAAGGCCCACTGATTTAGAATACTGTTAATTTTTGTTTAGTGTTTTAAACTTCCATTATTCTTTCACTCATTTGCTGAGCATCTCTGTTTCTGATGAATGTCATCGCTACAAGATACAGTCTTATCCTGTTAATTACTGTAAGGTATAATCTTAAGATACATGAATGATTGATTGTATGCCGTGGTAGGAAGTCAGACTGAAGATGATATTTGCTGCTTTCCATTCCGTGGTCTGATTCATTCTTTTGGAAAGTGTAAAAATATTCTCTACCCGCTGGGCTTTGTTAAACTGGGGGGATCAATACACTTTCCTCCACCTACGTTATTGTCAATAATATGTTGCAGAATTCAGAAAGAACTCTGAGATCCCGATAGTGGTTTCTGATGAATATCTGTTGCCTTCATTTTCCTTAAAATGTGTGTGTTACAGATACTAGAGGACTGATGAGGTTTTTTGATACTTAATGCACAGATGCCTCAAACCACTGGCTGTATCATAACAGCAAGTAGGAACACAAGTGAAGATAAACGTTTTGTAGAACTGCAGTTCTCAAACTCACATGAGTAGGAGGAGGAGAGTGGGTCTCTACTAAATGTTCTGCTATGAAAACTTTCGACTACCAAATTAATGGCCAGAGGTGTTCAAGAGGAAGTTGCTCGTAGGAGTAACTCTGGTAATTAAGCATGTTCCTAGGGTACATAGGGATGAACTTTAATTTGTGAAAGCAGCCTGGTTGCTGGGATGCAGAGCGCTCATAGAAATCTCATCTTGGTAAAATGCTTGCTTACCCTTTTCCAGAAGAGAAGTTCAATGACATATCCATTTTCCCAGGGAAGAAGTAAAATAAAGTACAGATTAAAGAGCAGAACATGAAAGACATCTGAACCTGTGACTTGTAATTACTGGTTATGTATAAATGTTGCCTCTCAAATATGTTTAGCGTAAGTATAGGAGGTAATTACAGGGCTTAAAAGCTGTTTCTGAAGAGGCTCTCGGCTATCTCATCCCATAGCAGTAGATGACTAAAGATGCTAATTGGGTCTCTGGATACAGTGTAATACGTATTTAGTGGCAGAGTTCATTTCACTGAGCTATCTCACTGTCAGGAAATTTCTTTGTTTCTCTTTAGAGTTTTAATGATTTACTGAAGACTTAATTTTAAACTCAGTGTCAAATGTGTAGGGTTTTTAACTGATTTAAAGTGCTACCCATATGGTAGCCACATTCTTGCCATCTTTCATGTTAGTATGTTATATGAGTACATTTTAGGCTGGGAAGCAGGACTTGTAACAGCATCTTTTTGACAAATGAAAACTGTGTCTTTGAGGTTAAATTGTCCAACAGTGTTTGACTTCTGTACAACGGAGGGCTACACGTGCAGTTCAGAATGGTTTACTTTCAAGCTTGGGGTATTTCTGCAGGCAGGCTTGCACTTGGTCTGTAGAGAGAAGGGCTTCACTGGTGGTGGCCTGAGAGGTGGTGTTAACCCTGCGTTGCTGTCAGAAAATGAGCTGCCCTCTAAAAGAAGGAATGCTGGATAAAGTGAATAGACTGGGGCTTGATGACCCAGTTTCCTCAAACTTCTGAAGCTTGGATCAAATAGCTTCACCACCTCTTGACTGAATATCTTCCATCTATGAGATCAAAATATTCCAGAGAATTTACAAACTCCTGTTATTGATAACGATTGTGCATCCTCATAACATTTTTAACAACTGGAATGTCTGCATGAACTCTTCATTTTATTTTTTTGCAGGCTAAACTTCCCGATCTGCAGCCATTCCCTTCCCCAGATGGTGACACGGTGACACAGCATGAAGAACTTGTGTGGATGCCAGGCGTCAATGACTGTGATTTACTTATGTACCTTAGGGCAGCAAGGTAATTTCAGCCAAGATATTACCAGTGTCTGTAGCATGCTGCAGTGGAAACGTGGACTGCCACGTACGTGCAGTCAGATATGGTCACACCTTTTCGTTTGGTGTAACGTGGATGTCAACCAGACAAGCTGAAATGTTTAGTTTGAGACAAGAATGCTCTGATTTGATGTTGGGCCAATGCAAAGTCTTTCCGTTGGCTGTGGCTTTTGGATTTAAAATGAAAAGCCGGCAGCATGTGCTGGCGTTGGATGTGTACCATGTAAAAAGGGAAGTAACTGCTACGAGTGGAATAGCTGTGATAGCACAGGAATCCTTCAAAGTCTAAATGGTTTTTTTTTTTGAATGAGCTCTAGTTTGCATTTCAGTTTCATTCGGATCTCTGGTATGCCTGGCAGATTAATCAGATGCACCGGTGGGCCTCATAATAATTCAGAGTATGAGTAAATTACTTGCAGTTTGCAAGAATTCAGAGATGTGGGGAATCTGCAATTTCAGTCAATTTTCTAACAGAGAAACTGATTATAAGAAAAGGTTTGCTCTCCCTGGTGCGACTCTGTCCTCGTGTCTGGAGGTTATATCTTCCATAATCCTAATCAGGCTTTGGTACTACTGCATTGCAGATTTTTAATTGGTGAAATCCACTTAGTTTGGATTTTAATTTTGAATTAATTATTCCGTATGCTGAGGTGACTCAGTTTTGTATAGCAAGTATCAGCATTTTACTTGTTTCCACAGTATCACAAGGCCCTGAAATTTGTGATTTAAGGTGTACGTATACTATTTCTGTATATTATGATGTGTGCATCAAACAGTAGCTGAGAATTTAAACTTCTTTCCCTCAAACTATCAAGGAGCATGGCAGCTTTTGCAGGCATGTGTGATGGAGGATCCACAGAAGATGGTTGTGTGGCAGCCTCCCGTGACGACACTACACTTAACGCACTCAATACAGTAAGTATATATAGAATGACTGTATGGAAGAACAGGTTTCCCATTTATTTCTGGACTACTTAAAGCATGTAGTGAATAAAATATTTGAGAGATAAAATAGATTTTGGTGTGACAATGAGCACGGTAGCCCAGGATATCATAACTTCCTTTCACATACCAACTAGTTTTCAAAAAAATCTAACCTACAGAACTTCAGAGGTGGATGGTGCCTTTAAGATGGCAGTTAATTGTTCCTTACTCCGCTGGCACCTCACCTGGCTGATAGGCCTTTTATTCAGTCCAGGTAGCTCCTACCTGTAGGAAAACAGTTATTTCCTAGTAGGGAAATTCGTGATGCCATCAGATGTATAACATCACATATGTGGTAATGACTGAAGTTTGTCATACTCATGATCCAGTCTTTATTAACATTTATATTTGGATGCATGTATATCCAGTTATGTCTTGCATGAACATAATGTGTGTAAATAAGGCATTACTGAGTAGTTATATAGATGTGTGTGTTGAGATGCTCATGCAGTTTCAGTGTAGCCACAACAATTAACTGCTTTAGGAGGGTGAGGGGGCACTAACATTAGTAAATCATGATACATTAGGTGTTTTTTTTTTAAAGCTTAAGCTGAAGAAACTTGTCTGTCATTCCATGTTTTTGATAACAGTGAAATCTACAGTTGTGTGTTTCCCTAGAGACCCATTTGCAACTTTTGGAGAACTGTGGTGGTAGTGACTCTAAGCTGAATTATTTGTAGCAGGTCATATGTTATTCTGATGAAACATATAGACAGATCTGCTGAATCTACCAATAAACAATTTTCATTCTTCCTCCTCTTACGTCACCTTTTATCCATAAAATGTATCTTGAAGGTGTGAAGAGTTGAGTTCTGTCATTTTCATGGTTGTTGGCTACATTCTAATCATGTGCACTTGAGAAGGCTGTAGAAAGGATAGGATGTACCCTCTGCTGAAGGAGTTTCACAGTGCTTGAGGCTCAAGTAACTTGTTTTCTGTCTGTAAAAATAAAACAACTAGTAATACCAACAAAAACCAACTTAAAATGCTGTACTCCTGCAAATTGGTTAGTGTTAGATACCTGCTGATGACCACAATATTATGTCTGCCTCTGCTTGCTGTGCTTTAATTATTTACAGTTGCGTAGTTTTTAACCATTTATTTATAAAGTTCTTCAAAGCTTGTAGGTGGTTGTGATCCACCTCAGAAACGGAGTGTTTATCGCTGCGACAGAGCAGATGATCTGTTTGTTTACAGGGAGTATGCTAAGTGTGGTGTTATTTGGCTGTTCTATTAAACTGATTGGAACAGAGTTGATCAAATTAATCATGTTAAATACACTCAACTACTTCTGTCAGTAAAGCATCATATTACACGAAGCTTTTAAATACTTCAGAAAGTTAAAAAGAAGCTGGATCTGTGTAAGTTGTAGAAGTGGTTCGTGACTGGTCAGGTCTGTGATGAGGAAGGCATAACTTGATATGTGCACTGAGGTTAAAATGCCTGTGTTCTTAACAGGAGAAGTGTTGCTTTTGTAACATTCACTTATCAAACCCACTTGCACTGGGTTTTTTTTTGTTTTATTTCCGTTTCTATTTGGTTACATGTGTTTGATTAGAGTGCATCGGTTTTGTCTCATTTCCTGCAACAGACAGAAGTAAAATAGGATTAAGATCTAGAATGTGCCCCTGTAATATTTAGTAAATAAACAGCAACAGAACTTTCATTCTTATTCTGTAAAATTGTTTTAATGTAGTCTATTCACCTACATGTGTAACCAGCTGAAACCCAAGATCAAATTCTGTACCCAAATTAAAATGCTCCCTTGTTGTTCTTTCTTTTACATCTGTCAAGTTTATATCTCAGGGCTTCATGGTGCACTTGAGAACTGAGGTGAATTTATAAATCTTAGACCTTTGGTTCCTTTCCTAAAGATAACCAGTGTGTTAAAGATTTTTATGCCATTTGATAAGAACTGCAGTTAAGTCTGTATTGCACATCTTTTTCAGTTTCTTACCTGTTTTATATTTTTATTTCCTTCCTTCCTCTTGGGATGGGTGCCATCTCATTCTGGGGACTCACCACTCGAGAGCTTTCTAAAGATGTTCCCTTGCATCCTTCTTGGAGACTCAAATCCCTGTTAAGGCCAATAATCATCAAGGAGTTTTTGGAATGGGAATTTCTTTCCCCTTGTCATTTATAATAACAGACTAATGCAGAAAATTCATTTAACTTCACTGCTTCACTATCTACTTTAATTACCCCCTTTAATCACTTGAGAGTCTGAGGAGCCTTGCACTGTAGTTGCACTTGTAGACTTCTTGCTTCTGAGACTGAGATTAGTCCCCAAATATTTTGTTTCTGTTCTTTTGATTCTTCTCTCTTTGTATTTCTGGTGCACATCTAGAAAATCACTGCTGATTCATTTTCTCAGTGGGGGAGGGTTTCACACGTCTGAAATAAAAGCACCAGACAAAGTCTTAATTTATCCTCTTAAGAATCTTATTTCTCTGTGTAATACTTTTGACTGCTGTTGTCTGGACTTCCCCTTCCCCCCGGTATGACATGGTAAGGTATAGCTGTAAGACTTACCCTGTGGTGTTCTTCTCATCATCTCATTAACTCCAGCTTTGCTGAAGTTTCTCTTTTATAGGTGCTGTGGGGCCAGTCCTCTGGTCCTCTCTAGGCCAGTTTTCAACCCTGTGTGGACACGGTGTGGTTAAACAGGAACTCTTGTACTTCCAAGAAAATACACGGTTTTATCTTAATGGCTTCTGAAAAGTCTTTAAGCTTCAGTGATGTCTGATTTATTCATGCTTCAAAAATCTACTCTGTGTACTAGTACTGTTCTTTGCAATTTTTAGAAACTAGTGAAGATACTTTCTTAATCACTTTGAATTTTCTTAGAAAAGTGCCTTCTTATGAATGATAGTTCTGTCAGGTGGGATATGTTATGGAACTTTAACATATTTCTGAGAATCTACTTTTTTGAGTGACTTAAGCCAGTTTAGAAAGGGTATTTTTTGTCCTGACAAAACAAGTACCCTTTTTATCTTTTTGTTCACCATCTATTTAAACACACCAGATTTATCTGATAAATAATTTGTGAGAATCTTACCATACACTAAGTTGTGGTTTTGTTTAGAAATTATCATGTGCAACCCAGAAGATTAATGTAAAAAAAGATGATAGGGTATGATTTCTTATTATGGAGATCCAATAAACTTCAGAGCAGCACTTCATATAAATCAGTCTTGACAAGCTCCTTTGCTAGTGTTTTATTTATGTAATAACAGATGCTGTAGCCCCTAGAATGATTTATTGTTAATTATACCAGATAGAAATGAAGATCGTCAAAGGCACAATGCAACATATATATATATATATATCAGCTCATTGAAATGATTATTCACTTAACGTTCCAGGTAAATTTCAACTCCGGTTCCTTTATTTGGCTATTGGGATTTGATGCCACATTTGCCACTTTAACTCTTAGGAAGGAAAAAAGTTTTCATTTGGAGCTCGTTGGCCTCCTGAGGAATGATGGCTGTCACACTGAGAGCTATGGAGGAGGACATAGTACTCCTTGTGAGTTTTTCGCGATGATAATTGTAGATAGAGGAGGGTTTTTTTTTTGTTCCACTGCCTTAGAACAGGTAGCTGAATTTGGCTGACTTTCTAAAAACAGTTGTCTTTTGTGCTTTGTTTTAAATATTAATGAATAAAGGCTATTTGATGCATTATATCTTAAAATATTAGTCATGTAAAACGAAAACATGCCTATTCAGCACACTTGTATTTTTCCAATTTTTTAGAATTGCAGCCCAAAGCGTAAAACCATTTTTACTGGTGAAATAGTAATATTTTTATAGCTACCAAGTTCCTCCTATCTTGTGAACTGGAGAACCACATTGCTTTGAGGCAGAACTCTTCCTAATAAGTGCTAAGGGAAATGGAAATGCTAATTTGAATTTCCCAAACCTTGTTTTCGGTCGCTGTGGACAACTTTATTGCGTTCTGAGAGCAGCATGGTTGATGTGAAAGTTGTATAAGTAATACTCAGCAGTAATGCACTTTTGCTTTTGGGCTTTGAGTGTGGATAGGCATCATTTTTTAATAATCTAGAATACTGTCAAAAGCCCCTCAAACACTATATTTACAAGATACCTGTGGAAATCCGTAGTAAGAAAATAATGTAGGAGAACCAGGACTTAACCAGCCATTTGTCGCTGTTTGTTTCTTGGGGTTATTTTTTGTATCTTCCAAGCTAATTGAAATTTGGAAATCAGTTGAAAACCTTAGAATTCATTCCATTTCCAAGTCAGGCTACTTTAACTACCTTATTTTGCTTATTTTTCTCTCCTTGCAAGTGCATCGCCCACTCTAATGACATGTTCAGTGTGGGGAAGCATCTGATGCACCGTTCTGTTCTTTTCTGTAGAAGGAAGAATAAAGTCTTGTGGAAGTAGTTTTAAAAAATGGCCAATTGTGGTGCCAATATGTTTCACTTGTGGATAAATTTCTTCTGTACCACATGGAATTGGTGGGTAACCTGGGCCATCTGTAATACTTCTGTGGAGCATGGCGAGAAGGAGTTCCAGTTCTCAAATGTTTAAAAAAAAAACCAACCAAAACCTGCATTTAAGTTCTGTTGCAGGATCAAATTCAAGCGTGTTCAGACAAGCAGGTGAAGCTATATTTTTATCTGTGTTCTTGTTTTCCTGTGTTCCTGCCAATTCTGGCATTTTTTGCGAAAGTCCTCTTAGACAATACAATACTTGAGTGTTCCTTCATTGTGCGACTGAGAACTTCCCAGAGGTGTGAACCTTCTGCTTGTTAAAGAGAACATCCTTCTTGTCCGTGTCAGCTTGTTAAGCTGCTATATAGTGCCACAATATTTTAGTGGATTATTGGAGCATGGCTTGTGGTGTCAGACAACTTAAATTTTTCACGCTGTTCAGTATTGACCTCACTTTTCACCATAGCAGTAATGTTGGAACCTCGCTGAAATCTGGGCTTCATCTTCAGCAGAAGAGCAGACAAAAACTTTCAAGGATATTAGGAAGCTGTCATGTCTAGAACTTAAGTATGCAAAGGGTGAAAGAATTGCTTTTAAAATGTCTTAATGTGGAGAGGGCCCGTTACAAGACCTGGAGCTGGGAAGACCTGTGGTTTAGAACTGTCAAAAAAAGCGTTTAGTATTACAACAGGGATTTTTGGAGAGCAGAAATAGCTGACAAGTAGGTTTGAAAAAAAAACATGGCTAGAAAATTCATCATGCTCCATGGTAGAAAGCTGATGCCTGAGGTCTGACGATCCATGGAAAGGTCATACCATGCTGAATACTGAGCATAAACATTGTTGCTCCTGCTGGGGTAAATCTTGGTGTAGTTTCTTCCCCTTCCTCCTATTCCATGGCCTCTTCCCTCCAGAGCTCTGATTTAGTACCGGATCTGTTTTAAGATCCTTTCTGTGCTCCTTACTAACACAGCCAGAAACTCATGACCTCTCTTAGCCTTTGCTCCTTTTGACCTGTGCCTGCTGTTCAGAGTTTCTGCAGTTCTTTTCTCAGAGAATCCAGGTCAAGAAGGAGTTAAATTACTTCTTTGTTCTCGTTTTTTAAAAAAACTTCAAGAAAAATAACTGATTCTTGGTATTCTGCCTTACCATTGCTCTGATTCAAGACTAAGCGTGAGCATCAGTTATATAAAACAGCAGACCCTAGAAAAGGAATTGGAAAGGACAGTGTGCAAACTCGGTGTGTAAGAGGGGAATCTCAGAGTTTGGGGTCATTTTGATGTATGTGGTATTTTTGCTGGGGAAATCAAAAAGCCAGCAACTCTGTTTATCTTCCTGTGGTAAGAAAATGCTACCACTTAAGCTCTCATTCTGCTACACGGAAGAAAGACAAAACAATCGTATGCTAATATTGTATAAATCTCTCTTAACTAATAGCGTTGTTCTGACTTCTCATAACATTATTACAGGGGAACATGTCATTATGAGTGACAAACATGACAGTGTAATATCGGTTTAAGGAAACTCAGTTCTTAAGTAAGATGTCACCCAGACAAATTACTCCCTGTTTTAACTTGCCCTTAGACCAGATTTTCTTGTTCATTAACTACAGACAAGGTTGAAAGCATAAAAAATTATTTAAATATATGTTAGCATTTCTTATTATTACTAGTTTTCCTTTTGGATGAGTCTTAATTAACAGCTACTCTCATGGTTCAAATGAGGTAGCTCAGCACTTCAGGGGCCATCACTCTCTGCCTGGGCTTGCTGGAAAACGAAGCCACTTCTAGTGCAGAAGACAATTTTGCCACTTTGCATTTTCATTCCTCCTTATCCTTGCTCTTAGGGGAAAAACTGCAGCATTTTATTTGTAAGATGAGTCAGGGAGTCTTTCTAGAGAAACTGTAGAAACGGGGCAGATGAAAAGGGCCAAAAATGACTGCTATGGTTAACTTTTGAAGAATTTGGGGGAATATGTAAATTTAAGGGTTTTTTAAGTGGGTTTTTGTTGCAAGTTTTTTAGATATTTGGCAAGTTCTTACCCAGGCTGCTCATGGAGAAGTGGCCATGCCTGTTGTGTTGACCCACCAAACTGGCTGGCACATTGAGCTCCCTCTGCTGTTTTGCAACTGTATGTTGAGCTGTTTGGCAGAGCCCTGGCAGCACCAGCATGCCAGAAGTGGATGTAGCACAAGCATCTGCCTTCTCAATCTTCATCGTTAGCATCTTAGATAACTTTGGAGCAATTAGAGTTTATTTAGAAGCATAAAATAGATTAGAACTGGGGGGAAGAGATGGAAGGTGCCTTCCCTCCACCCCCAAACCAGTGTGGACTGTTTTCTAAGTTTTCAAGCTGTCACACAGCACAAATCAGATATTTAAAGAACAGAACTGGTAGTAATTATCTCTTGAAGTAGCTTACTGATTTCTGTCACATTCTTTTTTTTATTTTTTTTTTGTTTGTTTCAAATTCTGTTGCAGGCCAAGCTGTGTCAACGAATTATAAATCAAAACTTCCCAGTTAACTGTGACAGCTTGTTTGTGAAATGAGACTGTTGGGCAGAGTCTTTCTGTTGGAGAGTTTGAGTTCTTGACTGGTTCAAGGTTCCTTTGTCCTTGGGCACCAGAGGGAGCTCAGCAAAGTAGTTTTGTTGTCTGAGGGCAGTATATTTTTTTTTTTTCCCCTCTGATCCAGATCATTTAGTGTGTTGCAGCAGGTAGGGAGAATGTAGGATTTCAGAGAAGGGGAAAGGAAATTCCTGGAATTAAAGGGCATTTGGGGCTAGTGTCTTGTTGAGTATCAGACATGGTTGATAAAAGTCATGTCTGGCCACTTTGGAGGATGACCGCTTTAAAGAATGCTGGAAATTTGAAAATAGATTTTGCTGTTTCACCTAATAAGATATATTTGCTATGGAGCATATTCCATTTGATAATAGGGCACGATGTCTGTAGCTATAAAGAGTATCTGCATCAAACTGAAATTTGTCAGCTCTGTTACTGAAAGAAGTGGCCTGAATTACATTTTGTATTAAATTAGGTGCTTGGATTAGAGTAATTATACCAAAAGACCTCACTGCTCCAGCCACATGGCAGTAATTCGTGTTCTGCTTTTCATTTTCCTTGCTGTCTCTTTTCCTTTTCTCTCCTATTTATTTTCTGCCCTCTTAAAAATGCTACAGTTTTACAGAGCTACTGAGTATCTTGACCATTGTCCCCTTCAGTGCGAAGAGCAAATACCTTATTAGTAATTACAATGTTCTTAAGCCTGCATAGATTACAATAACTGGTGCTTAAATAGGGAAGTTATGTAAATACCATCTGTGCAGTACCAGGAAAATAACATTTTCTTCTACAATTCCACTGGCAGCTGTGGAAAAAATCTCTTTTTACTCATCTGAACTACACGAGTCTCAATATTGCAGGAGCATTTTAATAGTATTTACATGTTTGGCAGGTCAGGTTTTATATCTTTGTGCCCTGGGAAGGGATGTGATTTGTCCATGGCCGGTGGAAGAGGCAGCACTCAAATCCAGGGCGCTCCTGAATTCCCGTGCTGGACGTGGCTGCGTCCCCACAAAAGGCTCAATAATCCCCTCTGCTTTTATTGGCTTTTCTGGGTAGATTTCAAAGTAGTTCTCTAGTACTTCATCACTGTACAGTAGCAATTTTTCCTTGGAGAAAAAGACTCTGGAATCTAACAGTGTTCTTAATGGACTGCAATTATTTAATACTGTGGCATGAATGCAGCCTAACTCAGATGGGCTTTTCAAGGGAGATCATAATGACTGTAATTGCAAAAGGATGCCTTGCTGAAGTAGAAGCTGCCAGATGCAATGCCATTCTGATCTAAAAAGGTCACAGTAAAAGGGACATTTAAATTAAGTTATAAATTACAATTGAAGAACAATATTTTGATGAGCAAGACCAGAGATGTCAGAGCTGCAAGATGTAATTCATGGGTTCATTACAGACCAGAGGTGCCTGACAGCTGAGCCGTGCCAAAAGGAGAATTTATTTGCAGCCTCACGCAGACAGAAAATGGCAGCTCTGCTGAGGAGCTATAGGGGAAACTGGAAACCTTGTGGTAACGTGCAGACTTTATGGTAATAAGCCTCGCCTGGGATGGAGCTTTGTTTAATGACTGTTGTAATATAAAAGAGGTTTTTGGACACGTGCACATTCCGAATGTTTTTCTTTAATCTAAAATCCTGTCCAGTGATGCAGAAATTGCTGTATTTTGTTTTAAGGTATAAGTACATTCATGCTGATTCCTTCTGTTGCATTTGTATGTGTACGCAATGTCACAGTGGTTCAAAATTTAGATGGCAGAGTTAATGCTAAAAATGATGATTCTCTAGATGACAGGATAGTAATCTAGTGTTTATAGCAATACCTTGAAAAGTTCAACCAGGAGTTAATGAAACCGTAGGCAGTCATCATTAGCTATTATTTATATGTTTGAGTCGCTTGCCAATAAAGTGCTTGTATATATTAGATGGCTGAAAGTAATAAGCAGAGCATTAATCAGCCAGATTGAAACAAGTAAATGTAACTCTGGTACTTATAAAAAAATATTTTTATTTTTTGCTGCATTATCCTACTCCTGGCACTTAGAAAAGTACTTTTTTTTTTTTTCTCCTGCTTAATAAAAGTAACATTTTACAGGGGACTCTAAACCTGTATAGGTTCTCTTGTTTTCACATCTGTGTCTTTTCTGTTGTGTGGCTCCTCTTCTCTCCCGTCTGTGCTTATGGGTTTTGTGATTACTTACTTGTGTTATTAATGTAATTACTTGGTCAAAACTTAATGCACATATTTTCTGTTGTTGCTTTGGGACAGATCTGATGGCCTGTGAACTCTTCTATTTTTCAGTAACCAGAGCAGTTGCCTGCTAGCCCAGTCTATTCTTTCTGGGCTTGTCTGATTATTTTTTTTTCAGTTTAAACTGCTTGGGCAATAGGGCTGCCAGGGAAAAACACGTGTTGTCCTTGAGGCAAAAGAAAGATGCCCTCCAAGTTACAAAGAGGCTTTGGCATTACTGCATGTTTTGGGAGGGAGCAAACTGGGAAAAGAAACAGAAGTGCCATTCTCTTCAACACTGTCAGATTTCCTAAGTGAAAAATCTTTTAGGTAGTGGCACGCATGGAAAAAACCATTTGCAAGGTGAGCTGGCAAAACAAACAGTCCCTTTTTTCTTCAAGATGGATCTCTTCCCAGTGCTGGAGTGCAAACAAGGAGAAAAAATTACTGTGTACCCAGTAGAAAAGACAACATCTTATTTTCATGCCTATAAGTAGGTACTGCATACCACGGGAGTCTTAAAAAAACAAGTTAAAAAAAAAAAGTTTGAAGTCAGTCATGTTGTTTGAGGACTGGGACTGGCACTGCAAGTGGAGCTTTCTGCTCTTACCCTTTCACTTGTGGCTGGTGTCAGATGGACTGAGATTGTAGGATCGTAGAATGGTTAGAGTTGAAAGGAACCTTAAAGATCATCCACTTCCAAGCCCCCTGCCCTGGGCAGGGACACCTCCCACCAGACCAGGTTGGTCAAAGCCCCATCCAGCCTGGCCTTGAACCCCTCCAGGTTTGGGGCAGCCACAGCTTCTCTGGGCGACCTGGGCCAGGGTCTCACCACCCTCAGCAAAGAATTTCTTCCTAACATCTCATCTAAGTCTCCCCTCTTTTCATTTAAAACCATTACCCCTTGTCCTATTGCTCCACATGAGTTTCCCCTCATCTCTCCTGGAGCCCCTTTAGGGACTGGAAGGGGCTGTAAGGTCTCCCTGGAGCCTTCTCTTCTCCAGGCTGAACAGCCCCAGCTCTCTCAGCCTGTCCTCATAGGGGAGGTGCTCCATCCCTCTGATCATCTTCGTGGGCCTCCGCTGAACCTGTTCCAACAGGTCCATGTCCTTCCTGTGCTGAGGACTCCAAAGCTGGACACAGTGCTCCAGGTGGGGTCTCACAAGAGCAGAGTAGAGGGGCAGAATCACCTCCCATGACCTGCTGGCCACGCTTCTTTTGACGCAGCCCATTGTGTCACCTGCATGTGGAGGTGCAGCCATGGGATTAGTCAACAGAGGTGGATTTACAAGCCATGGTTCTCCTGTACATCAGGAAATTTTACCTTGGGGGGGGAAGATTGGAAAGCAGTGGTTTCTGCAAAGTGATCTTGGGTAACACATCTCCCTGATGTAAAGCAGCCGCAGGTGCTGTTGGTGGCTCAGATGTGTTGAAGTATCTTGTGGCAATAGCTTGCAGAGATCAATTAGCTGAAGGAGTACGATGGGGGGAAATTATTTTTTGGAAGCTGAAGTGTTATTTTCCATGGTTAAATCCGCAAAGGTACACATGGTTATACTTACTGCCCAGAGTATCGGAAACTTTCTGGTAGGTGCCATATAGAAAGCTGAAAATGAGTAGAAAACCACTCTGGCTTAGTTTTCTCTCTCGTTCCCCTTACATTAGCCAAGCGCTTATTTTACTGCAGTAACACCCTGTACACTATTGTTATTTTAGTTGTTGGTAAGGAAAGAAAAAGTTCAGGCCACCAGTTAAGGGAAAATGACTGTTTGTTCTAAAAACACATTGCAGGTAATGATCTTTGCCCAGCAGTGACCTTCTATTTTTAGAAGTACTTTACTTTGAAAAGTCCCTCAAGTGTAAATAAATTTTGAATGCCCCAATAATTTAGTGGAAGAACACCTTCATCAGTTTAAGATGTGTTCCTACAGATAAGATTGGAGGCAATTTGTGTGAAGTGTAACCCGTAATGTACTAATTTCTTCTTGGTACCCCCTCCTGACAGGGATGAGCATGTTGTACAGAATGACTTTGGAGTGGGCTGATTTTCTAGAGGGCTGTGCACTTCTGCTTTTGTAGCTAACTGGTTTGAGCTGTTCAGTAACGATTCTTGATCCATTTTTTTTTTCTTCTGGAAACTCAGCTTTTTGGGTATTAAGAAGGAAGCTCGAAATTATATGGAACTGAAATTTCATCAGCAAATGGAATGAATTAGATGCTATTTTTAATACATGGAGGTTCACGTGCAGGGACTTCTTTACTAAGGAAAGTAATTTCTGCTGTGCTTTGTACTGCAGACCGGTGGGCTTTTCAGACGGTCACAGTCGGTTCTGTGCCATTCATGACCAGAAATCTGAAATGCCAGTAAAATAGACGGGAAGATGGCATGGCTTGGTATGTGATATCCAAAATCCACCATTTCATGAAGCGCACCAGGGTGATAGATCAGTGCCTTGTCTGAAAGGGGCACTTTTTGTTCTGTGAAATTCCATCTCCATTGATAGTATATTTTTTATTGAAAAAGCAAACTCTGTTTTGTAAGAAAACAATGTGCTTAGAGATGCAAAAGCTATTTAAAACCTGAGCTGACAAAATCCAGGAAGTTAAAGTGAAGGTTGCCTTGTACCAGGTCTTACAGATGTGCTGCCTTCCACAGCTGCACGAGTCCTGCACAGACTCCAGACCTTCCCTTTCCATTTCTGGGCATTTGGCAAGTTCTGCTGCAGCTCCAGAAGAGGTGTTCAGTGTTCTGCCCTGACCATGGCCCTGGGGCCATGCTGGCTTCCTTACAGCAGCTTGTCCCAGCTGAAACCTAGATTCAACAGTGGTGCAGCTTTAAAGAAGCATATTATATCTATATTTATAATACATACACACACATCTATGCACACATCTCCTTATTTTGCTCTAAATGCTGTCATAGCAATCTGAAGTTGCCATTTGACTTTCTTCTTTCTGTAAGTTTCTTCTTTCTGTAGCTTTTTTCTTTTCTGTAAGTTTCAGAGAGATTACCAACTGGGAGAAGTGTACAAAGCTGGCTTTCAGTGGGCACTGATTTTTATTATAGTCTAAACAAAAATTCTGTAGGGCCAGTGATTTGTTTTTTTCCCTTCCCTTCTCTCTTGATTCAGATGCCTGTCTTTATTTCTTAGTCTAAATCACTTAGACCTACTTAACAGATGTAAATTTGAGTAATTTACTTAAAGCTTTTAAAAGTTTCTGAATCATACTACTGGATGCAGTATGAACGCAGGGCAATCTTGGGCACTGAAGAGCTCACAGCCTGAGTTAAGACAAAACCAGACAAAAGAAGCAATACAAGGGAAAACCAGTATTGTTAGGGGATGGCCTCGGGGCAGAAGGGGTCTCATCATTGTCAGATGTACAGATTTGGTACTTAGGAATTGGTTGAGAGATGTAAATAGCTGAAGTGAGCAGCAATAAGTAATCTGGCTATTTTTATTTGAAGCAGCATGCTGTTTGAAAATCTGGGCCTTTTGACATAAGAAAAACGAGGAGTTTTTTCCTCTTGTAATCAGGTTTGTTATAACTTTAATATTAATAGTGACAAAGTAGTTAATATCTTTGTCACTGTTCCATAATTGTGTCTTTATCCCTGTTCAGTTCATCAGTCTTGGGAGAAGTTCAAGAATTATAGTGCTTGTATAGAAATATTTTCTGAGACTGATTAAGCACAGATCTAGAAGCATGGGTGGGATGCAGATGGCTCGGGATAAGTTCTGGGTGGGAAGGAAAAGCAGGACATAATCAATGTACAGAATGGTTTGGTTGTCTATTGTAAAGAAACTTTGGAGGGTCAGTAAAATCCTGCCATGTTAATCGATAGGTTTGGTTTGCTCAGCGTGTTTAGATAAAAATACCTCTTGCCTGTGGAGGGGAGCTCGCATGCAAATCGTTCTCCCTCTTGGGTGCAGGAAGATAATTCAGTTTTTGTCATCCTGGCAATATTTCTTTTTCTTGGAGATCATTTTCAGAAAACATAGAGCAGGCTCCTGACTAGTCCTTCAGTCCTTAAAATCCCACTGTACTTTGAAGATAGGACAGGCTATAAATCTCCAGTGTGCTAAATGTTTTCTATCAAGACTGAAGAGCCGGAGAGTCTCATGGGTTCATTGTTGAATATTTTTTTCAGTATAGTTGTTTTTCTACCTCACCATGATTTAAATGTCTACTGTCTACTTCAGACAGCGTTTGATCATATAGATACTGAATTTATTGTAGAAAATAAGGTACACTGTAGGCCGTGACCATCTGAAACAGTAATGTCAACTTAGACACCCTGAGTTGCTTTTATGTACTCCTGTAGCTATCTGTAGAGGTTTTGTTTCTTTTCCATACTCATTTTCCAGCAACGTGGTGATCTTTGCAGTGCAATAAAAATAAAGAGAATTTTCTGGATGGGTAAACTCGACATCCCATGGCTTGCAATCCCTCCTCTGTGTTGTTTTTTCCAGTTGGTTTTACTAATCTGTAGAAAATACACTGCATAGAATACAACTCCTTTTGTTGAAGCTTTTAAAAGTTTTCCTTGGAATTTCTAATATAAAATGTATTTTGTAAAGTTAACTAAAAAAATCTTCAGTGCTTTATGAGCTCCAACGTTATCTGGGAGAAGTTTAGGAAGGAAGGGGAAAAAAAGGTACTTGTTTCATGCTGTTTCTTCTACTAATAAAGCCCCAATTACCTTTCGGGTTGTTTAAATTTCACTTCATATATCAACAGTAAAAATAATTAGGCATAGAATATCTCATATGGCCACCTTTAGTGTTTTTTCTCCAATATCAGATCACTGCTAATTCCACTGAATGATCTATTTGTCTTCTTTATTTTTTAGCTACATGAAAGTAACTATGATGCTGGAAAAGCCCTGCAGCGCTTGGTGAAGAAACCTGTGCCAAAACTGATTGAGAAGTGTTGGACTGAAGATGAAGTGGTAGGGAAATGAATTATTCCCTTGAGCCTTTGTACTTCATGTTGCTTTTCTTGCTTTTTCCTTTTTTTTTTTTTCCTTTCTGAAGAGGTTATCTTTATGGGAAAGAAGGGACAAATAATTTGCTGCATGGGATGAATTTTTTGCATGGTTCTTTTAGTGGGCCCTTGTTTGATATTTATTTATTAGACTGGGGAAAATACCTTTCTAATAGTAGAATAAGAAAGGAGAAGATCAAGTAACTGCTTTTGAGAGGATGCTGTAGGGTAAATAACCAGTTGCAAAACTTCTGGCTCCTAAATTTTGTTTCCACCTCCAGGAAGACCCCGTTCATTAATCGGAGTAGGGTAAGATGTAGAAGGCATACGAAATATTGTCCCTGTTGTTTTCCTTCTGGTATTGGAGGAGACTTTCAGTGTCAACTCAAGTTGGCTAATGGGATGTTGGGTATCGGTGTTTCTCCTAAACAGAGTTTGAGATTAAGTCCTGTCTCCGACTTCAGATGGAATATTAGAGAATGTTTACTGGACCCGGTTCTTGATGGATGAATCTTTGACAAAGAGCAGACCAAAAATAAGATTATCTGAAAGCTGGGATTTAGCTATGTCATCCACATCTATTTTAAAGTATGTAGGAATCATGAGGCTCCAAAACTGTACTGGAAACAATGCATCCATCTTGTATGGAGCCTCCAAAGTAGTGTGTGGACATGATGAGTTTGTGGCACAGAGTAAATACGCAGTTGCAGTATTGTGTTGTCACAGCTGTGGACTGTGAATCGCTGCAGGATTTGGGCTCATACAATTTAACATCTTGGTGCACTTCAAGTCTCATCAATTTACACAATTTAGTGTCGATTCTTCCATATGGCCGCTGTTTCAGCATGTGCTGGTAGTTATGTCTTTCTAGGTTTGGGGTTGTGGTGCCGGCAATGACATGTAAACCTGTCATTCTTTCCTTCAGACAGAGGTTGAGGGTTTAGGGTGGACATGGCTTTGGGTTGAAATGCTCCTGTTGTCATTAGCCCTCTAAAAGATGCTGCTCTGCAGGCTGATTAGTGGAAAGAAATAATTTTGACCTGAGAAAGGCATCTCTTTGTGAAAGCTCCAGTTGACAGAGAGGATGTGCTGCTGGGAAAGCACTTCACACTCAAATGGACCATGTTTTTATTTTATTTCTGGGTTTTTTCCCAGAGTTTGGGGGAGATGATATCTCCGTGAGAATTAGCAAAGCAAAAGTGCTTCTGGTGGTTCATTCTGCAGCTTAATTGCTGCAATTGTGAGGTTTCTGCTGGCTTAATTTTTATACATATGATATAATGCAACTGTGCTTATAAAACAGTTTTCTGTAAACCAAAATAAATCATGTGAAGTTGGGAGCAAATTATAGAATCTTAATTTGCTGACACCTTGTAAACAAACAGATTCTTAAATACTGCATTAAACACAAGATGCATTTTCTGGCGGCGTTTGGATTCCAAATGCTGCTGCATCACAACCCTTTGCTTTCCAGACCTTGCAGCTTGAGCCAGCACACAATTACTTAACTGTAAAAAAAAAAAAAAGGGGGGGGGGTGGAAAAGCAAAACTAATGCCTTTTCAACAACTAGGAGAAATGCTGAACAAGTTCACTCGGATTACATCCTAAAAATATTTTGCATTTTAATGCTGATGTTAGTTGTGCTTAGCAGAATAGATTTATGTGAAATATAACACGTAAGAAGACGGTACCTCTGTAGGAGGCTGACTGGGCATGTCTGGTTTTGTGAAAATGGGAAAATGTTGTATTTCCTACCTCAATAATTAGGCTTCAATGTGCACTAAAATAGAAAATCAGATGATTGGAAGTTAGTTATGATAAAATATTTATCACAGAAGAACTTCAGACTCACTTATGGTTTTTACTTTTTACTGTTGGAAAAGCTTCTTCTCTCTTATGTACAATATTGGGGTTAGAAATTCAACTTGTCACATAAACTTACCAGGCAGGTATGTGAAAAGAATCTGATACGGTGCAAGGCAGTGTGTGAAAGTGACAAAAGTTATTTGTTTCTTTTTTTCCTTTGAATTAATTAATTTTTAAGCTTACTTAGCTAATTCATAAAGTATTTAAAGAAGTAAATAGAAATAAAAATGTTGTGGTCTTTCAAGCTACTAAAAAATTTGCAATAGTGCTATAAAATAGAACTTGTTAATAACGGGTAACGCTTTCATGGTCTCTTAGCATTTTTTAATTATTCAGACAGTGGCTGGACAGACTTTTTTTTTTTAAGCTTCAGTTTCTCCAGTTTCTCTGAGTCTTTCAGGGCGTTATTCCAATGAATTATGTGTGCTTGCACTCTCCTTATGTAAACCTTTTTGCAAGGGCTAGATTAGGGGTAGGGCAGGCCATATAAACCCGTATTAAAGTAAGCTTATTCTAAAATCCAACAAAGAGCCTTTGTGGTAAGAGACTGCCTGAAGTCATAGAGTGAAAGAGGATCATGTGCTAACACCGGCAGCAAAGCGAAGGAGAGGATGAGTAAAAAGCCTAGAACACACTTTCCTGATAATTTTTATGGTTATCTTGTCATAAAAAGGAGTTTTATTTAGGGAACCAACTGTCAGAACAAATACTTCAAGTGCTCCGCCCTATATTTAAGTTATTGTTTTAACCTCTGTTTTCTCTGTATGTATTCTTTCCCACGTTCATGGTTAAATTGTACAGTGCCAACACCTCTTTTTCTGTGTGGAGTTTTTTTTTTCAGTCTCCTTGTTTTTTTCCATCAACTGCACTGTGCTGTGGATGCCATAGCTGCTGTAGCTTGGGGGGCGGGGGGGGGGGGG